>JBAMJR010000253.1:325000-592500 GCA_038501785.1 Myoxocephalus aenaeus | reverse complement strand
TCCTACGTCAGCCCCCGCCTGCTCGGTCGGGACCCAGAGCTCCACACACACCGGCAAAAGAAACACACACATCCGCACGCACACTTCTCTCTCTCCTCTCCCGAGCCGGACAGCACGCAGCCCCCCCTCTCCCCCTCACCCTGGCCCCGTGCGAGCCCCCCACGGCAGCGGAGGACCTCGTCCAGGCTTTCCCGGCGCCGCCGCAGCCCGCTGCGCCACTGGACCCAGCAGCGCCGCACTCTGCGCACATCATGGGAGACATGGGGGATCCGCCGAAAAGTAAGCCCCGGGATGCGGGTCCGGGGGACTGGAACCAGGGGTGTAGACAGGACCGGCCTGGTCGGACTATTTGTTGTCGTTAAATACAGAATTATGGAAGTTTTAGTCAGCGGATGTTACCTGCAGACTTTTTATCCAGACTATATATTTTTTTTAAAAACATAAAAGTTAATGTCTAGGCCGAATACAACCATCAGTAATAATAATAATAATAATAATAATAATAATAATAATAATAATAATAATAATGTTGAATAATGCTCCTTGTAAGGCCACTCGTGTTGCTCATTAGCGGCTCTTTAAGTCGCGCAGTGTGTGTGATGTGTGTCCTGCTCGTGCGTGGTCCCACAGAGAAGCGGCTGATCTCTCTGTGCGTGGGCTGCGGGAACCAGATCCACGACCAGTTCATCCTGCGGGTCTCCCCGGACCTGGAGTGGCACGCCGCCTGCCTGAAGTGCGCCGAGTGCAGCCAGTACCTGGACGAGTCCTGCACGTGCTTCGTCCGGGACGGGAAGACTTACTGTAAGCGGGACTACATCAGGTAGGACGGGCCGGGCCGGGACCACCCGCACGCGCGCAGGGAGGGGGGGGGGCTGGCGCTGGAGCGGCTCGCGACTGGAACTAATACTTTTAATTTTTTTGTTTTGACTTTTTTTGTGTTTTTTTTTTTTTTTCCTTCTACATTTTTACAATATTGAGAATATTCGGACGGTTTTAAGTGACGTGGAGCTCTGATTTCAGTGGGTTGAATTTTTATTTTATTTTTGACGTTATGATCATAATCTTTTTTTTCTTCTTCTTCTTCTTCTTCTTACTTAGCGTCCTAATAGGAAGACGCATCAGTCATTGTGTTATGATGACGTCATTTACCAAAGCAATAAAAGAAAACATCATAACGGATTTATTAATCCATGACTTAAAATCCATGTTAAAATATAAAGTAGCTCCATTATGGTTTGTTATCGTGTGGATGCTCCATAACAAACCATAATGGAGCTACTTTATATGTTATTATTATTATTATTATTATTATTATTATTATTATTATTATTATTATTATTATTGTTATCATGGCACTGTAAATAACTCAGGTGTAACAGCACGTGGACAATTATTCGATCATTGTGCTCTGACATTGTTATTAAAGCTGCACATTGTAGATGAAAAACAACAACAATTAACTATGATATCATATATTGTATAATAATAATAATAGTAATAATAATAATAATAATTAATTAAATATTGATTGTGCAATGAAATAAATATTGAATTAACTGCTTATTAAAACATTTTATTATAATTGTTATTCGTGATATTATAATTATTATTACAACATATTGATATTATGTTTTTTTGTCATACTGTTTTTTATTATTATAATTATTTTATAATTATTTTATAATTAGATGTGTGTGTGTGTGAGTGAGCTGCCTTCCTCGCAGTCAAACTGATCGGTGTGTTTATGTGTGTGTGTTTGTTTGCGCGCGTGTGTGTGTGTGTGTGTGTGTGTGTGTGCGCGTGCGTGCGTCCCGCAGGTTGTACGGCATCAAGTGCGCCAAGTGCAACATCGGCTTCAGCAAGAACGACTTCGTGATGCGGGCCCGCGCGCAGGTCTACCACATCGAGTGCTTCCGCTGCGTGGCCTGCAGCCGGCAGCTCATCCCGGGGGACGAGTTCGCGCTGCGGGAGGACGGGCTCTTCTGCCGGGCCGACCACGACGTGGTGGAGCGCGCGCGCCTGGGCTCCGGAGACCCGCTCAGCCCGCTGCACCCCGCGCGCCCGCTGCAGATGGCAGGTAAACGTCCCGGTGCGGGGACCGCGGGGGGGGGCCACGAGGGGCCACGAGGGGCCACGAGGAGTGGTTATTTTTGTATTTTTTTTTTTTGCTGGAAAACACACGTGACTAAACTCAGATTGGGCCAAAACCATCATTTGGATGTTGATCCTTCTGAATAACGGGATTATCCGCGCGGACCCTCCACAGACAACATAGATGATATATGATCTATATTTTAATGTAAACGTCACGCGTGCTGCCAGAACTAAACATGTGGACCCTCCTCTGCTCTGGCTCGTGCAGGTCCTGCTGGTTCTGGTTCTGGTTCTGGTTCTGGTTCCTCCTAAAGGCCTCTGCTTTACTGTATTTGTATTGCCGTCCTCTCGTGCATACATGCCGCGGTCCGGCCTGCAGACCAGACCCAGGGGCTGGAGGTCAAAGCTGCAGCAGCATCGCACGCTTGCCCTTGAATTAGTGTCTAATCTGACCTCAGATCAGATGAGTCGGCTTATGTGTTTCAATAAGAAAAGGATAAAACCATATATGTTTAGGCCTCTGCTCGAAAGGTGCATCCCAAACTAAACAAGGTGCGCACGCATTGTAATAATGCTGGCGTTATAATAAAGGAGCATCACGTGAGTATCAGTCTTTATGTGACTGGTTATGAGTAAATGAAGAAGTTAATTATACATTTTTCAACGTGAAACTATAATGCGTGACGTGTCTTGTCGGCCGCGTTGCGTTTGAGTGCTTTCACTAAACCAGTAATCTCCATCATCGAGGATCAAACTAACTTGTGAAAACAGAATAAAACTCCAAATACATCCTATACACTATTTATTGCATTTATTTGGTCAATCTGGAACAGACAGGTGTACTGATCTCTCCTCCTGTGTGTGTGTGTGTGTGTGTGTGTGTGTGTGTGTGTGTGTGTGTGTGTGTGTGTGTGTGTGTGTGTGTGTGTGTGTGTGTGTGTGTGTGTGTGTCCCCGTCCGGCCCCTTTCCCCACCAGCAGAACCCATCTCGGCTCGCCAGCCCGCGCTGCGGCCCCACGTGCACAAGCAGCCGGAGAAGACCACGCGCGTGCGCACGGTGCTGAACGAGAAGCAGCTGCACACGCTGCGGACCTGCTACAACGCCAACCCGCGGCCGGACGCGCTCATGAAGGAGCAGCTGGTGGAGATGACGAGCCTCAGCCCGCGCGTCATCCGCGTGTGGTTCCAGAACAAGCGCTGCAAGGACAAGAAGCGCAGCATCCTGATGAAGCAGCTGCAGCTGCAGGCGCCCAACGACAAGACGGTGAGGGAGACCCGACCAGTGGAGGGGGGGAGGGGGGAGACCCGACCAGTGGACCGGATCTATTTACTTGAGTCCACTCTGTTCATCACACACACCCCAACACTAAGTAATCACACGTTTGCGTCAGACGGGCCAGGAGGCGTAAAGGCCTGTAAGGAGGAGAAACGCGCCTGCGCATGCGCACACAAATATGAATCCGCTCTCTCTGTTTATTTGTTTGCTTTGCTGTTTATCGATCGTCCCCGTTTATTGACTGCTGGATTCATTTCAGATGCGCGCGCGCGCACACACACACATACACAAACACACACATACACACACATACACACACACACGCATACACACACGCACGCGCACAGCTCTGGCTGGATGAAGCGGCATTAACAGAGCAAACAGTGAACGTGACGCAGCGACTGACTCAAACTCATGTCCCTCTGTTTGTTTTGAGTTTTTCTCCGTATTGACACACACACACACACACACACACACACACACACACACACACACACACACACACACACACACACACACACACACACACACACACACACACACACACAATGCAATACCGGCCCACCTGCTAACCCTATCCTTCTCCTTCTCCTTGTTGTTGTTGTTGTTGTTGTTGTTGTTGTTGGTGCAGAACATCCAGGGCATGACGGGCACCCCCATGGTGGCGGCCAGCCCGGAGCGGCACGACGGCGGCCTGCAGGCCAACTCCGTGGAGGTGCAGAGCTACCAGCCGCCCTGGAAGGTGCTCAGCGACTTCGCGCTGCAGAGCGACATCGACCAGCCGGCCTTCCAGCAGCTGGTGAGGCACCTGGGTGTTGTTGTTGTTGTTGTTGTTGTTGTTGTTGTTGTTGTTGTTGTTGTTGTTGTTTTAGAAATGTCTTTATTCAGTTGCAACATTCAACGCTTCCAGTTTGCGTTACAGTGGAGGAGGAACACACATCAACCATCTTATGTTTCTGTTTTGGAAAAGTTTTTTTTTTTTTAATACTAATTTACACATATGCGCGCGCACTGCATCATCATACGAGGACACTCATAATCTGTCCGCTATTTACTGAAGGACTTCCTCCACGCGCGCGCACCTGTCATTCACATCCACAACGATACGTAATTATTACAATTATAATTCTAATTATTTTCTAGCATGTGACCCATCTCTATTAAAGTCATATCCAATGATAGAGGAAGGCCTGTTTATGTTTTGGCCGTGGACACACACACACACACACACACACACACACACACACACACACACACACACACACACACACACACACACACACACACACAGAAGCGGGTTATTAGCATCAGATGATAAGAGCTGGAGAGCAGATATTTGCGGATTGATTGAGTCAACATTTGGAACTATTTCATGCGGATGAGTACCAAGTCGCCACGAATAAGACGTTGACCCCCAGCAGAGCGGACTTATTTCCAACACATTTACTATGATACTATTATATATGCACATGCATGTGGAAAATAGTTTATTAATTTATTTATTACACCATCATCATCATCATCATCACGCAGAAACGTGCACGGAACAGATACAGAAGTCTGCTATGTGTCACTGTCCCGTCACGGTGCGGCAGAAATAACACAATGAATACACACCGGACCGGACTCAGAACCGGACTCAGAACCGGAACAACCCAAACTACGTGGTCTCGATCCCAAGAAGCTAAAAACCCAGAAAAAAGAATAAAAGGAGCGAAAGCCGCGCGTGGACGTGTCACTGTTTGGTGAAACACAAACAAACAGCCACAGTGACAGTGTATCAGACTGTTTATTACTATTATTATTATTATTATTATTATTATTATTAAACATGTGGTGTTATTAAGGTGTCCTCTAACCGGGTCCCCGTCCCTGCAGGTCAGCTTCTCGGAGGGAGGGCCGGGCTCCAACTCGACGGGCAGCGAGGTCGCGTCCATGTCGTCTCAGCTTCCGGACACGCCGAACAGCATGGTGTCCAGTCCCATCGAGGCCTAGAGCCGGGGGGGGACTCGAACTCAACCCGCAGACCCCCCCCACCCCTCCTCCACCCATCCATCTCCCCGACTGCACCGATACAACCCGTCCTGTCCCATGGTTGTATTTGGACACTGTGAAGACAATCATGGATTTTACCACGCGCAGCCACGCGCCCGTCCCGTCCCGTCCGGGGGGGGGGGGGGGGTACCGGGAGACGGGACCCAGCGGACGCGTCATCGTGGCCCGCGTCGCTGCTGCACGTGCACACGCCTGGTTACATGTTGCCAAAATGGGGAAAGAACTCGACTCCGCCCGGTTAAACGGGACCTCTGACCGGGGAGAGGAACCCAAAAGTCCCGGGACGCTCTGCGCTCTGAACTCTGAAAAGAAGAACTGGTGATTTCTTTTTTTCCCCCCCCTTTCGATTCACGCACTTCTTCATGAGACCGACCGGAAGTGGAGCAGCAACGCTTCTTCTTCCTTTCTCTCTTTCTTCATGACCCGTGACCAACAAGGTATACCTCTCTCTCTCCGCCACGCGCTTCTGGGACAGTCAGTGTGAATCCCGTCCAAGAACTATTATTATTATTATTTGTTTTTGTTTTTTTTTCTTTCCCAAAGATGTGTATAATTAATCATAAGTTATAAAAAAAAAAAAAAAAAAAAAAAAACACATACAAAAAAAAAACGTTAGCTCTGGAAGAAAAAATGTTTCGTTTGTTCCCGTGCAACAAAAAACTATTTATTAATTTATTGTCGACAGAAATATTTGCCACCTTTTGTGTAACTTTCTTAACTGAAGTAAAAAGGATAAAAAGATTGGAGTTTGGTCTGTGGGTTTTTATCACCATTTATTTTGTATTTTAAAAATAATTTTACAAAATATAGGAGAAGTTTTTATTTTATTTTTCTCTCTCTCTCTCTCTCTCTCTCTCTCTCTCTCTCTCTCTCTCTGTGGATATTCACGCGCGCGGAGGAACATCAGATCTATTAAATGCTTGATGGATGTGCTGCGGTTAATTGGGTGTCATGTTGGCGCAGAGGCGGGTCTCGGTTTACCTGTTGGCCGGCCCGCGCGCGCTGTGGAGCGGACTGCGTCTCCACGGAGCGCGTGACCCTCACCCGGCCCACCAGATTATATTATCACCAGATTATATTATCACCAGATTATATTATGGACCGGCATTCTCTTGTGTTTTACAGGGCAGAGATGTTTAAAACATATTTTTTTAATGAAATACAATCCTTATTTTCATGTTTTGAGAATCGGAAATTAAATATTTCAGATGTTTCTTACCTTCAAACTCTTAGAAATAATAAGAACAAAACATACACACACACACACACACACACACATATATATATATATATATATATATATATATATATATATATATATATATATATATATATATATATATTTGTCAAAGCTTTGTCAGAACAGAGGTTGTTGGCTTTATTCTTCCGCTGCAAAAAAAGAAAAAAGTATATATATACTTTTTTTTCTTTTTTTCTTTATATATAAAGATTTTATTGTTTCTTTATATAAATATAGGGAGTCACAATTCTATAATAATTAATTGTGTTTCAGTTGATTGGATGAAGAGATGAAGCTCAGACGCTGCATCTCTTCAAACAGACATAATAATATCTGATCTGATAATAATTAATTTCTGTCTTTGACTTTTGACCTTTGGGTTGACGTCACGCGTCTGCGAGGTTCATTGAAATATGGAGAAGAACTAAAAACGCAAACAGAGGGTTTGATTCTGTCGCTGCGTCACGTTCACTGTTTGCTCTGTTACTGCCGCTCCATCAGGCCAGAGCTGCGCGCGCGCGCGTGCGTGTTTGTGTGTGTGTGTGTGTGTGTGTGAGCTACCTGTCAGACTCATCCGACCTGGACCTGAACTCACAGCCAAAGTTGACCAGCAGTCTTTTAATTATTTTTTAATTATATTAATTAGTTTATAAAAAAAAAATACATCATATACATCAAATTTTGTCTCCAGGATTGTTGTCTGTCTGCAAGCACTATTGTTAAGTCTATTGTTATTATTATTATTATTATTATTATTATTATTATTATTATTATTATTATCTATCATGTCTGCCGTAACAATTATTATTAACAACAAAAATTGGCTACGGATGCTGTAGTTGTTTTAATGAATGAACCAAAACAGAACACACTGAAAGTAACATGATATTTTAATTTTATTTTTTAAACATATCTTTCCTTCAGGAATTGATCAAAGATCAATAAGCCACAAGGATCGTAACAGTTTTTGTCTTGATATTAAAACACAAATGTCACTGTGCTGCAGAAAAAAAAATAGGGCTGCTAAAAATAGCATTACAATTATTTTAAATTCTTTAAATGTGAGCTGTGTTTTTTATTTTTTCTTCTCTCCGGGACTTAAAATGAGTGAATGAAGGACAGCTGACACGCACTGCATTCTGGGACCTTTAAGAGAAGGAAGAGGTCAGCGAGGTCACCGACGGCACGAGCTACCAAGCGCTGCTTTTTCTCTACGCGAGGACGCAACGTCGCATCCTCTTTGAATGTCACAGTGACAAGTCCCCCGCCGGTCGTCCAGGGAGCTTTGCATTGTGGGTGTTTCAGTGTCGAATGGAAGGATATTTTTACCAGTGCTAGAGTTGGACTAAAAGAGAACCAGCGGCGACACAACGTGTGGCCTTTTGTCCTCGATAACACGACTTACTGTGTGGAATTCACGCAGTAATTGACACAGCATGCGCACACACACACACACACACACACACACACACACACACACACACACACACACACACACAGATTTATTTGTTGATCGACGTCGGGCGCTATAAAGACATCATAAACAGCAACTTTTGTTTTCGCCGCTGTTGTCCTTTTGGCTTTGTTAAAGCTGCAGTCGGGAACTAACGGTGTGACTCTATATTTGCAATATTCCACCGCGCCCGAAGGCCAACAACCAATCACAGTTCGAGGAGTCTCTGAGGCGCAGCCCGTGAACTCCAATCAAACATTCCAACCAGATCAAACGTACGCTACGGTTGGAGACTTTGATCCGAATTCACGAGCTTCGACACTCCTCGACTCTGATTGGTCGTTTTTCTTTGGGGGCGTGTTGGAATCTTGCAGATTTGGAGCCGAGGATCCTGATCGTTTTTACAGACTACTGCTTTCAGGATATTGTGACATTTTGAAGAAATCCAATTTTTTCTCAAAGTTACCCGGAGACTCGCGCGCTCCATTTACTAAAAACACTATTGGTCGCGAAATAGTCACGAAATGCGATCTATTGGTTTCTTGGTCAGGGACACGATTGTCTGTATTTTTTTCGGAACCACTCTTTTTTTTTTTGGGACGACGTTACGCTAAAAACGAAAGTCAGGTTTAGGAAACACAACATGGGTTGTGCTTACAACAACCACGTACAGTTATGTTTAGGCAAGAAAACCAACAACACTTGGCGGGGTCACATGGTGTCAAAGCACCGGTCTTGTGGTTGAAGATCCTGTAATTGTTGGAACCAACCACCTCCTGCCTTCCTGAAGTGGACTTTATCGATATTTGATATCCCGTCACTTGGTTCCCCGTTGCATCGTCTCGTAGATGCGTTTAAGTCGCGTGTCCGTCATGAAAAAGTGGTTTGAATTGACCTTCCATTGCCATTGTTTTGTGCGACTATTTCCCGACCTGCCTCGATACTGGGCTGATTTACCGGCAGGTCATGCTTTGGAGTACAATTTCTAATTGTTTGGTTTGAAGACCACATGACCAACTCTGGAGCAGCTATGCAACGATTCTGACTGACGTCACTTTTTTTGAGTGAGTGCAAAACAATCGATGTGCAAGAAAAGATTGTAAAGCCCGCAAGGAACAAAAAGCTTTATCTTCGTGTGAGTGTTGCCTCTGGTATTTTCGCTACATTGAAGGGAAATACCACACACTGATATTTCCATGTCTCGCCATCCGGAGAGATGTAGTTATGCGGGGGAGGGGTCACAGGCTATCCACAAATGCACTGTAATTTGGGTGTCAAGAATCACTGTATTTCACACTTTCTGTCTTGGGCTCAGGGCCGGTCAACAGCGCGGTGCGACGGTGCTTTTCTTGTCTGTTCGCTTCTCAGTCTGCACTCTCCGACCCGGTGAGATCATCTACATACAGGGATGCATGTAAACCCTAGTATAGCAATCATTTCCATAGTCTTGTTCTCGGCAGCAGCTGTCATCCAGCATCCCATGCCGTGCGTTAAAGGTCGTCTATATAGTTAAGAAATCTCATGGTCTGGGTGAAGAAGAAGTACCTTGTTCAGGTTTGCAAATTTGCATGTAATCTACTCTCGCGGAAAATTGCAGCGCTTTTGGTGTGAACGTAGCATTAGACTGCCATGAATTTCACTACTTTATGGAGATAAACTTGCATAAACTTGAGTTTAAGGGTTAGAATTGCGATCATTTTCAGGTTCTTACTTACATATGTTTTTTTACTAGAACATGTTGATATTCCAAAAACATCTGATTTCTTTCATACTGTCTTTCTAAATATACCCGTCTTTTCACCCTCAGTCTGAAACGGTCCGTCTTAACGCCTGTCTCTTTAAGAGCCCCCCTCCCGAAGTCTGCTCTGATTGGCTTGCGAGATGAATATGGAGCACCTTTGCAAAAGTACTTCTCCAGCCGTGAGCGGTCTATTTGTATCAATGTATTCAACGAAAGTCCAGCAACAAACACAAGCCGGGCGGCTTGCATGATGCGAATGGCGCAAATGGCGCAAATGGTGCGTTGTGAAAAATTCGCCTCATTGCCGCTAGTTGAAATTTTCCAACTGAGGGAAGGATTCAAATTCAAATTTGTTGAAGAAGAAATGTAGAAAAGTTCCCTGATTAGATTGAACTACGTAGGCATTACATCATCATTTAAACTGTGTGTGTAGAAGTCGTGTTGGCTGAGTCGTGGAGGCTTCACAGAGGGAGACGGGCTCTGTTTCCTCCAGTGGTGCCTCTCCTCGGTTGTATTGGATGGGGATCCCGGCAGGGGAAGCTCAGCACCAGGACAAAGAGTCCTGATAACAACCCCTACAGGTTTGTCTGGCTGTAGTCGGAGCCGGTGGAGAGATGGAACAAAAGCAGCACTGTACCTCGGGCAGGCTGAGGGAAACAATTGCCGGCCTCTGGATGAGGCCACATTGAATTGTGGATGGGAAATGAGCAAGGGGACCAAACCCTCCCAGAGATCTGGCGCCTTGACTCCCAAAAGGCCCTCCAGGTTAGCGGTGGGACGTCTGAGACGGAGTCCAGTCAAACTTTGTTCAGAGCTGAGTCGGTTCTATTTACCTCCACATGCAAATCAGAGTGCATGCTTACCAATGGTCGCTCACACCAGGAAGCACAACGTGAACCAACTTCCCAAGTGTTCTTAAAAGGTTCAGTAACTGTGGAACATGTTTGCAAGCCAGAGCCAATGGGTAGAACTCACATGTTGAGTTCATATGCAAACACAGAGTATGGACGATATTTATGTGGCATCTAGCTATTAACACTGGAACCACACAAGCAGCAGTGACACTGTCATTGAGAAGAGTGACTGGAGAGTGACTGGAGAGAGACTGGAGAGAGACTGGAGAGTGACTAGAGAGTGACTAGAGAGTGACTGGCGCATGACTAGAGAGAGACTGGAGAGTGACTGGAGAGAGACTGGAGAGAGACTGGAGAGTGACTAGAGAGTGACTGGAGAGTGACTGGCGCATGACTAGAGAGAGACTGGAGAGTGACTGGAGAGTGACTGGAGAGAGACTGGAGAGTGACTAGAGAGTGACTAGAGAGTGACTGGAGCATGACTAGAGAGAGACTGGAGAGTGACTGGAGAGTGACTGGAGCATGACTAGAGAGAGACTAGAGAGTGACTGGAGAGAGACTGGAGAGAGACTGGAGCGTGACTAGAGAGTGACTAGAGAGTGACTGGAGAGTGACTAGAGAGTGACTAAGAGAGACTAAGAGAGACTGGAGAGAGACTGGAGAGTGACTAGAGAGTGACTGGAGAGTGACTAAGAGAGACTAAGAGAGACTGGAGAGTGACTGGAGAGTGACTGGAGAGAGACTGGAGAGTGACTAGAGAGTGACTGGAGAGTGACTGGAGAGTGACTAAGAGAGACTAAGAGTGACTGGAGAGTGACTGGAGAGTGACTGGAGAGTGACTAGCGCGTGACTGGAGAGTGACTGGAGAGAGACTGGAGAGTGACTAGAGAGTGACTGGAGAGTGACTGGAGAGTGACTAAGAGAGACTAAGAGAGACTGGAGAGAGACTGGAGACTGACTGGAGAGAGACTGGAGAGTGACTAGAGAGTGACTGGAGAGTGACTGGAGAGTGACTAGAGAGTGACTGGAGAGTGACTGGAGAGTGACTAGAGAGTGACTGGAGAGTGACTAGAGAGTGACTGGAGAGTGACTGGAGAGTGACTAAGAGAGACTAAGAGTGACTGGAGAGTGACTGGAGAGTGACTGGAGAGTGACTAGCGCGTGACTGGAGAGTGACTGGAGAGAGACTGGAGAGTGACTAGAGAGTGACTGGAGAGTGACTGGAGAGTGACTAAGAGAGACTAAGAGAGACTGGAGAGAGACTGGAGACTGACTGGAGAGAGACTGGAGAGTGACTAGAGAGTGACTGGAGAGTGACTGGAGAGTGACTAGAGAGTGACTGGAGAGTGACTGGAGAGTGACTAGAGAGTGACTGGAGAGTGACTAGAGAGTGACTGGAGAGTGACTGGAGAGTGACTGGAGAGTGACTAGAGAGTGACTAGAGAGTGACTGGAGAGTGACTGGAGAGAGACTGGAGAGTGACTAGAGAGTGACTGGAGAGTGACTAGAGAGTGACTGGAGAGAGACTGGGGAGTGACTAGAGAGTGACTGGAGAGTGACTAGAGAGTGACTGAGAGTGACTGGAGAGTGACTGGAGAGTGACTGGAGAGTGACTGAGAGTGACTGGAGAGTGACTAGAGAGTGACTAGAGAGTGACTGGAGAGAGACTGGAGAGTGACTAGAGAGTGACTGGAGAGTGACTAGAGAGTGACTGAGAGTGACTGGAGAGTGACTAGAGAGTGACTAGAGAGTGACTGGAGAGAGACTGGAGAGTGACTAGAGAGTGACTGGAGAGTGACTAGAGAGTGACTAGAGAGTGACTAGAGAGTGACTGGAAAGTGACTAGAGAGTGACTAGAGAGTGACTAGAGAGTGACTGGAGAGAGACTGGAGAGTGACTAGAGAGTGACTGGAGAGTGACTGGAGAGTGACTAGAGAGTGACTAGAGAGTGACTAGAGAGTGACTGGAAAGTGACTAGAGAGTGACTAGAGAGTGACTAGAGAGTGACTAGAGAGTGACTGGAGAGAGACTGGAGAGTGACTAGAGAGTGACTGGAGAGTGACTGGAAAGTGACTAGAGAGTGACTAGAGAGTGACTAGAGAGTGACTGGAGAGAGACTGGAGAGTGACTAGAGAGTGACTGGAAAGTGACTAGAGAGTGACTAGAGAGTGACTAGAGAGTGACTGGAGAGAGACTGGAGAGTGACTAGAGAGTGACTGGGGAGTGACTAGAGAGTGACAGCTTAATTAGAGCACCTTTTTGTAAATGTGGTGTTACATATTTGTTTCAAAAGACCAGGCCGTGATACAACATGTATAACATTTCTTATTTCTTTAGCAAGGAGGTCAAACTCCCCCTGTGACACCTCTTGTGTTACCTTTCTAGTATTTACAGAAATGAACAGATATATAGTGATATTTTAGCATAATAAATACACTTGTAACATACATGCATGGAAGATAGTCTTTGTAAACCTTCCAGAGGTGGGATGGAGCCTTTGCAAGTCACAAGTAAGTCTCAAGTATTTGCACTCAAGTCCAGAGTCAGGTCCTAAATCAAGACCGACAAGTCCAGAGTCAGGTCCTAAATCAAGACCAACAAGTCCAGAGTCAGGTCCTAAATCAAGACCGACAAGTCCAGAGTCAGGTCCTGAATCAAGACAAGAGAGTCCAGAGTCAGGTCCTAAATCAAGACAAGAGAGTCCAGAGTCAGGTCCTGAATCAAGACAAGAGAGTCCAGAGTCAGGTCCTGAATCAAGACCGACAAGTCCAGAGTCAGGTCCTGAATCAAGACCGACAAGTCCAGAGTCAGGACCTGAATCAAGACCGACAAGTCCAGAGTCAGGACCTGAATCAAGACCGACAAGTCCAGAGTCAGGACCTGAATCAAGACCGACAAGTCCAGAGTCAGGTCCTGAATCAAGACAAGAGTCCAGAGTCAGGTCCCAAGTCAAGTCCCAAACCAAGACATGTGAGTCCCACGTCGTAACGATATCATGAGGAACTTAAGAACATAAATTAATCCGTGTCACTCTTTTTAAACAGCATAATGTGAAGTCTGGGTTCTTTGGGGTAAAAGTCCAAGTGGAGTGTTTGGACTTGGTCGAGTGGAGCCTCAGGTCATTGCATCTGTTGCTGGAGTCCACACCTCTGACAACTTCTATGTCTAACCGGACTAAATAGACACTATTCACACAAAAAGAATACATATTAAATAAAGCAAGTTTCTGTTTACAAGTCTGTTCCAAGAGGGACCCTTGTTTTAGCCTAGAACTGTAAATGTCCCTGTACTTGGATGAACAACTCCCACACGCTCCTCATAAAAACACTGGTTCTCTAATAAAATGTCCAAAATGTCCCCACTTCTTCCCTTCAAAGACCGTGTTTCCACAGTGTGACGGGTCCCTCCTCGTCCCAGAAGCCCGTCAGGCGGCTTATGGGAGCCTCGGCAGACCGCCCTGGATTTGTGTTGCCCTGGTTTCTGAGATGCTATCTGTGGCTCTGCACATGCACTCAGTCCACCAGCATCTGGTTACCGCTGGTAAATATGACCGAATTGCTTTATTATTAAGCAGCCCGAGCACGTCGGCCTCGAGATAAAAACGTCAATAAAAAACATTAAAGAGAAGGCGAGCCGCGCTGGGAACAGATGGACCTGAGTCCGTCTGACGCTGTTCACGTAGCCACTCTGAAAACACACAGCGTGCTAATGAACGTGCAGCTTCTCTCCCGGCTTGCTTTGCCGTGAAGGTTGTTGATCTATGAATGCTCTTTTAGTTTGTAAAGGACATTACACAACCGTACTGTCCTATATTGTCCCAGCATGGGTCTGCACTCTGCTTCCTTGAGGTGGCGGTGCTGTCGGTCATGTGATCTAAAAGGGGCATTTTTGGGGGGCAATTGATTCCTTGAAGTGATTTTAAATAAAATGTCGGACATTGGATTCAATTGATAATCGGGACGTTCAAATATCATCTGTTCTACAAACCAGAATTCAAATGTAAAAGTTCCGTCTCTAATTCTCTTCCCGATGTGTTTGATGCCCATAAAAGGGCGTTAGACTGCAGGAAAATGATACAACTCTAGAATGATCTGAGTTAGTTTCACATTTGAAGTCTGCAGGAAGTGAACAGGGTTTCATACGGGCATTTATTAGCATAATTAGACCGATAAATAGCACGTGCAATCACCCATCCCTATTAACATAATCAATGTGAATTGAAGCATCAGCGTAGCGTTTATTTATTTTAAATGAGCCTTGATGCTTTTAAATGGATGGATATGTATTATTTTAAAACATTATGAATCACGAAGATTTTTTATCCTACGATATTATACGACTGTAACAACTAATTATCTAGCACAAACATGTCGGCGCTCAAAATGTGCGTTATTGTGCTTTTGAGTGTGCATGAACACATGCTGATTTTTAAACGACGCACATACTCAAAAACATTTCACACACATGAACTGGTATTTAATAAAACACGTAAAGTCTGCAGTGTTTTGTCCCAGCTGGTGAATCGTAAAGAGGTCATGGAAGGCATTTCATACATCCAACTGTGGGAGCTGAACTCAGGCACGATTTCACGACGATCGCTCTCGTAACCCAGAACTGAGCATTTACAGAGTTTATAGTCGTAGAAGAACACTAACGCAGGACCAAATAAACATGTTCTAGCAGAATAGTGTGTAATAGTGAATAGATCCGCCGCTGAAAATAATCCCCCAACAAATATATGGTTTTCTCCAGACTGAGTTTGATCAAAAAGAATGAATGAATATATACTTTATTAATCCCCGAGGGGAAATTTGGTGTAAACGTAGCAGCAATTTACAGACAAAAATAAGATATAAAAACAACAGGGATGAAAGATATATAAAATAATAATAATAATAAAAAGTAAAATAAAATATACAAAATAGCTGGGGTGAAAGAAAAAAACAGTATTCATTTAGGAATGTAATTAAAAGTAAACAGTAGAAGTGCAAAAATGCAAAGTATGTATGTGTATATTAAGTGTGTGAGGTGTAAATAAAACAAACAATAAACAAACAATAGGGGAGTGCAAAAATGCAAATCATGTATGTAATATATGAAGTGGGAAGTGTAGATAAACATAAACGTAAACTTGTACAATGATTAATCAGTCAGAGGATCTGGCAAGCGGTGACTTATTATAAGAGTGACTTAAGAGTGATGGGAACGTTAGGAAAATACAGACTTTATCTTTGTGATCTATTTTTGAAGATTCAGGGAGTTAAATAATAAGACACTATAGAATGACTAACCGTTTTATCCTTGGAAAGGGATTTGTTCATACCGAATGCCTTAAAACAGTTTCCCCCATACATTGCTATGTGAAGATATAGTGGACTAAATACAGGCTGTTGAGTTGAACCTACACCTGCTATATAATCAAAAACAGTATTCTTACATCCCAATCTCTTTAATGGTGAGGAAGTGAAGAAAAAAAAACTCCCAAAATACCTTTAGCGTATAAGAAAGGTTTGAGAAACCCTGGCTGAAACATGAATAAACAAATAAAAACAATCAAATGTATTTTTAGTTATTTAAGTATCACTTAACTGTCAACAAAGTGGTTTGTATAACTATACAAAGTGAAGCATGAGGATATTAGAGCAGAAGATAACACCTCTACCTCTGTGTTCTCACGGGAAAGTCAAAGGCAATGAACTAAACAGGTGATCTATTGGAAAAGCTTTGGAAACACCTAATTCTCCTTTAACCCTGCTGGCTGATGTCCAGAGCAGATAGCTCATATTAAAAATTAAACAGCGGTACGCCTTAATCATTATCTTAAGGGAGCCAGTGGGCTGAGACTGCCATGCATTAATGCTCTCGGACTCAGCAGGCAGTTATGGACGCCACTAGAAGGTATGAGTTTGTGTCTTCGCACACCGTCCATTGAAGTCCTCAGTGAGGTCTTATTTCAGATCCAGATATGATTAAGGACAGTCAGTGTTACATGGCGGAGGCAGACAGTCATCCCCGTTGATCAATTAATTATTTTCTTTAACAGCAGACTGTCTTCTAATCTTACCGCCTATTTGCACAAGGCAAACTTAATATACGACGCCAATACATTTTGAATGACCTACTTCCTTTCACAGGGTTTTGGAGGCACCCCAGTTTCACACCAGTCCGGTCGCCAGGACAACATGGTGGCATCGTATGTTTCTGCAAACCACGAAACATTAAATCTCAAGGTTCTTTCTGTTTTTTATAGAAAATGTAAATGCTACTTCATTACGCTACTTCATTACGCTACTTCATTACGCTACTTCATTACGCTACGTTATTACGCTACGTTGTTACGCTACGTTGTTACGCTAGGTTGTTACGCTACGTTGTTACGCTACGTTGTTACGCTACGTTGTTACGCTACGTTGTTACGCTACGTTGTTACGCTACGTCGTTACGCTACGTCATTACGCTACGTTATTACGCTATGTTATTACACTACGTTATTACGCTACTTCATTACGCTACTTCATTACGCTACTTCATTATGCTACGTTACTACATTATTACGCTACGTTATTACGCTATGTTATTACGCTATGTTATTACGCTACTTTGTTACGCTACGTTATTACGCTACGTTATTACGCTACGTTATTACGCTACTTCATTACGCTACTTCATTACGCTACTTCATTACGCTACTTCATTATGCTACGTTACTACATTATTACGCTACGTTATTATGCTACGTTATTATGCTACGTTATTATGCTACGTTATTTCACTACGTTATTACGCTACGTTATTACTGATGCTACCATGTTACGCTACCAGGCAAATTTGTAATTTGTGATTCTGGGCTATACAAAATGAACTGAATTGAACTTCCAGATGCATTACAGCTCGTGCTCGACGGCGGAGGCTAAATCAGACTCCTCGACTGATTCAGCGAGGAAGGAGCGCCAGCGGCCCGCCCGCCCGCCCGCCACTCTCCTCGTGCGAATGTGCAAAAAGCACGGCGGAGTGGCAGCGGCTGCAAAACCAATCGGGGTACGGCGGCTTTAAAGCACTCCAAGTGGCACGCCGTCTGCTAACCTTCATCCTCTGCTGCTATCATAGCAGCTCTCTCCGGGTGAAAACGATAACGCACTTGGCTTTAAAGCACTCAGACGGGCACAACACCTGAGAGTTCTGACCTTCCTGGTTTTGATGGGTTGGATTTGTGCGCTCAGGGCCACCGCTGAAATTGGCACAACAACGCTGGAAACCAAAACAAGCTTGACTGGAAAAATCATTGAAAAGGCTCTCACCTGGTATGCATATCACACCGCATCATCTGAAGCGGCTCGGGACGGTTCTTTTCTCTTCAGGCGACGCTGCGTTTTGTTGTAGAAAAAACTGTGTGAGGTAACAACGTCCCAGCGACACTCTTTGATTGGTTTGTCGTCATTATTTTAGTACAAATTAACACCCAGTTACACAATTACTTGACAAAGACAAGAGAAAATTGCTGATACTGAAGTTCTTAACCATTTACAAACACACACACACACAAACACACACACACACACACACATATATAGTTTAATTACATTTTTATAAATGTATTTCTGGGCGCTGTAGAGCAAATAATGGCTTTGTCGGGGACTATTTTCAGCAGCGGATTAATCCACATTCTGTGCATTAGGGTTAGGAAACAACCCCAAAGCTCCTAATCATGAAATCTAAATAAACTACAGCATGTGTGTTCATGGTCATGATGTATCATGGATCATATATAGCCTATTGTGATACACATAAATACTTGTTCATATTCATTGTTGTTACTGGGATTTGTTGGTGATTACAAAAAAACTAACACGCACGCACACCTAGGCATTTATCCCAACATTTTAAATATGTCAGTGCAGCATATTCATCCATGTTTTTCCAAATGCATCTGGCGTTTAGGTCTAAAGAATGCAAAATAGATTCCTCTAAATAACAGAAAGCTGCACAACTCTCCAACCACATAAGTCAGTGTGTTATAGAATAAGAAACACAAAAAACATGTCAAATTGCTTGTTTTCCTCACAATGGTGGGTATCCATCCGCCTGCCTGTGCCGACAAAATGATGGTGGAGTGGAACGTCCCCAAAGTGCATGAGGAGGGCTAGTTAGCGCTAGCTGTTAGCACACAGTGCTGCGTGGCTAAATAACGAGCTAACGGCCAACGGGGTTGCATTGAGTTACATTACGATGCGTTCAAGCTCCATTCAGTAAAAAATGAGGACGGGAGGAAGGTTTTCTTTGGCGAGAAATTTAATTTAAAATAAAGTTTGAAAAATATATTTTCTCAGCAATATAAAACAGATATTAGAGAGAGATTCATGAGCTGTTTAACATAATTGCTCTAAGCCCCTTATAATACATCATTAAAACTACTAATGCCAAGATCGTCTATTATCAAATATATGCAGAAATACTGTGGCTCTCTGCACAAAGTCTTTAAAGTAAAACGGATGGATGAGCTCCAGCACCAGAAGGCTGATCATTATTTCTGACTCGGTCAGAAAAAACTGAAGTGAGGCATCAATGACGGAATTATGACAAGTGAAGACTTTTGACAAAGCTTTTAGAAAAAGGAGTGCTTTGCATTATATTCCCCACCGGGAGGAATGGCGGTCAATGGAGGACCTCATTGGATGATTGTAGGGATGAGGCCAAGGCTCTTGGAGAGCCACTTCCCTTTCGGGGCCCTTGAGTCGGATGCAAGCTTCTGCTCTTGAATGATGAATGGGGCTCCTCAACTAGCGGGGTCTGTAATGAGCCTTTCGCAGCCATGACAACCGGAGTCTGCAAATATTATATTATTGCAGCTTTGGAGTTTGCCTTTTATTGAACTAAAGAAAATGACCTGTCTTTCAACGGCGTCGTCGTGTGTTAGCAAAGGCTTTGTTTTCCACAGTTCTATTCTGTAGCCCCCCTCTGGTTTGCAGGAGCGATGGTGGTGATGGTGGGTGTTGGTTGGGTGTTGGTGGGTGATGGTGGGTGGCGCTGGTTGCCTGTTTGTCAAAGGCCTGCTAGCCTTGTCCATTCTGACATTCACATGGGAGCAGTAATGATCCTAAAAGCCGCAATTAAGCTGACTGTTGCGTTCCCGGTGAAGCGCCTGGTGCCGGCACTCTGCTGCACCTATTATTCCCAGTGGGAATACTCCTCAAAGAACAGCATTTTCTCTCCTCCCTCCCTCCCTCCCTCCCCCACAACAGGCTCACATAACTTATATTACTCCTGTACTAGCACAATATAGTTATTCTACATTGTACTAGTCTGCTGTAGTAGTACAACGTAGTTATTCTATGTTGTACTAGTCTCCTGTACTAATACAATGTAGTTATTCTACATTGTACTAGTAGTACAACGTAGTTATTCTACATTGTACTAGTCTCCTGTACTAGTACAATGTAGTTCTTTTACATTGTACTAGTACTGGAATCACTGCTAGTAGAAAACTGTTCCATCAATGTTCTCAGTCTGATTTAATGAGCTCTGGTTTAGTGCTGCCTGCTGTCATGTGTCTGAGTTGATGGAACAGCTCAATCTATAGGGGGAACAATAAAATACAATGTTTTAGATTTTTGGGGATATTTTATGTATTAAGATCAATTATGATATCGGAAAAAATTATATTCTGAGCATTAAGGTCTAAATGTTGTTTAACCAATAAGCCCATATTATCTAAATCATTCAACTATTATTCCAAATATGTAAGTGCACAAAGGGGCGGGTGCTTCTGTCAAGTCAAGTCAGGCCGTGAGTCCATGAGTCTGTGAGTCGCTAGTCACAAGTCTTTCGACTGTGTGTAAACAGTTAAATATGAGTAAAAGATTGATAATCATAATATCATTAGCCATGTAAGAGGATTAATAAGAATACTGCTTTTGACATAAGGTAAAAACAAAGAATATTCTGGAGTCAATGAGGAATATATCAGACAAACCAGCCCAACTGGTCACTGAGTGATTCTCCTCTTTGACCACTACATATCTCTCAAGTGTCACTGAATCAAATATGTAAGTGTCATAACCGCTTGTGCAACACCATAATCAAGTGATGCGCAGTTTCTTTTCAAACGTCTCCAGTAACCAGGCGAGACGAGTCCATACCGTTTAGAAAGATGCATTATCGGGAGATAAACAGGGGAAAACTGAGGGCTATTGATTGGTTATTGGCTCCGTTGATGGCTGCATCATATACGTAATAATCGTGCAGTGGAACCACAGTGTGTGTGTGTGTGTGTGTGTGTGTGTGTGTGGTGTACAGTAAAACAGCAGGTGGGCAGATCTATCAAAGACCCTTGGCAAACAGACAAAAAGGGGGAAAAATCATTTTAATTAGCTGAGTGAATGCGATTTGCTGAATGTGAGGCAGCCAGGCTCTCTGCCCTGCACATTAAAATTGGTCTAATTTTCTGTGCGGAAAAAGTCCCATCTGAGCAGCCCCGGCCGCAGTCAATCATGTTAAAAGCTGCGGGTGCTTAATTTGATTTACCAATATAAAATGCAAATGAGGTGATCAAGTGGAGTGGGAGCCAGGAGGAGGAGGCTCTTTTAAGCCATCAAGTTAAATGGGAACAGACAGTGGACCGGCAATGTAAAGAATGTTTTAGCATACCCGTTTGATTAGCGCTACAAAAACTTAATTAGCATGCCTAATTGCTTGACAAATTGCTCCGCATCAGAATTAGAAAAAAAAGGAGCAGAATATATATTTTAACACGCTGAAAAATCTACGTTCTCGTTGCATTTCCAGTCCAAACCGGGTCTTTCCAAACACGTGAAAAGCCTAATTAAATAAATGGAAGATGGCACAACAGTCCCTTACAAAAGTGAATGAGATAATGCGTGTAATTAGGCCGCACAGGCCTGGCCATATGCCTCCGTGCAGCACTTAGGCTGCGGCTGCACGAACAAATCAAATAACCGTGAGCCGGTGAATGCTCCGGGGACTCCCGGACCGGGCATGCGCCAAAGGGCCCGCCACAACCTGTGATGTCCAAGCTTTAGCGACACAGCAGACACACACGCCGGCAAACAATGCGAACATGTTCCCGAGTTATTTTATGCAGCAACTCAAAGCTATTTGGCTGCAACATCACATCGAGGCGTCTGTCCACGGACCAAAATAATCGTCTGTTGCCTGGAGACCGGTCTCGGAACGACAGCCCACGCACACTGAGACTTATTACATCTGACATTTGGTGTTATCATCCAGTGTCATTGTCTTCCTTCTCCAGCCGTGCAAAATTACAGTGGGATCATTGCACGTGCACGGATCCTTGGTGGGAAAATACGAGGTTGGTAATTGCAATAGCGACAACTTGTGGAAATTCCGGTGGTGATTGAATTTGACTTCTTGTTTTGGGGCCGTGGGTATGAATCTAAGAGAAACAGGTAAGTATTCTACGCTGTCCTTGTTCCATAGAAGTACTAACAACCTGTCAGTCCACAAGGTCTTTTAACATACACTGTTAGCTTAGATTATGAGTACTCACTGATAGTTTTCTCGCATGCCTCCAGGGGGAATGGAGAATGATGGTTCTGAACCTCTCGGTTCCCCGTGGAGGCAGGCGGAGGAGACCTTCAAGGAAACCTGACGTTGGGGTCATTGATGTACAAATAGCCTTTTCTGACCAGCATGAATGTCTTCTACAAATGTCCCGGCAATCTGTTGTTTAGATTGTGACATGTTTTTGGTTACAATTGTAAAGTCAGCGCTGGAACAATAAATAATTGCAGCAAGTATCCTGAATATCTTGCAATTTCACTACATTTCAAAATACTGAATCAGGGACCTGTTGTTTTTTTCTCCGGCGGTTCTCGTTCGTTGAATGTCGTCGTTTCTGAAACCAAAAATATGTTTCATTAATGAGGTTCATATCAGCCTCGTACCACACTTACAGAAACGCACAATTCCAGCAATTGGTTCGGGTTTAGGCCAGTGATTTTCAACCACTGTGCCCTGCAGGTGTGCCGTGGGAAAATGTACAATTTCACTTAATCGGTCCAAAAAAATAGAATTTAGTTGCCGCAAATAATTTGCCATTGTTGAGCGTCTGAGCTGCAATATAGTGGCTGTCCTAGTAATTAAATACTCTTCCATGCCAGTAGGTAGCGCAATAGTTGACATATATGATTTATTACATATATGATGTCTTATGCTACAATGTGGCATTTTGTAACTTGTTTGGTTGTGGGTGTTGTTGGCACATGGGTAAGACTAGAAAGAAGCTCACAGCTCGTGATGAAATAATAATGTGAGGTAGCGACGTAACGGAACAACGTAATAATCGTACTTAGCGTGACTAAATAAATTGGCTTGCAATCGACGACTGACTTTACTTTTGGTTTTGCACAGGACACAAACAGTGGTCTCCTGGGTGGACGTCCTGTGTTGGTTTGACCCGCCCACCCGGACCAAATCCCAAACGGTCCACGATCAGCATATCTGTGGTTTGCAGTGACGTACAATACCAACATTTTGAGGAATGTAGGGTTTCATTGTACAGTAAAGCACATCCTCACACACCTGCTTATGCCAGCTGATGTTTGAAGTGAAGAGGTACATTGCGACCCATCATGCATCTTGATTTCCCTCTGATTGGGGGGGCACACACTGTAGCTGTTGTTGACCAAGTTGCCGGGTGTTGCCGATAATGACAACCTGAGTGCTTTTAAATGAAGGTGTACTGGTGGTTTGGAATCATCAGTTTCAAGTAGATTACTTAAAAAAGCAACAGCGATAACAATGCCATTATCTGCGCTGGAGGAGTATTGTTCACAGAGCATCACTAGAGCCCATTCAGCTCATTCATATCAGCCCGTTCACACACTTGTACGTCGTTGATCGTGACAGTGATACTGCCCGTAAACAACAATGATGCTCGCCTTTTCTTTTTTTGGTTGTTGTTGATTTGACTCAGCGGTGTAATAGTGTAATTGTCATTTTCATCAGCGGGTTCTGTGAGATTGCCACTGCTGGAGACATTGGATGACAGATAGCGTTCAGATATTATGCTTATTAATCCTTTTCTGGATGTCAGGGTAGAGGTTTGGAGTCATTCTCAGAGTTTTACAGTTTTTACATCACCCAATAAGATGCCATACAATGATACCCAATGAGCACTTTACTACACAAGCACATGGTCAATTCATAACTATAGACAATGGAATGACAGGCAAAGTTTTACAATCACCTGTCAAAGCTTTCTGGACCAGAAAGGAATCTGAATCTGGCCCGAAATTGTGGTTTCCTTTTAACCTGAATTTATATCAGTAAAACTGGAATCTTAATGATGCGGCATGAACAAACAGTTTGTGTTTGACTTTAAACCAAATTTCCATTACAAACATTTTGTGAAATCTGGGTGTAAACATGAAAAAGTGAGTAAATGTAGTATTTAAACTAACAATGAGAATACAAAGCATACAGTAAACCTTAAATGACACAAATGAATGAGACAATAGTTTGATTAAAAGAATAAACATTTATATAGATGCCTGTATGTATGCCTGCTTATATTTTGAGTCTTTCTTTTAAAAGCATATTAATTATTTCAAACTCAGCGTGAATGAACGTCATGAACACATGAATATAACACATTTACATGACTTTTACTAAACTTTTGGGGATAAACATTTTTTAAAGGACTTTTCCAGGCCTGGAAATAACCATTTTAAAATACCATGACTTTTCCAGGTTTTCCATGAGCACATATGAACCCTGCTGACGACGGGAGATTCGTTTGGCAAAAAAAAAAAAAAAAGGTGACCGTGCATCAGGATCACAGGCCGTCCCGGTCTGCACCTCGTCCCGCTTGAACGAACCGAAGCCTCATTTCTGGGCTTCGTCACTGAACGTGTGCGTGTCAGCGTGAGTCGGAGTGCACTGAGGGCCCGCTCTCCAAACCAGATAGGAACCACTTAGTAGCCTCTAGGACCCCCTTCTCCCAGAAAGGCCCCGCCACTGAAGTCCGCCCCGTCCCCTGTCCAGGAGCCTGTTTCGGGGACTCGGATACGACACACGGAGATTACAGCGAGGCCTCTTATCCTCCTGCTTGTCAGCAGCCGAGTGACACGAGCTGTTAACTTTCTATTTTAAGGATCTGGATGGGTTGGGGGGTGTTCTCGCCGAACCACCTGCAAAACAGAAGTGATTTTGTGGTTCTCTTTGTCCTCCCGGAGGGGTAAGTCCTCTCTTCTCCCCTCTGCGTTTGTCTCTTCAAGAGGAGGGCTGAGCTCAGCTTTCACAGCGATCACAGCGGGCCCGTCTCCCCATTCAGCGGCGTGTCTGCACCAGATGACAGCTCTCTCCGCCCGCAGACAGAGAACATTGCATTAATTGTGCCGAGGCCCCCCCGTAAAAGCCGACAGATTGCAGGCCTTTGCATGCATCCTAGCGGCGCGCAGCGAACGCAGCGATGACATCGGGGAAAATGACAACCGCGTCTCGGTTTCTGCCTCAACACACACACACACACACACACACACACCTTTTCTGTGGGACGCAAATGATCATCGGGGCAGGAGGACACAATGGCTGCGTCTCTCAGCGCTGTCTGGTTTTTGATAACAACTTTAAAAAAAGGGACTATGGGGGCCTGGTGCCAGGCCGGAGCCGGGGAGGTCACGGCCGTTATCTCCATGAGAAAAGAGAGGAGCGCCGTCATTGTGCGCCAGCGTTTGGGAAGAAAAGGAGCGCCGGGGTTTGGGGACAAGGACGTTATGTGTCTGTGAGCTTGTGGAAAGAACTGCCCTTCGTTATGTAAAGGGCCACTAAAGGGCGTTTATACTGATCATCTTCTTGAATGTGCTTATTTTCAGAGAGAGAAAGAAATCACTACAGTCTAGGGCAATATAGTGGCATTAAATATTTTAACAATACAAATATTAAGCCTCTTTAAAACGTTCAGGGTGCGTTTGTAAATGTGTGTTGAGGTTACCTGTGTTGCTGCTGCGGGCCGCTTTACTGTCACAGTTACATCTTCATTTTTAGTCACCTGCAATCAAACCACGCTTTGTTTCCTTTCTGCCATTCTCTATTATGTTTTTTTTATTTTCTTCAAGAAATCGACTCCAAATGAGTAACCCGAGTATCAAAATGAATTCATTCCAAATTCATCGATAACCGTTAATTCTCCGCTCAGCGCGGAAATAATGCGAGAAAAAGTCTTTCTCCCAGAATTGAAGGTAATATATAGAGAGTGACGTATAAAAGTGAACTGTGTGGGGTGAAATAGATCCCATGGAGCCGGGGAGATGTCCGCAGTAACTTCGAGATCTCGTGGTGCGTTCGCTGTTCTCTGTGATTGGGACGCCTGCTCTCTTCAGCTCACCCTGTGCTCACCTGGGCAGGTGGGAGCTTCCAGGTGGGCGAGGCCGAGGAGGGGCAACGCCATTCCTCGGCTCGCAGTGAGGCTGCAGCTCTTTGGTTTGGTCTTCTTTTCCTTGAGGCCTTAACCCGACAACACTAACATTTACAAATATTAACGCCATCACTAACGTCCAGGGTTCATACACATTCTGACCAATGGATTTCATGACTTCTCCATGACTTTAAACCAAATGTCCATGACCAAACATTTAGTGAAATCTGGGTGTAAACAGTAAAAAGTGAGTAAATGTAGTATTTAAACTAACAATGAGAACACAAAGCATACAGTAAACCTTAAATGACACAAATGAATGAGACAATAGTTTGATTAAAAGAATAAACATTTATATAGATGCCTGTATGTATGCCTGCTTATATTTTGAGCACATTAATTATTTCAAACTAGTAGTTTGAAATAATTAAAAATAGCAGTAGTGTGTAGCATGCCGTGAACTTACGTTTACGTTGAGATCGGTCGACCAATGACAGTTCTCTCTACAGTCAGAGCTTGCGCAAGAAGGTGGAACGTGAGGGAGATACCATTTCCAAAACTTGTAAGGGGGTAATAACTATTTTCCCCGACGTAGCAAAATCCCAGAGGTTTTTGGAATCCCTGCCGGACGCTTTTTTTAGGTCTCGAAAAGAGGACCTACATAAATCCCCCCGAAAAAAAAACAAAAAACATGTTACGTATCAAATTAAACATAAAAATCAGGGCTATAATAATATATAATCCCCATGAAGAACCTCCAAACACAACTCAAACAATAAATAGGATTAGGGGTTAGGGTTAAGGTGAGGATTTAAAGGGCTACATGTGTATTTGAAAAATACCCCCTTGCTTTTGGACTTGGAGGGTCAACGGATAGGGCCCACTTTGTAGCTAGGGGAGCAGATGAGTACTGCACACACGCATTTAGTCAGCAGACAGAAACACAGGATCAGGAACGGAGGGAAGACTTTCTAGAGGATCACCTCCCGGTAATTTGCACGGCGCTATGAGCTCTTTGCATCTCCACTCCTGCGTCATTGTGAAGCCCGCCGCGCACACTGGTTAACACATTGTGTTCCGGGGCTTCTTTTCTTCTCCGGGACACACAAAGGAGCGAGGCCGTGAATACCGCTCGGGGCCCTGAATGCCACATCAGGAAGCAGCCTGGCAACCTCGCGGATCTGCATGAAAGGAGGGCAATAAAATCGCGTGATATTTAATACTTTCCCCACAAAACCTTTTCTCTGTAGGAACTCGGGTTTATTCAAGTATTGAATTGATTAACAATGTGTTGTTAGAACACAATGAGATGTGCTAGATAGTGCCAGAGCCCGCTGCATTCACTGCCTGTCAGCCATCCGATAGGAGCCTCTGCTGCAAACTAATAAGCACATTCTGTGTCTGTCCCTGGGGGAACTTCTCTGGAAATTCTACTTTTTTTCTCTTCATCTTTCAACTCTCTTCCCACGTGTGTTTAGTTCACAGATTTATGCAGACGGGCTTCGTCCACAAATCTAAATGACCTTTTTTTTTCCAGCATGGAAATGAGTTGTATTGTACGCTCCCGGGTTAATAACTGTCGTGCCGGTTTCTGCTCCGCGTTTAATTTGCCCATTGCCGGCAATTTGACTTCTAAAGACGGGGATATCTACATCCACCCGGTGCCACAACTGTGTGCGGGTTAAAAGGACGGCAAGTCAATTTCAGAGGAGTCACGGGAAAAACGGCACGACTGCAATTATTCCCCGGTACTCGACAACTATCCGTGGGGAATGTTCAAGTAGGTGTTTTGTGCTATATGTATGTAGATAAGCTAATCTACGGCGTGCGGCTCAATAGCCAGGATTTGAATACCGTTTGTGCAGCGATTGGCTTTGCTGTGTCCTCTCGGCAATGACGATGAACCGCTAGCGGCACGGCGTGGCCCTTTGAATCATTTGAAAAAGTGAATATTGTTGCTTCACTCCTTGCTATGTTTCCCTTATGGGGTGAATGGGTTTTACGTCTGGCTGAAAACTGTTCCCGTATTTACTTAGTTATCAATAAATATGTAAGAAATGATCTATTTACTGTCTATCTTTTTACTTTCATCCAATTATCTCCCCCTTTCTTTCTTTTTCTTTCATAGCTTCTTGAGTTGTGACGCTATACTTTAAGTAAAGTACAATCTTGTGAAATGGTGTGATGGGATCTAAGAGGCACTTCATGGTCAACAACAGTTCTAAATCATTTTAAATCAAATGATACTTCTTTGCTGGCTAAATATGACTTTTGGTTGTTAACCTCACTGATAGTTGATCAGGGCGATCGTTGTTTCACTGCTGTTTTCGTAACAATACTAATACCAATACAAATAATATTAATGTATATTTCTCTTTCTAGTATGAAGCCCATGCAAACAATGTAGGACATTTCTTTTTAAATTAAAGTCACCTCTTTAGTTTTGATCTTGTCAATAAGTGAGCTGCAAATGAATACTTCAGAATTCCTCTTTTAGCATTCTGTGTCAGCTTTCTTTTGAAAAAAAAGCGGGAAAGCGCCCGGCGTCATCAGTCTTAAGCCTGAACCGCCACACGGTTTTCTCTAGCGCAGTGACGCTCGCTTATGAAATGTGGACGAAACAGGAAGAGCCGAGATGGCTTCTGAAAGGAACACAGACACAGAGAAAAGACAATGAGAATATCTTGAAACTCCACATTGTGGCTATTCTTCCACACATTATATATTCAAGTGTCTTCAGAGACGTCTCTGGATCAAAGTGTTGGACAGATGGAGCGCCAACATCGATGGAAACACCGGCATCCCTTCGCCTCCAGAGAGTTAATACCATATATGATTAGATCTAAACTGTGTATTCAACCATAACACACCTTTACGGTAAACTACTGTATCTGCAGCCGTTGAAACTCAAGCCCGTAATGTCCTTTCCTTTTGCAACAGGATCTCCCAGTTGCTTTGCATTAGAAACCGTACAGGATTCACCGTGCGAGATGTATTAATTATGCTGTCACTGAGGGCTGCCGGTCTGATATGCATGAAACACGGCCCATGACATCACCGGCCCCGTGCGTCTAATCCATACTAATGTCGTTGGGCTGCTCATTGATTCCAGACGGCGCACAAGCGCTGGATCCAGAGCTGAATTATATGGCGAGACGCTTTGGAGTTCAGCTCCAGCAGAAGCAGAACTCAGGACGACGCCTCGCCGGATACATTCACCGGTTGCTGTGAATCAGCAATGTTCACGACAATCGTGGTAATTAATTTGACAAAGATGATGGTGATCACACGGCTGAGGATGCCTTCAGGAAACGCAGACAATAATTAGCGCCTGTCACCGAGTCGTCCTTAACGCTTCCCACCGCGTCTCTTTATTTGTCTGCCTTCTGACATGTTTACCGACTGCTGACTGGCTGCTATTATACACTCTGCTCTCCGTAAGCAAACACATACCGCACAATGCCTCCGCGGCGAGCCGCTTCCTCTCATTTAGACCTCATCATGAAAAATGGAGAGGTGCCGGCTGGGGTGTAAGCATGTAAGCAATTTGTAAGGGAAACCTTTTTCCGGAACATGGAGCGATCCTGTCCGGAGGCAGTGGATGACCAGGTAGCCGGCAACCTGAAATCAACCCTGGAGAGCAACCGACGCAGAGGGATCAGAGTTCCTCAAGGTCTGGCCGGGACCGGTGGCCAAGGGAAAATACCTTTTGGCTGAAACCGTTCCTCATGGGACCTTTGACAAGCGAGTCTATCAGGAGACTTCCTCATTTGAAAAAAATGTTTTTTTTTAAAGAAATAGTATTTGGTCGTCGTTTCAGGGGAAAAAGATGGTCAGAGGGTCGAATCCTAGCGCCGACTATTTGCAGGTAGATTTGTCTCCCTTGTGTAAATGAGCCTGATCGCAAAAGAAGTCCAATTCACAAAGATCCGTGACAACATGTCATTATTAGGGTCTTCAGAGAGTCCCCATCTCAAGACTTTGCTGGGACCACGGCAGCGTTTCTCAGGAGAATGTTAGAGACGTTGCCGTGGCCATTGTTCCGCCTGCCCCATTCATACTTTACCACAAAGATGATTGCAATCAGCTGCCAAACTTTATGGCCGTGTTTGCTCTGTAATATCCTTAGCGCATACAATATAGATCTAATATCAAACATATCATTATGACACCAAAAATATAATAGTCACCAAACATCTCGGCTTAGAAAAATGTACGTGAACGCATTTACTGGCCTTGTAGAGTCCATGGACGAGCTGCCACTCTGTAATGGCACCATTCCACATCATATCTACGTGTGATGGGTAGAAGACAATTTTGCTTCCGGTCGTGAATTGATCCGCCCCCGTCGCTTCGACTTCAGTCTGATTGATAGTCTGACCGGTCCAGGAAATTAAAGATTGTTTGTAACTGTGGCCTGAACGATCCGTAACAACGTTCCGGACCCTTCGATTGAGAAAGTAAATGAATGCGATTGGAAATTTACATCCATGTAATGTCATTCCTTCAACAGGGAAAAATACACAGACGGTCTAGGTAAGGGGTAGGGGTACCTCTTTCAAAATAAACTGCCGTCTTCACTGGAAGAAAGCGGTTTGGGAAAAGAACGGGGTAGACGTTAACTTCACTAATCATTGCCTCACTAGCGTGACTAGCTAGTGAGTGTTTGAACAAAATGACGACGTTAGATTTGAGTTTCACACGGGACACACAGCGTTTTGAACGAAAGTCTTGTGTATGTTGGACGAAGCAGAACGCGACTTTAAAGGTCAATTTTTGCTCTAGTTTGGTCGATCACAGCAAAACAATGTCCCTCATGGCAACAGCAACCTAACGCAACGGCGCCGCCTGCAAGATTCGGCATTGTTGAAAGTGACGCTCTGTAACAATACACGGACCCCCACACTAAAAAAACTATGCTATAGTTTGTAAAACACATAATGGAGGCGTGCCATCCACTATTAGAGAAATAAAACGGGGAGAATGACAAAACAGTTTCTCTGATGCCATCATAAAGTAACCGGGGCCCGTGAGAGGACAAAAGACGGTCCTCCTTTTGCCCACAAGCCAGAGGTTTGATCCTGCTCCCTGATGGAAACCAGTCACATTCACTGGTAACAATAAGCCCGGTCACCGGATCTGTGGGATTCCTCTGAACTTGAACATGTGTCCTCTGCAGTGTCCCGATGCAGTCGATATGGATTATCGATTATGATTTATTTCTGTATTTTTTTCTGGCACCTTGCCCTCAAAGCCATGTCTGGCTACGTGTCGATCTGCCCGTGAGGAGCAGCTGCTCGTCAGAGATGCCGGCTCCTCGGCAACGTGACACACACACTCTTTTCATGGTCAGGTGGCTCTGCTGGGAAACAGGATCTCAGGCCACGGAAACCACAAGAGGTTTGAATTGGGACAAGATAGTTTGCAAGGGAACAGAAATCCTGTATTCTGATACACTGCGCTCAAAAAAAAGAAGAGATTGTGCCTTATGTGAGAATAAAACATGGCCCCCTCCCCTGTGTGCTCCTCTTCCTGTTTAAAACCAGCGAGGCGTTCTTACCCCCCCATGCCGATGCCCCCGCGGTCCCAGTCTGGGTAATGTCTGCTGCAGCTGATCGTCTGTCACTCATTGGTGCTATCAGGCCGATAGTGTTCCCACTGTACACCAGACTGGAGCTGCTGCCGCTCCTGACAGCTGACGTGTTGAGTCTCCACGCGGAAACACACCGTCCTGTTCAGAGGAGGCAGAAGACCTGTTGGGCTTTCATGTTATTGTTTTAGTTAGTTTAGTTAGTTACTAAGGGGAAAAACCCTGCGGTTGGTTATGGAATCTCTCCTGTGGCATATTCACTATATTCACTATATTCACCATATTCACTGTATTCACTATATTCACTATATTCACTGTATTCACTATATTCACCATATTCACTGTATTCACTATATTCACTATATTCACCATATTCACTATATTCACCATATTCACTATATTCACCATATTCACTGTATTCACTATATTCACTATATTCACTGTATTCACTATATTCACCATATTCACTGTATTCACCATATTCACTATATTCACCATATTCACTATATTCACCATATTCACTGTATTCACTGTATTCACTATATTCACCATATTCACTATATTCACCATATTCACTGTATTCACTGTATTCACTGTATTCACTGTATTCACCATATTCACTATATTCACCATATTCACTATATTCACTATATTCACCATATTCACTATATTCACCATATTCACTGTATTCACTATATTCACCATATTCACTATATTCACTATATTCACTATATTCACCATATTCACTATATTCACCATATTCACTATATTCACTATATTCACCATATTCACTATATTCACCGTATTCACTGTATTCACCATATTCACTATATGCACTATGTTCACTATATTCACCATATTCACTATATTGACCATATTCATCATATTCACAATATTCACGATATTCACGATATTCACTATATTCACGATATTCACTATATTCACCATACACTGTATTCACCATATTAACCATATTCACTATATTCACCATATTAACCATATCAACCATATTCACTTTATTCACTATATTCGCTATATGCACTATATTCACTATTCACTATATTCACCATATTAACCATATCAACAATATTCACTTTATTCACTATATTCACTATATTCACTATATGCACTATTCACTATATTCACCATATTCACTGGGTGAAGAGCTTTTATTGTGAAAGGTAAGAGCGGAAGGAAACGAGCCTTCGTCAAGGTTGGAATGAGCGCCTCGGTTCGGACCCCGGCGGCTGCTGCCTGTGTTGTTGTTGTTGTTGTTGTTTCATAAATATAGCGCGCAACTCAGCCCCTGTTCTGCAACGTGATTGGTTGATAATCGGCACCATTCTGGGAAGAAAAGAAAAGTGATATATGTGTTCTGTGCAAAGTGCTCATGGCAAACTCATATACTGACGCACAAATAAACACACAATAAACTAAATTAAAGATTCATGTGAATTTATTTATTTTCATAGATTTATTATATATTCATTTATATACATATTATTTTGGCCACGATCATCCTGAAGTGGACGTCTGATAAAAAACAACAACTCCCTTTTCATTTGCAAGCACACAATTTACTTTCCACTTTTATAAAATTCCCTCTAATAAATATTGACCGTCGTATGCACACAAGCGTTTATATATTACATGTATATTATATATTATATGTATCATGTAGAACTGCCAGTGACGAATCAGAGAGCACTGCAGAGTTTATTATGCTGACAATGTCCAATGATCATTGCAATCATTTTCTCTCTTAGTGAAGATAATATTATTGATATTCTTTTAAGTCTCAACTTTTCACAGTATTACTGAAAAGCTTTGAAAAAGACTTTAATCTCCTGTAACGAGAGAATGAAGGAGGTCTGAAGTCAGCTTGGTGGCTTGTCGCTCCCTCATGTGAACTTGATGGATCAGATTTGTATATTGATATGTCATGTTGGAGGCAAACACTTCCAACGGGTCTCCCCGTGTTGAGCATGAGTCGGTCAACACGCTACATGTGAGTGTTCATCTGGAGATAAGGAATGCTGAAGAAGTCCACAGACCTTCACACCAGCACACAGTGATACTGGAATATGAATGGATGAGTGGCACTTTGGATTGTGAAATATTTTGTATTCACACAATTAAATAAAACTTTAGGAAAAGTAGAACATACAATAACAACGACAGCAACATGAATTCAGTCATTAACGTTGGCTTGAAATAATAATAATGTATCTCTATACTTCTTTCTCTCACACATATATATATATATGTATATATATATATACAGTATATACACATATATATATAGTATATATATATATATGTATATGTACATACTTATATATATGTATATACATATGTATATACATATACGTATATATATATATATATAAATATATATATATTAAAATAAAAATATTAACGCCTCTCGACACTCAGCAGTACAAACTTCAACATTCCCTTTAAAATAAAATATTAAAATAATTTAACTAACAATATTTGATTTTCCTGCACAATTATCTACACAGAATTATATCATTTGCAATAATATTACCACAATATTTATAGAAACATTTCAAAATTTTAGTAATAGTAATGCTATCGGTAAAATTCATATGTCATCTAGTTAATTTATGTATTAATGCTTTTTACGCACCAGAGGCACTTTTTTGGGGCCATTCATTCACACCTCAATATGTATTTTTTTGGCAAAGCTCTATGGTTTTTTATTTTAGAACTACGTTGAGGTTTTCTAAGCTTTTGCACCACGAACAAAGTGTCAACCAATCATGTTGCCAGACAGGCGTTGTTTCACAAACGTTATTAAGCTGACTGTAATTATTACAATGATATTATTATTATTATTATATAAATAGTTTAGAAAACTAAGTTTTTGGACAAAATTTAAAATATGAAAGGATTCTTCTCAGTTAAGGAAAACATCAAATAGCAGACCAGTCATCTGCAAGACGACATGAAGCATTTTTGCAAAAATAAATCAAGAAACTTCTTCTAGCACCGAACCGATGAAGACGAGCCGAGCCGATGAAGACGAGCCAAGCCGCCTCCATGCTGCCGCTCCACGTGGAGGGAACGCCTCTCGGCACTAAGAACTAATCCAACATTCCCTCCAAGCCAACGGCGAGCGCAGAGCTCCAAACTCATCATCTGAAACGCGACCTCCCTAAAATCCGCTTGGCTTACCTCGTGGTGTAAGCGGAGCGGCCGAGGAGCACGAGAGGCGCTCACCCCGAGAGGTGCTAAATCTAAAACTTGGTTTTTTTTTAGCGTCAGAAAAGCTCATTGGGAACCAGCGAACACTCTTTCATCAAAGAAGCGCTCATAAGCGCGTCGGGGACGAGGCGGCCACCCGCGCGATGTTTCCCCTCCTACCTTCGCCCCACCGATTTTCCAGCCAACTGTCCCGGACAAAGCGGGGGGAGAAGAGAAAAAGGTGCACCTCTAAGGTGTCCTCTCGGTGGAGAGCCCTTTTCTTTATTGGAAACAGGCGAGCCCTTCTCTCGGCCCTCACACCAAAATGCGCTGCAGCTTTATTTCCCTCCGTAGGGGGAAAACCTGAGCAGGGGACAACAGAAAGTGGCTTTAGAATACAGGTCTGAAAGAGGGCAGCTGTAGTCTGAATGAGAGTCTATGTGCTTTTGTGTTTTAAATGAGCATTGTCTGTCACTCCGGTCCAGGGGATTCTGGGGGCAGCCATGTGGGGGTGGTGGGGGGGGGGTCTCTAAAGCCAGCGTTAAACTGGGAGTTGAAGTCACATGACCGATGGAGCCCCTCCTCTCTGTCCGACATGGAGAGCACAGGTCACAAAAGGCAACATGTTAATCAGCGTAAAGTATCATGGTGCGACTCTTTAATGAATACGTATTTTCCTCATCTCCAATAAATTTGTTTCCATTCATGTGTTTCCTGGCTGCACCCCCTTCAGGTGAAGGGAAGTGAGAAAGGTGCTTCTCCATTGTCAACCCCCCCCCCCCACCACCTCGTCGCTGCATTGTGTGCCTGGAAAACATAATGAGGTTTTCAAGTGTAGCGCCACCTGGTATATCCACTTTCTGTTTTGTTTTTTTGCGCCGCGGTTCCCCCTCTCCACGCCAGCTTGGGCTGCTGAAGGACCCGTTGAAAAAAAGAGCGGGCTTTTGGGTACCGTCCCGGTAAAGCTGCACCCGCTCTGGTAGGCGGAAGTTGATCCCGATTGGTGGAGGGCAGCAGGGGCGACAGAGGGACAAAGAGGAGGGACGCATCCGGGCCGCTGGTTGAGATGCTGCAGGCTCACGGGGAGCGTGAGGGACGAGGCCGGTGCCGGTGGCGATGGTGGTGGTGGTGGTGGCAGTGGTGGTGGCGATGGCAGTGGTGGCAGTGATGGCAGTGGCGGTGGTGGTGGCAGTGGCGGTGGCAGTGGCGATGGCAGTGGCGGTGGCGATGGCAGTGGCGGTGGCAGTGGCAGTGGCGATGGCAGTGGTGGTGGCGATGGCAGTGGTGGTGGCGATGGCAGTGGCGGTGGCAGTGGCGATGGCAGTGGTGGTGGCGATGGCAGTGGCAGTGGCAGTGGCGATGGCAGTGGTGGTGGCGATGGCAGTGGCGATGGCAGTGGTGGTGGCGATGGCAGTGGCGGTGGCAGTGGCGATGGCAGTGGCGGTGGCAGTGGCGATGGCAGTGGCGATGGCAGTGGTGGTGGCGATGGCAGTGGCGGTGGCAGTGGCGATGGCAGTGGCGGTGGCGATGGCAGTGGCAGTGGCGATGGCAGTGGTGGTGGCGATGGCAGTGGCGGTGGCAGTGGCGATGGCAGTGGTGGTGGCGATGGCAGTGGCGGTGGCAGTGGCGATGGCAGTGGTGGTGGCGATGGCAGTGGCGATGGCAGTGGTGGTGGCGATGGCAGTGGCGGTGGCAGTGGCGATGGCAGTGGCGGTGGCAGTGGCGATGGCAGTGGCGATGGCAGTGGTGGTGGCGATGGCAGTGGCAGTGGCGATGGCAGTGGTGGTGGCGATGGCAGTGGCAGTGGCGATGGCAGTGGCGGTGGCGATGGCAGTGGCAGTGGCGATGGCAGTGGCAGTGGCGGTGGCGGTGGCGGTGGCAGTGGTGGCAGTGATGGCAGTGGCGATGGCAGTGGTGGTGGCGATGGCAGTGGCAGTGGCGGTGGCGATGGCAGTGGCAGTGGCGATGGCAGTGGTGGTGGCGATGGCAGTGGCAGTGGCGATGGCAGTGGCGGTGGCAGTGGCAGTGGCAGTGGCGATGGCAGTGGCAGTGGCGATGGCAGTGGCGATGGCAGTGGTGGTGGCGATGGCAGTGCCGGTGGCGGTGGCAGTGCATCGGTGGCAGTTTAAATCTCTTTAGCTTGCATTAGCCACAGACCTTATATTTCGGAAACATATAAATAAACTTTGTGATAAGGAACACAGAAGTGCAACAATGTTAACGCACAGGTTTTAAGATTGACTCCCACTACAAGTCAGCTACACTGCCTACGTTATCAAAACGAACATAAATAACTTAGGATGGTTAATTTTAATGTCACAATGCCAAAACAATTAAACAGACATATTGATTGCATGTCTGGATTTCAGTTATTTGCCTACTTGCTGGCAAAAATACATCAAAGGACCAAGTGTTCCAGTTCCATTTGCCACAACATCTTCAGGGATCTGACTCCAGCGGGGAGAGACCCGCGGTGTCCCGCTCGGCTTGTGTTCATTTGCTGCTCATCATCAGTGTGCTCACTTCACTGGTTTCTGCTTTTAGGGGATTTGGCTCAATTCTTTTTAGAGGCGGGGTCTCTCGTGCACCATGGTGAGTAAGTGTGAGCTGGAACGATAACTATACAGTTTCAGTGTTTATTACAATAAGCATACCTTTTTCATACACAGATATTTTGCGTAATGTGCAACCAAAACAAGGCCTGTGCCGTCTCTCATCCACGACCATCACACAGAGGTCATGTCAACAAAATCTAATAATTATATATATATATATATATATATCATTTATTCATAATTATATATAAAACAAAATAAATCTAATTGTTTACAGGTAAACATATATAATTGAATTATAGTAACTTTATAGTAAATACAGAGTTGACATATTATTATCATAATATATATATAATGTAGAATATAACAATAATTATGTTGCTCTGGTCCAATATAATATTATTATTATGAATAATAATACGAATAATTGATAGTAATTTTATTAAAGACCTATGATTAACCTGTTTTAGCTGGTTTATGTTGTTGGGACTTTTCAGCTTTATTGCCCAGTTACCAACAATAGATATAAAAGTAATCAAAAGCAAGAAGTTACATTATCAATTACAAAGTGGAGTGACTATAATATGTAACCTATTAAACTATACATCTTTAAAAAGTAACCATATATACCATATACAAAGTAACCTTCCCAACACTGTATAAAGTAAAATGACTTGTGTTCTGCATATACATATATCTATCTATCTATCTATCTATCTATCTATCTATATATATATATATATATATATATATATATATATATATATATATTTACAGAATTGAGCACAGGATGTGTCCGTTATCTTCACATTATAACATTATAAGCATCCACGTCACTGTTCCTATGTGAGAAACTGCCGTCCTGTCACACCTCTGTTCTCACGGCTGTTTCTTGTGCCGAGGAGAGAGGTGCACCTGGGGGGGCGGGGTGAGCAGACCCCCGGAGTCAATCCCTGTGCTCCTCTCCATCGTCACCCCTCCTGACCGCCGCTGAAAGACGCCTCGGACTTTTGTCACCGGCAGGTTATTGTGTTTCTAATTAAGCCAGGTTAATCTCTCCAGCTTTGTGGCGGTTGCAAAGTGATATGGGTGCGTCACCGCGGCGGAAAGAGACCGGTTCTCATCCCAACATGGATCCCTCCTGCACGACGGGACACAGGGTTCTTACTGCAGTGCAGCAGACTGGGAACACGGACGTCTCCGGAGAATATCCGACATTCAGAACATTTGAAGGATTCTTTGTGGCTTCTTTCACGGATTTCATTATGAAGTGGCGATGATGAAGGGAGATGAGGTCCGGGAGATTCCTCAAGGCCGTCGGGGGGTTTTCTCAAAATTTGCAGATTTTTTCAAATTCGTCACACATTTTTGAACTCATTTTTTTCTCGTCTCACGCTTTCTTGCCAGAGATATATACGCAAAATGATGGAGAACTTGTGAAAATACAACCGACTCAGGAAAGACTTGATCACATTGGCTTTACATTACATCCCAAGTATTTTACAGGAATGAGTCCTAGGTATATTAACTGGGGAAGACTGAGCGATTGTTATATATATATATATATATATATATATATATGTAAATCATACCTTGTTTTATGAAAAAAGACCCCAAACTGGTCTATTTGGATGTATTGAACACCATAAGTAATATACAAGTAAAATATATGGTTTGGTACATGAACAAATTCAAATGTGCCCAAATGCAAAAAAAAATCTGCTTCACTTTATCAAAGTCAACCTTTGCAGAGACAATGTTCACATATTGAGCTATGATTTGGGTTAGAGAATGTTCACATGTTGTACTATGATTTGGGTTAGAGAATGTTCACATATTGTGCTATGATTTGGGTTAGAGAATGTTCACATATTGTGCTATGATTTGGGTTAGAGAATGTTCAAATAGTGAGCTATGATTTGGGTTAGAGAATGTTCACATATTGTGCTATGATTTAGGTTAGAGAATGTTCACATATTGTGCTATGATTTGGGTTAGAGAATGTTCACATATTGAGCTATGATTTGGGTTAGAGTTGGACCTTACAGCTGCATCATTTCAAAGAAATAATCATCCTGAAAGTGATTTTTTTATAGGCGGACCTGAAATCTTTTCATTTCTTTCTGTGTGTCATCTTCATTTACTCTTAACCAGTAACATATAGACTGATATTTACACATCTGAACAATATATCACATGTGTACCTTTTATTATAACACCAACATTATTCAAATAGCCCTAGTGGTTGCAGAGATACGCCCTTTTTAGTTTGGGTTTGCAATTTTCGCGGGAAAGGGCCTAAAAATAGATGGGTTTCCAAAAGGTTGAGATCAAATCATAAGCTGTGCCTTGAAAACCTGCCTGGTTATTGACCCACATGAGCGTGAGCACCGTACTGAACATCCTCTCTGACACGTCCGCAGAGCGGCTCAATGTTTGGAGACTTCTCTCTTCCTCCCCCGATCAGATTTCAGGCCGGAATAAAAAGAGTCGCAACACTTTTGTCAGTGGAATGAAAGACTCTCATCTCTCTGTGGGTCATTGTGGACGGAGGCCAGCGCCACCGTACATCCGACCTATTTACCTGACTCAGCGGCAGACTTCCACAAAGGAGCCGTCTGTAAAACAGATATCGCAGCAGGTCGGCGCTGGCTTCCCTCCTCGCGAGGTGCCGCTCGCCATCGCATTGGTGAAGTTCATTTAATCTTGGGTACAAAATAAATAAATAAATAAAACGTTGCAGTAGAATGCAACCTTGAGTCCATAATGTTGCAAAGCCATCTCTTAATATACTATTCAACGACGGCAGAATCAAAGGGGAATTCCAGTTGATTACGAATTTGGTCTAATTTTCGTAGTTGCGTCTGCCATTCCTGTTATTGACTACTACTTTCCAAGTAAAGGAGCACTGCGACATCACTTCAAAGAGGTCACAGGGAGGTTGAAAACCAACCTCCAGGTTAGACTCATTCGTTTAGAAGTGTGACTCCTCCCATCTAGTAGGGGTCCCTGTTGTTGTTGGCTGCCGGTTGCAGGTGCTGATTGGAGCGTCATCACCTGAGCCGGTCTGGCGCTGCCCTCAAGATCCTTTCTGCCAGCGCCACGACCCTGTTCTTTTGGGTTTGAATTATGTTTATTGCCTACACACCGCACACACCCATCCATACAGCCAGCTGGCTTGTCTCCCAGTTTTGTTGCAATCTCCGGCTGTTGGCAGGTGAGAAATAATCCTCTTGTTTGTTAAGGCTACTGTTGAGGACCTTTTGAGATTTTGAGAGTTATTGGAACACTGTTCCGAGAGCAGTTGGTGAAAATGGCTGAGCATTTTAAGAGGGAGATGAGCGTTTGATGGAGAACATGCAAAACTGAAAATCTGGTTGAAGTGGACGTTCTCCGTGGATGTGTTTCGGGATGTCTGATCAATCAGGGCATTAGAAGGTTCGAAAGACGTTCGGCTATGTTCTCAGGTATGTTTTTTAGGCCTTGGATGTGTGGGTAGAACCTTTGTTCAACCAGGAACCAAAAATGGTCCGTCCATGAGGACAAGCCTAAGAACCCTATATGGTTCTAGCACCCTTTATTTCTATGAGTGCAGAGGCTGTGATTATTATGCAAGTGAGCACTGGTCACCACTGCAAAACAAAGGATCAACGCTTTGTTCAACAAATACTATACTCACCCCCATAAAATATGGAACTATAGATGAGCATCATTCTCATTATATGGATAATTTCTGTCATATTCATTTAATGTGCTGTAACTCCGTTACGTTATTCATTCCTGCCAACGGCATTACGGCTTTATAATAAATCACCGCTTGCCAGATCCTCTGACTAACAACATGTATATATATATTTTTGCACAATCCCAGCTATTTCTATTTTATTTTATTATTATTATTATTTTTATTATTATTGTATATATCTTTTATCTTTCGTCCTGCTGTTTTTGTTTATTTTGTTGTAAGTTGCTGCTACCCCGACACCAAATTTCCCCTCGGGGATTAATAAAGTATATATTCATTCATTCATTCATTCTGGTCACATGACATCTATTGCTTCTGTCCATCCGGGGAGAGGGATCCTCCTCTGTTGCTCTCCTGAAGGTTTCTTCCCTTTTTCCCCTGTGAAATGGTTTTTACTATCTTTATTTAGGGAGTTTTACCTGATCCGATGTGAGGTCCCGGGACAGGGATGTCGAGGCAAATTTGTATTTGTGATTTTAAGCTATACAAAATAAACTGAATTTAATTCAATTGAATGAGCCTGAACGTTTCCATCATTAACGGTCTGAGCCTCGATTCATTTTTCAATAAGAACAGTCTAGAATGCTCCTGAATGTAGCATGAAGACGATATGGATTGCAATAAATATGTCTCCCAAAGAAACTACGGCGGATTTTCATTGGGACCGTCATCCTGCAGCCCTCGTTGCTGTAATGTGGTCATGAAACGCCATCTGAGCAACAAGGCTGGGACACCGCAGTGCTCCCTCCCCTCCGCCTCCTCTTATCCCCGTATAATCCACGGAATAAAGTTGTTTAGCTCACAGCCCTCATCCATCCCTCTTTTTAATCAAGCTAATGGAGGCAACGTATACCGTATTGATCCCCCTCGCCGTTAGTTTTCACAATGAATCGACGTCCGTTCCAAGCTGAGCAGCCTCCCCCCCCCCCCCCCCCCCCCCCCCCCACGGTCTCCCCTCTCCGTCCGCCTACCCCGCCTTGTGATGTTTGAATAAGCACAGACGGAGGAAAGAGAGAAAAGTCTGTCACGGTTGAATTTTCTTGCTGCTCAACTTCACAAATCTCACACCCTGCTTGACTGATGTCCAACCTCTGAGTGGCTGAGCTCTTGACCTGTGAAGAGAAGGCTTACGTCTTCCCCCACTGCTAATCCGGAGTCAGCTGGCGGGGCCCATTCAAAACTCCTGTAACAAATCAGACGGCGCCCAGCCGAGTGTCATAAGAAACAGACAGGTAATGACAATTCACTTACCCCCTACGTAAGAATCAGTTCTCCCACAATGCACCTGTCACAGAGCCCTCGGTACGCTGAAACCATTTCTTCCTACTGTCTGACACGGTAATTGCATGTTAAATTTTTTCAGTTTTTTTTTTGGCAAGCCACATTTGGGGGAAATTGTGATGAATCATATCGGCAAACTTTTTTTCTTCTCCTACGTGAAATAAGACCACGATAAGGCAGAGAGAACAAACTAGATAAATGGTTTCTCCTAGACGGATTCAAATCCGCCGTTGTGCTCTGTGGGTCAGTGACTCAGAAGAAGCACTGGACAGAAAAGACCTGAAACCGGTCCATCCGGCTGCCTTTGATGTTGATTTACCTGCAGCACCATTGATTTATATTTCAAGTTAAGAAGTAAAAACAATGGGTGCAACCGATTGAACAAAACACGAACGATATTTACGTGAGATTTGAAACCAAAAGTTTAATCTTGCCGTCGCCATGTTGTTTTCTTTTGCTACCAATGAACAGAAGTTACTATATTTGGAATGCGGAGGAGTGACGATGAGACGCCGTATGAGACGCCGTATACGGCTCTGGTAGCAGCGACCTGTCAATCACAGTAAGCCCCGCCCTAAAGCATCCCCTGCTTTTTACTCTAAATTACCATAATTTACTAAATGAACATCATGCTGTATTGAAGAAGACTTGAAACTAGAGATTGAGACATAAACTCATGTTTACAATGTTTACTGAGGGAATACATCAAGAGAGAAGTAGAGTCATTTATATAGACTTCTATACAACCACAGGAGTCACCCCCTGGTGGTCAGGAGAGAGAATACAAGTTTTAAGACACTCCACTCGACAGAACTGGAGGTTGCCGTCTGGTAACGTACCTAACGTAGCGTGCATTATTTACGCCGTATACGTCACGTAGCCTACATAACAAACTTAATTGTTTTAATCCAAACCACGATCTTTTTCCAAAACAGCACAGGACTTTAATCCAGGACATTGGTGCATAATGTAACATGGCGTCACGTTGTGTACTGAAAGGATAGTTCAGGTGTTTAGAAGTGGGGCTGTATGAGACACTTAGCCTCAGTCAGTGTATTACCTTTAGATGGCGTTCGGAGCAAAGCATAATACTGCTGTGGACGGGCAGCAACACTTATCTTAGACACCTCGAAGACAGACCCAACTAAAAACATCAATATCCATTAATAAGTGTGCACTATTTGGTATATTTTTGCCGCTTTATCTTGGCGTCAGAAATCCCTTTCTGAGGGGGAATTCAACTGGGCCACAAGACTGTTTACAAAAACAGTATAGATACGTTTCCAATGTACTCATTTAAACCCAAACCACAATCATATCCTGAAGAAACCCGGACTTTCACCCAGGATGCCGGTGTTCACGTCCCATGGGAAACCAAAAGTAACTAACACCAAACACTTAACGACGTAACAAACTTAAACAAAGCAACCATCTTTTCAAGAACGCAACCAAGTTGTTCCTGTGAAGACAGATATTTGCATTTAACAATAAAAAATATACAGGTCCAAAACTGACGATGGAGTACCTAGAGCTTCGTAGTATTTAACGCATTTGAGAGTGAAGGTGTTGGTTTCTGTTAGGCTGTCACATCACCAAGTCGAAATCCTTTGCTTTCTTCTTAAATCAAAAATGTCTCTCTTTGTTCACTATAACTCAACACAGTTCTGAGAAGTAAAAAATAAATAATTGCTATTACCAAAATCAAACATTTAACAACAAAAATCAAGTAAAGACACTCTGTGCCGGAAATACTCACCAGAGCACCAAGTGTGGTTTCATCTGCTGTTTAAAATAGTCCCGAACAAATGTGCTATGTCCTGGTGTTGAATTATATTTCCTAAAACTAGTGACCAGATGTGACCGACTGGACACATAGTGTTTTCAAAACCTAGGAATCAAGTCAATGTCACAGATTCATCTAACTGAGAATGTTCGGACAATAATGCAGCATTTTCTGCATTCATTTCAAACAGTTTGGTCCAATTGGCGCCAAATGCTGTCTGGGACATTTTCCATTTTGTCACTTTATCACCTGCCCATGAGTCCGTTCTGCTCTGCAGGCATACGGCACCAGACTCCCTCTGGACTTAGGGTAATGCCGGATGATATATCCAAGTCACTCTCTCTGAGTTACTTTCCTTAAAGACTGATAATGATTCTTGGCCCCTATTATCATTTAAGGGAGATCAAAGAGCAAAATTAGTCCCATTTTTCGCCTTAAGTGACATAAGTGTTGACCTGGGAGAAGCCCATCAGGGAAGTAATGTTCAATTATGCACACCATTTGTTGTATTCCACCGGGCCGAATTAGAGCGGGAGGTTGCGGCGTGACAGAGGGTCTCCCCATCACTTTGGTATCACTGTCCCGAAAGGCATTGACCTCTCACTCAGAGTAGTGCAAAGCAACACATTCAGCGCCATAACTCACCTCAGCATGAAATATTTCACTCCGTATTAGCTTCCTCAACTTCTAATGGCCCCTTCCAAAGAGGGTTACTTTACCATAATATGAATACACATATCTCTAAAACCCAAGCAAAAGCCTTTCAGAATTAACATTATTGATTGAGGTGCAATTAAGTGCGTGTGTAACGGTTAATGGAAGGTTAATGTTAAAGTCTTAGGATAAGGTGTGGGGCTTAAAACACATTTATTGATCCGATGGTCTGAGCGGGTGATTAGATAAATGCTTTTCCACACAGTTTCACCAATATATTGCCTTTTGGCCACGGCCAGCAGATCACGGTGTGATTCCACGTCACGGCAGCTGATGTAAATTATGATCATTTATGTGTAATCGTTGTTAATAAATTTAACGGCTTTAAAAACTGTGAATCATTTCAGAAATCAATAAGTAAGGAATGAAAATGAAACTACAGCTGACTCAAAGGTCAGGAATTTCCTCACTCTGATTTCGGAGACTTTTAGACACTTTATCATTGCAGTAGATTTCTTCTGTTTCAACTTCGACAGACGTGTTCATTTATTATTACATATTTACGTTTTTACTTGGTACATTTTTCAAGGCTATGTATCTTTCTTTATCATTGATGGTATGGCCATTTTTTTTTAAGAGGATTTACTTTGCGGTCTATTTAAATATCTGGAGTTTATTATTGCCTTTTTTACTTTATCTAATTTTGTATCTTTTTTTTTTGGGGGGGGGGGGGGGGGGGGGGGGGGTATATTTTGGATCCACAGAATTATTGGATCGGTGTTATTTCAATAACATTTGCACCATGAGACATTCAGTTTCTCAATAATATGGAGCCAATAATGGTGCCAGAAAAATATTTTGCATTATACGTTTCTGCAAATCACGGATACATTAAATGAGGAAGCGGCATATGCATATGCAGTGCAAGTGTGTAATACACACAAACATATATATATATATATATATATATATATATATATATATATATATATATATATAATAATTGTTTGTAATTTAACAATTGGTCAAACAAACATAGGACTTTCCCCCAGGAGACCCCTGTTCATGTCCTGTGTGAAAGCAAAGGTAAACGGTGACTTTAGGTTTTTTACTTGTTGTTTTACGTAACATTGTTATTCTTGTTACGTAACGCAAATTAAGACTAAGGGCGGTTGCACTTATTTATTTTAATGACATTGTTCAGGGCTTCACGTTGCCGCTGCTTTATTATTTCGACAAAAAACACAATGCTTTTTTCTAACCTTAAACAAGTAGTTTTGTTGCATAAACCTAACCAATCATTTCACATTATATGTCTCTTTAAATGTGACACGAGGCTAATATAAAACGTATTTTACATTTTAGTTTGCAGAAATGTCGATGCCAACATTTGAGATAAGTCCCTCTTCTGGTTGTGTTGTGTGTTGGTGTGTTGTCTATGAATGCTCCTACTTGGTTTCTGAATCCCTCTTCATGTCCGTTTGCTATTTCCCATCAACTTTATACACAATGCATAGTGCACTTTATACACTGATTGTGCAATACTGTTGTCATACTTCTGTGCCTTATTTCACATCTTACATATTTTCTTATACTATTAGCATTCATAGCAATGTTGTTGTTTTTTACCTTAAGTTTATTGTAATTCTGTGTGTAAGGAGGACCCAGCAAAATAAGCTTTTCATTGTACAGAGTATCTGTCTGTTATCTGTGCATATGACAATAAAACTACCTTGAATCCATGATGTCTCTACAAGTCAAGGTACATTCTGAACGCACCAGTCATCTCTGTGGTTTGCGACGCCAACGTTTCCTCTGACGTCTGGGTTGATGCAGCTCATGGCAGGTTTTGCCACGACTGAAGTGAACTGGCTGCAGCAACAGTGAGCGCAAGCTTTTTTTTCAGACACGGCCCTTCAAGCACCGAGTCCCTTTCAAAGGCACTATGGCAGAGCTCCTCCTTTTGAAAAATCCCTTTCTTTCGTCTCACATCTGAGAGAATCGCTGTCGATGCCACAGACGGCACGAAGGTGAAAAGGCATTCGAGAACCTTTCAGAATTGCTTTGGTTGTCCGGGAGAGTTTCACCGCTCCCCTTTTTTTTTTTTTTTTTGAGGAGTGGAGTGAACCTGTGAGGCACCAAATTGATTCAGAGTGAGAGCATCGCATTGAGTTGAAATATAATAGGCGTCTGAATGCTACTTTGGGGGCGAGAATTGATTGAGAAAGAATGAGATAACGTTTTCCCAATTCAGAAAACTCTGATAGAAGAAAGACGTCTCTCAAGAAATCTTTCATGATTATTGCGAGGTGCAAGGAATACAAACTGTTATGTGGCGCATCTTGGAGCGTATACAGGTGTAAGATTCATTGATGATATCAAAAGAGCACCCGCCGTTGAGAGCATCTATTCTGAACCCGGAGCTAAGGTGGACAAAAAGCAGTAGCATCAATTCAGCAAGATTAAAAGAAAACCTACTGTACTATTGAGTGCATCAATCCTGGAGTACAAAAGAGGTAGGTAAGTGTCGAGATGAGGGGAGGGCTGGCTCTAGTCTCTACATAACCTCCTGCCCCGGCACAAAGCAGTGGTTTGAACCTCTCAGAGCGACCCGCATACATACAGGCAGGCTTGTCTGCATGCTAATTCCAGGGAGATACAATTTGAAGCACTAAAACCCCTCAATGTCACATGCAAATCACGTCTCTATTTAATTCCACGGACACAAACTGTCAAATACAGCAGTGATCAGCCTGTACGAAGAGTGACACCGGTACTGATTAAAAAGAGCAAGGGAGGGGAGGAGAGATGGAGTCACAATCCTTTACCCGGCATTTCACGAATCCTTCTCCTGTCCATTCAAAATATGGTGTTTGATTAAAAAAGAAAGATTGCACCCCGCGTCTGATTGAGATATAGGAGGCGTGCTTAAATAATACTCCGGCACGCAAGAGAAGTGTAATTGTGGTCTCTGAACGACGTGCCTTAATATACTCCTCACGAGGAAGTGTAGGGAGGAGATAAATTGAGCTTGGCATCGCGGGCCGCGGAGTTTTACTGCTGTGTTTCCCCAACAAATTAATTAACGTAATTTTTCTCCAGAAGGTAGAGGAAATTGGAAAGGTAGGGCAGTGAGGAAATGTTGGTTCAATGTCATCTCAAGAGCACTTATTCCCTTCCCGGCTTCAAGAATCTGCATCCTACGTGTGAATGTTGTGTTGCCCTCTGTAGCCTGGATTGGATGGCAAGAGAGAAAATCAAGTCATAGAATATGTTTTACATTGGGCCTGATAATCATAATCATCATCATTCCCATACAACACAACTGCTTTCCAATTATATTTAGAATGAAACATATTTTGAAACTTGAAATATATTTTTCCCCCACGGATCGCAATTGTTTTGGAAGTATGAAATAGACTTCCAATCAAAGTCAGCGTTGTTTTGTTCCAATTTACAGTGTTAACCACGGTAATCTGTTCGGAAATACATTTCCCATTAAACATAGTTGGGAATCCATTTTAGTTGGAAATGTCATTTTTCACAGGTTCAAGTACCTTTTCTAGGAACCTCTGCGATGATGTTGGCGGGATGGATCCAGTATTGGTGACTTACAACATTCCGGACAACTGCATCCATTACAGAATGTTTTTCACCATTATTGTGGCTATCTTTCTATCATTATTCCTCATGGATGTTGCTAGGTCTGATTGCCCAACTCTTTCTCCAACACGACATAAGGCCGCCAATGACCAAGAAGGGTGATGGACCTGTACTTGATCTCTTTTCTAGTCTTCTGACCACTCAAAGCGCTTTAACACTACATGACATCATTCACATCCATTCATACACTGATGGCAGTGGCTAAGATGCCCTCAAAGAACGACAAAGACTTCATCTAAACCAGTGTGAGGAGATACCGTTCTCCCCTCTCTGGTGGCCGAGGAACCATTTCATCCAAAATAAATTTTTGAGAATTAGTGTATGAACTCTTAAGTTAGGACCAACCATGTTTTGTGAGGTCACATGTAACATTGAACAAGTTAATCCTTCAGACCAACTGGAAATTTGTGCCGGATGAAAATGAAATTCCCTCCAGGCATTGCTTAGATATTGTGTTCACAAGAATGGGACAGACGTGATCTTTGACCTTTGTGCCCCAAGGGCATGTTTGTGCCAAATTCGCTCAAGGCGATCCCAGGATAACAAGAGAATAGGATGGACTTGAGGTCACAGTGACCTTGACCTTTGACCTCCATAATTGAATCAGTTCATCCTTGAGTCCCGGTGGACGATTGTGACGAATTAGATTTGAGATATCGCTTTCTGGAGAACGGGACGTACCATAGGAACGGACGGATAACCCTAAAACTAAATTTCTCCGGACACGGTTGAGGCCTAAACATTATTTGATTGATAAGGCACCCAGAATATTTCCATGTTGAGCTCTAACAAATACATATAGCATATGTTACTCTAGGTTTGAACTTTCACTTAATGAAACATAATAAAACAATGATGAACGGAACAATATAATACAGTAAGCTATGACCAGAACATTTGGAAAACATGTTTTTTTGCAACATGAAAGGTATTTTAAGTGGAAATTTGAGGGTTAACTTTTTTTAAAGGGAACACTATTAATGACAAGTGACTAAGAAAACAAGTCAGTCAGTCAGCGAGTGGAAGGGAAGAATAGGAGCGAGACAAAGAGAGGGAGAAGGAACATTACGGAGAAGAAACATAAAGAAAAATCCACTTTTGCTCCAGAAGTCGCTACAATCACGGCAAGTTCTCTCTGCTTACCACAAATCACAAGCCCTCATTCATCCTTTGCTTTGGTTACTGTCCTCCGGACAATATGGTCAATCCGTCTCTGTTATGTGCCGTCCCGTGAATTTAGTCCCATTGTGGGGAGAGAAGCAGCACCAATCAAACCCCAGTAACCAGCAATCAGCCCGGGACCCTTCAGCCAGGGCATCCCATGCGCCTACAACACGCCTGGTTAAATCAGGATCCTGGAGACACTCAGCAGCCGGCCTCTGGAGCGTGCAGCATGACAAAATGGTAGTGGGATGCAGCCATCACAGACACCTGCCAGCGGATACGTTTAACTTCTGTCACTTGCACCTCAATGCACAATCAATCCAAGCCTGTCCCCGTAATGCTGACACCTCAGTGCCATGAAAATGCTCTTTGGGCAAAACCAAGGGAGCATAACATTTTTGGGTATATATAAAAGGAGAGCAATGTTCATTCAGGCTTCTTTCTTTCTTTCCTTTATTTGACGGTCACACTTTCACCGAGAGAGAGGAGTATAGAATGTAAATAGCCTTTTTTTGATGTTGGCTTTCACAACTATTTTGAAAGCTATTGATTGTGTGTCCTGGACTGTGGGGCTAGATGAATGCTCCTTTTCATTGATTCTTTTGATTTGAAACTAATTGCCAAAAAAAAGGTGTCTAAAGGAAGTCAACAAGAGTGGGGCACTTACAGAACATATGATCAGCTTAACCACGGGTTGCTGAGATGTAATTGCACCTAATAAATGGCTGTGAAGTGCCCAGAGTCGAGTCTTGGTTGCCGCAATTCCAATGCTTCTTCTACCCGCTGTTTTCTTTCTTTCCGAGGCTCAGGCAAATAGTTAACCTATTCTCACAGCCATTAGCTATGTTTCTTTCCAAATGGTGTGCAAAACCTTAAGGGATTCCCACAATGTCAGCAAAAGCAAATGCAAGTGAAACATGTGTCTCTCTCCGTCAATTAGAGCTATACAAATAGTCTTAGAGGTGAATAACAAGAACTATGACATTAGATTTATGTTACAGAAAAAGAAGAGGAATTTACGTTCTTTTCATTTATTCATTTCTTTCAGGAAGTGAGCAAACTTTTTATTGATAATTTTGCTTCTTTTCTTGTGTTGCCCATGCACATTCAATTCTACATACAAAAAAAAGAAGTGGGTGTAAAAACACCTTTTATGTGTGTATCCTTTTTTCGTAATAATGACTAAATTCCAGTCGACACATGATGATGAGTTGTGCTCTGATTACGTTTCAGTGTAAAAAGCGGTTAGTAGTTAAGGTTGGCAATACCATCACCAGCACACAGTCCTGTTTTTTGTTCATGTGGTGATGAAAATGTATCGTGTTTAAACTAAAAGGCAACAATTGACTCCTTTCTAAGTCCCTCCCATCGAATGCAGACTGGCCAATCATTATCGTAGCCTCGGCCAGCTCCCACCAGGGTATTCAATCCTACGGCCGTGCTACACAGACTCTTGTGCAATGGTTTCATATTGTCTTCAACCACGTTCACGTTCCTTACCTTCATTGTCTCCGGTCTTGAATCCCATCAGGTGACTGGTGGTTCACTTTGACCCCAGGCTTCAGCTTCCATCTTTATGTTTCTTCGCTGCTGAATCCGTTTGACGTCCTGGATATATCCCTATTTCTTCAAGGCGTGCAGTTAGTGACAGTGTGGGCTCCATGATTAAATCACCTCTGACAGTTTGACAGGGCAGCAGCAGGGGGCGGGGCTTAAGCAAAGGGTCAATTATGGCATTGTATTCAGCTCCGTAATCATATGAGGCCAGAGTACTGGCAAAAGTGTCGTAATGAACGGACATTATGTTGTGTTATTATGCTAGCTTCAGATCTGAGATGAAGCAAACACACAAACCATTCTGCTACGGTATAACTGTGCACAAATGACCCTTTCCAAAGAAGTTACTGCGCTCATTTTAAACGTCTTTAGAAGGCGAGTTGTTGCAGTAAAGTAGCAACAGATGATAATATGATCCACTGTGTTTCTGTTGAGGGAGAAAGAGCATAAAAGCTTTAGACACATTCATCCCTATATTGCGTCGGCCTCGGGGACAATGACGCTGTCTGAGGGTGCAGTCCCGATCAATTAAAAGTAAGAGCTGTGGGTTTCATTTTTAAACTTTGACAAAGACAGGCAGCCACGGTGGAGTGGTAATTATTGTGTTCAAGTCCCGTAGGAACATCACAAAGTTGAGGGTATAGATGTAAGTATGTGAAAAAGTTAATTTAGTCTGAAACTCAAAAAGCTTTTACTAATACCAGTTACATAACCAGAGATTCGTAACAAACATGTTTATTTTAACCCAAATCACAGTCTTTTCCTAAACCCTAACTGAGTAGATTCACATTGGAATATTATTTTGAAAAGACAATATGCATTTATGTTTCATATGGCATGTTCTGGTGTTTGTTCTTTGTGATGTGTTTACTGTCTGTTGTTGTCTGTATGGATTTCGGTGACAAATGTTTCCCCACTGGGGATTAATAAAGTTGTATAATCATTCATCATAATCATTAAGGAATTGAAACAGTAAGTTTCCTGAGTCCGGAAGTTTATTTTGAAAAGATATATGTAACCAGTTAAAAAACACAAATGTATTTTGAAAAGACACTATATATATATATATATATATATATATATATATATATATATATATATATATATATATATATATATATAACCAGTGACATTATGTAAGTAATGAGCGGAAACTATACGTGTCCTGTGAAGCGGCACATTTATTTTGAAAACACACACTACATACTGTAAATGTCCTGCGTGAAACTGTACATTTCCTGTGTACACATACATGTTTTTAGAAAATACTCTGCAAGTAACGAGCAGGAACTACACGTGTCCTGTGAACCGGACATTTTATTAAAGCAGCCACGTAACATTTTGTTTATTACATTAATTAACAACATTTAAAACAGCGTAAAGCTACAGATGCTCAGAAATCCGGCTAAAAACAAGAAAGCCAATAACCCATCTGTCAGTGATATCTTGTGAGGTATATCCTTACAGCTGCACCTTAATTCCTCGACGGTATTTTTCTTCATGCTGATTTACATATTACATACACAGACGCCTTTATTATTACTGTCATCTCTATCCCACGGGTGACAGAATGCTTGATATTTTCCTCCCTAAAATATGCGCAGCAGTCTCATTTCCCCGCGTGCTTCAGTGATTACGAGCCTACCTCCAAGACTAGACTCCGAGGAATAAGACAAAATTAGCTGAAGTGCTTTTAATTTTGCAATTACCATACTTCCGTGTGAACGAGATGACATAATTGCAGTCTCCTCGTGACATTCGTCACTTAGCGGCAAGATTGAAGATGTCATGTTTGTCACATAATTATGTATTCCAGCATTACTGTCTGGGATAATTAATAATTACCCCTCATGTCTTACTGTATACACCGGAATCTGCCGGGGACTTGTAAAGCACCGTGCACTTACCCGCTCACGCTGTCCCGTTTTTTGAGGGAAATTACTCGGCCTCGCACTTTTCTGCTTTTTCGCCGGCCTGCCTCTGTGCTGCCGTCAATTTTCTCCAAATTGCAGGTAATGGCTGGTGAGATTTGGTCACACCGTGCACACACAGTCTTTTGGCTCCGAGTGACATGGGGCAAATACATCCACAGCGTGTTACCTCACCCGGTGGCTCGCTGCTCTGCCGGCGGCCTCGGAGGGAGCGCAGGCAAAGTCTGTCATTTTGTGACAGTGAAAGAAAAAAGAAAAGAAAAAAAAGATTGAGTCACACGCCACCATATTTCAGATTCAATCCATGTCTAATTTTATGTCTATTATCAAAATAAAGTGTTCGTAGTGGTGGAACGGTAATAACATCCAGGTTCCGGTACGCACTTTGGTTTTAGGGGGTCACGGTTTATTGGTACAGAAGAGAAAACAAGAATAATCATTTAAATAATCATTTTTTGAAATGAACAGAGGCTCTTTGGACATCATTCTTACTGTAAGAGTTCAGGCTCTCATATACTGCAGAAGAAAAGAAAATATGACAAATGTGTAGTTACAAATATTTGATTTTCTTTGACGGGCAGCACAACAGACTAAATGCAAAGTGAGGTTTTTTACTGTCATTTGCACATTCCCTTATATTATCTTGAATAGGTAAACCAGCCAGATATATAACTGATAAATAACCACCATGTTAAATACTTAATGAGACCAAATAAATGCATTTTGACCAGACTCATACTTTCATATCCTCTCCTCGGTTCAACAATAGAGTTCACACGGCTCTTCTTGTTCTCTCTCATCAGTTAAACAGAATGTGTGCTAGCCTTTCATATTCGGTTATAAGAAGGCTGAAATGATCACAACACACAGATTCAGGCCCTCTCGTGTGGCTTGAAGGTGTATTGCAGATATACATGTTGAATTAAAAAACTATGGCAGAAAATGTCGAGTGAGCTCAACTAACCCAGCTAAGCCGACTAGCAAGCTACAGCTGATGTGTTGCCAAAACTCGCATTCTAGAGTTTTTCTTTTTTACTACCCTCATTAACACTTCCAAAACTCGCAACGCGGATCAGCGTTTTACAATGTTTATGTTTTCTATATATTCATATCTTCCCCATAAAACGGCACAGAAATAAGATTGAAATGTTGCTGGAGGCGCCAGGCTTTTCACTTCCGTGTCCTCCGTTAGCTCCTACGCGACTCTCACAGGAGCTCTCAGCCTGTGGCGTTTGTGTCGAGCTCCGCCTTTCACCGTGATTTGTCGACATTTTGTGTGAAACTAATCACTTTTCTTGCCTAAATCATCTCCTCATGATACTGGCCACCTCTGGTGAAATGGCCTACATCCTCAGTTGAACAGATCATGGCCTATGTCAAGAGTGTGACTTGTGTGCCGTTGTGTGCCATTTTATTTTGCCTAAGTCAAAAGACAATGTGACTTAGGCAATTTTACAAGCTTTTCAAGATGGCATTTTGAAGCTAGCAATTTAGTTAGCATTTTTGTCGATGAAAATCTCACTGGAACATAATATTAGTAATCGTAACATAATTTGACCGTGCACCACTATTACATTTGGTCAAGTTTTTTGTGTTTTCTGAAAAACCTGAAAAAATTACTTGGGCCATTATTTTATAATTATGAAAAACAACAATAAATCTAAATAAATTACCACAATTATGCAGACGACACACCGATTTACATAACCATGTCACCGGTGGATTACGGTCCAACACGAGGGATTTGGACAAATCTACAATTTTCAAATTCAAGCTGAGATAAAACTGGTCAGTCTGTGTAGTCGGTGTAGTCGTGGACAATAACTAATTTTTGTCAGAAACCGTCACCCGGACCTAGAAAGGATGTTTTGACACAAACTACTTTTGCCAAATCATTTTCACAGGAAACTTGATTGCCTGGAATGAGAATGCACCGACATAAATATTCTCTGCAGACTATCTGTGCTTTGAATGTTTGCATCTTTTGGACTGCAAAGCCTCCTTTTTCATGTGCTTCATGCTGAGGTGGAAAAGCCTCTGAAGCCTCAACTGAAAAGCCACACTCCCAAATTCCCTTTTTGAGGTCATCAGTTGTTTTGAGGCAGTCAAAGCCTCCCTGAGGACGCTGTCAGCCTCCCTACGGGGCTCATCTTCTGCACTCCATATGTTAAAAAGTACATAATGGACATCGCGCTCTAATGGCGACTGAGTCCTGGGGATTGCTTTTGTTTGTAATGCAACTATTAATTAGCATTCCCAATATTACTGACTGTTTGGAGACAAGGCCTGCCAAACGTATTATGTTTCCCAGCAGCGTTAGTATTATAATAATTCCCTGATGAGGCAATATTGTAGCTTTTAATAGTCGCTGTTTACACCACATTTGTTGCCAAAGGACAAAAAGTGAAAACTGCTGATAATGATTGGTTCTGGCAACGGCAAATGCTTTTATGTAAATATCCGTCCCTAAAATGTGACCTGGAAACAAAGGCAACTTAGTGGTGAGTGTGCAGCTAAATGCATTAGTGGATCAATTAAACACTAGTCTTCCTCTGCTCGGGTTGCTATAGCAACTGACCTGCGAATGCAGGGAAAAGGGATGGAAAGGAGCGCACGTTGAGAGGAAAGGAGTGCACGTTGAGAGGAAAGGAGTGCACGTTGAGGAGTGCATGTTGAGACGCTACACGCTTCCAGCTTGTCTTCATCACGAGAACAACTATTACTGCTGAGGGCGTGATCCATCTAACGGCGCCCACTTCAGCCGCGATCTTACGAATAACGCAAAGCCACAGCTGTTATTATGATATATATCGGGTGTGTATGAGTTATGAAAAGCTTTTGCAGAGCTGATTTTGCATATGAATTTGCATATGAATCACGAGGCCTCTCAGTCATGCATACACACGCGTGTTCTTGGTCAGCTCACTGTCAAGCACTTTCCTTTGAAGATCACTTTGTTGCATGTTTTACAAACATAAGGCCAACAATGTTTTCTTTACATTGATGGCCAATAATAATAATAATAATATTTGAATAATGTAAGTACACAAAAACCATGAATGAAAAGTACTTTGTGATTGGATGTCAAATTTTTTTTTTTTAAACAAAGACATATATGTATATATATATATATATATATACGTATATATCTACACGCACACACACACACACACACACTTCAAGCCTGGAATGATATTGTATTACATTCAGTTTTTAAGGTCAAATATATATATATATATATATATATATATATATATATATATATATATATATATATATATATATACATATGTATATATACATACATACATACATATAAAAATATATTACGGAAAATATACTAAAGTTAAGGCAAACGACCCAATTTACAATAGGCCTGATCAATAAATTATGCGAAGAGCAAATTTGTGCTAAAATGAACATTTTCACTGCCATTTCCGCGTCACCTTATCTTATCTTGAAAAGGTAAACCTTGTTGTTGAACTACATTCATCAGTAGGATGGCGGTGGCGTCGCTGTTTAAAAAATGAATGAATTAAAAAGCTTTTCGGGAGCTCAGCTCTTTTATTGATCAAGGCTGAAGCTCCAGTGAAGCAGAGCTTTCTGCTGAAGTCTGAAATAAAACTGCATAGGAGAACGCCACCTCCATCCAAGGATGGACGTGACGTCACGGGACATGACATCACATGACATGACGTCACATGACTCAAATCAATGTGTCCCGCCTTATTATTATACTGGTCAGATGGTTGCAGAGAAACATGCCACCTTGCTGCCTTGTCTGCACTTTCCCACTGTTCTATCTAACATCTATTGTACTATGTTATTGTTATAAATATTGTTCATAATTTTGTATAAGGAAATTCTGCATTGGCGGTTGTGTAGTTGTGGGGGGACCGGTCTAAAAGTCCAGGGACAGTTTTCTCTGGAAAGACCCCCAACAGCATTCATGAAGTTCACACAGATTACGTCAATTATTATTACGAGGACTGAGGTTATAGAGGGTCGAGATTATAGAGGGTCGAAATTATAGAGGATCGAGGTTATAAAGGGTCGAGGTTATAGACGCTTGAGGTTATAGAGGATCGAGGTTATAAAGGGTCGAGGTTATAGAGGATCGAGGCTATAGAGGATCGAGGCTATAGAGGATCGAGGCTATAGAGGATCGAGGCTATAGAGGATCGAGGTTATATAGGGTATAGAGTACGAGGTCATAGAGGATCAAGGTAATAGAGGGTCGAGATTATAGAGGGTCAAGGTTAAATAGAATCGAGGCAATAGAGGATCGAGACTTGAGGATCGAGGTTATAGACGAGGTTATAGAGGCTCGAGGCAATAGAGGACCGAGTTTATAGAGGGTCGAGGCTATAGAGGATCGAGGTTATAGAGGATCGAAGTTAAACAGGATCGAGAGTATAGAGGGTCGAGATTATAGAGGATCGAGGTTATAGAGGTTCGAGGTTTAACAGGATCGAGGCTATAGAGGATTAAGGTTATAGAGGATCAAGGCTATAGAGGATCGAGGCAATAGAGGTTCGAGGTTATAGAGGATCGAGGTTATAGAGGCTCAAGCTTATAGAGAATCAAGGTTATAGAGGAGTCCAAACAATGAACTCACTATTTATTAAGATTGAGCCGACAGATTTTTACTTTCAAGACAAATTCATGAAGGTGACTGAAGGAAGCAGTAAAGCCTTGTTTCATACAGCCTCTATGTAGTGTGTGTGTGTGTGTGTGTGTGTGTGTGTGTGTGCCGCTCCCTCCTCTGTGTTGTAAAGTCAGAGCGTCAGAGACATAATAATGAGCAGAATCTTGAACCAATCTTCATGTCTGTGCACAGCGGCGAGACAATGGTGTCGTCTGGCAGCAGAGGGAATGTGTATGAATATAGAGAAATGTGAGGCAATTAGTTCAGGGGAAGAAATGCAATTGATGGTCACACGAGCCAGCGATGCATGTGCCTCCCAGCACATTTGTCGCTCTTCAGCTGTGAATAACTCATGTCAAGGTTAAACGCTGAGAGATTAATCATCATAAATTTGAGGGGTGAACGGGGAGGGGGGGCGGGGGTTTGGTACGTTTGAACACGGAGACAGAAAATGACGCGGAAGCATAATCCCCACTCACGTGGAAACTGTACTGACTACCAACATTTATCAGGACCAGAAACCTGAAGGAGCCCGGGTTGTCTTCACTTCCCATCTTTGGTGTTATGAAGTCCATTTAACCGTTTAATTACTTTAAATGCTACTCTATTACATTGACTTAATACGAATACTTCTAAAATAGGCACCCATTTGTTGCTGAAGATGTATACCCATACTCTGATTGTGTCAAGATTAGGACTACTTAAAGATTAGGAGTGTTTTAAAGAGTTGAGTGTGTAAAGGGGCCCACAGGTACATTGTGCCCATACACTGAATATAAGAAGTGGACATAGTCACTGTTGTGTGGTTGGTTCGTGGACTGCGGTTTTAAAGTTCGCCATCTTATTTTTAGTTTTTTTGGAACCAGAAGTGACAGAAGATGATGGAGCTGAACACAACTCAACGTTGTAACAATTCACCCTCCGCTTAAATTAAAAGGGAAAAAGCACAACGCTAAATTAAAGGAAATGGGCAAAAAAAAGGGGGAAAAAAAAGGTACACAAAACCAAACAGTCAGTTGCAATCCTGGGTGTTATAAATAAACTAAATTCAACAAAACAAAACATGTACCACAAACAATTATCCTTCCTCTTGTGTTGGGGTCGGCACCGACCCGTTTTAGGTTTTAAATGCATAAAAGAACCACATAAATGTGTTTATTGCATCAAGGCTTTTTGACTTTGTCAGGAACCTCTATTTCAACAAAATAAACAAAAACTTTTTTCCCCACTAAATTATAAAATGCTCTGGTTGAAATTATGACCTTTGTGTTGTTAGGGTCGGTTTTGACCAAGTTATAAAAATAAGATTTGCTTGATTGGTTGTTGTTTGTTTGACCTTGCAAATCTATATTTTGTGTTATGACTTGTTCTGCTTTTCATTTCGTATTTGTATTAAAGTTTTATTGCTGAAATCTTTTTTTTAGCCTTTTTCTTGAAGTAAATATATATGGGTCGAAATTGACCCGTAACACCATAGATGTTACTATAGTTAATACTATTAAAATGAAAAAAATAAAAATAAAACACATTTATTTAAGAAATGTGTTCTAACACGCCTCAGTAATAGTCAGGTAACACAACATTTATGATTCTCTTGAGGTTCATTTTACCATTTTTTAAATTGAAATCGAGGTAACCTGACAAAGAAAAGGCCCAGAGGCCCACACCAAAAATATTAAAACATACAACAATATGTTCATGCATAAGGAAGCCTAACAAGGTCACCAAGAGATGAGAAACACATTGGATGATAGATAATTGTTTTTAGTGTATTTTACAGCTGATTTAAGATGTGGGTTTAAAACCGAGCCGTTAACACAAGAGATGCCAACAGAAAGCTAACACAAGAGATGCTAACAGAAAGCTAACACAAGAGGAAGGTTAACCCCTTAAGTACGACTTAATCCCAAACTCCCAACAGTCCCGAAGTTCCTTAGTGTCCCAAAAGTAAAGTCCAGTGACAAATTAAATCCCCCCCCCCCCCCCCAAAGTTTTGTTGGGTTGGTTGTGTTTTGTAAATTTTTTTGTCAATGTTTTTTTGTCAATGGAGTCCTGTAGCTTTGAGGAGAGCGGCATAACAGCTACAGTCCCGCCGTCAGAAAGGGCTGCAGAAAAATACATTTTAGCAACCTAGAAAATAGTGTAATCAGTATAAGTGCATCGCTATATTTAGAATATTTTCACTGCTTTACCTCTCCATCCGACGGGGAACTGAAGCTGTTATATTGCTGTCTTCAAAGCAACATGACTCCATTGACAATAACAGTCATTTTACCACCGACTGTATATACGTGTAGAAGTTCATCATGCGGTCATTGCGTTTTTAGAAGGGCATTTACATACATGCAGCATAATTGGAATGTTCGGATTTGATAACAAAGGGAACACCACTGGGAACCTGCACCGTTTCATTAAAATATATATTTTAAAACAATAGACACGCCCTTTGAAGAAGTTCAAATGAGCTGTAAAATGAGCATTTTCTTCTGCCAAAGAAAGGAAGACCTGCGCAGCACTTAGTAAGTAGGTCCTTCCTTAATGTGACATGTAGTATGTCTTTATGAGTAGGCAGTTCTTTCTACATATTGATCTGGTGTTAAATAATCATTATAGGCTCCAGACTTAGTGATTAGTGGTGCTGTAAGTGAACCATTTCTTTCCCCGGGTGACAAAAGGGCCTTCGAGTCCTCATCGCTGTTATCTCCCTGAGTTTCTGCTGGACGCATTGAGATTTATCCTCAGGAAAAGGGGGGGGGGGGGGACCTCGCAGTCACATTTGTTGTAGCCGTGTTATTTAGCGCTCGGTGCCCAGTGCGTAACACTGAAACCATTGTTTTTGGGCTCGTGAATCTTGTGAGTTGAATCTGAACGCCGCCACGGACGATTATTCGGTTTCACCTGCTTAAAATGCGCCAAAGGACCAAAGCGTGCTAATTGTCAGGATAAGTTCCCCCTGTAATTGTGTCTCTGAGGATGAGATAATTTTCTCAAACACGGCGCCCCTTCAGATAATTCTGTGGATGGAGTGTCTCATCTCAGCTGAAGTACAGGGGTCATTAAGTGTTGTTGTGGGGAGCTAACGGTGGGGATGGACCTAAGCCCCGCCCCCTCCACTCCTCTTCCCCACCACCACTTCTCCATACACACTTAATTGTGTGTAGTATTGTGGAGCCGCGGACAATTTCTCGAAATTTTCTGTTTGGATTTTTAACAAGACTCAAAAACATAGTAATTCACGTCGAACATTTTATTGTATGGATGTGACAAAAAATGTCTTAACTTTTCCATAGGGCTCGAGCACTACCATTGCCAAACCACTCCGTTGTGTTACCCACTAATAAGGCAGTCGTGACAAAGGCAAACAACAAAGGCATGTTGGTGCCATGAGTGCTATCAATTCATAAAGAGAATCTATTTTTCCTTGGGGCGAGGGAGTATTTATTGCACCTCCAGCCTGGGGAGTGGAGTGCAGAGCGCTCTGCTAGAAGCCCAAATGGATTTTCAACTATGGACCCTAAACCTTTCAAACCGGGCCGCCGCTGAATAGCAGTTAGAGGTTGCCATGCCAACGCCATCTAGAGGGACATTTCGGCTGCATCAGAGAGAAAGCTTGGCCAGATGTCTTCAACAATTTGCTCTGAAAAGATTCGCCGTCCGCCACGCTCATTAGAGAGCAGCAATCAGGGGAACGGGGAGATACGGGGCCAGCCTTTCCCTGGATGACACGCTCTCTCTCTCTCTCTCTCTCTCTCTCTCTCTCTCTCTCTTTCCCACCATTTACAAAAGGGAGAGAGAGAGAGAGAAGATGGCCACTCAAAACATGGCCGTCCCCTTTTGGATGTGCAGCCTGTTCCTCTGGCTGTTTCTGGTGTATATTTTCTAAAATATTTATGTCTTATTTCTGCATCTGTGACATGCCCAGTTCAGTGTGCAGCTGACACGCTCTGGCAGTGCAGAGAGGCATCTGGCCAACACAGAAGAGAGCAAGCAACTTTGTGAATTATTAATGGCATAAATCAACACCTGTGGTGTGGCTGACAGTTTGCAGAAGCAGGGAGGCATAAAGCTCTCCGACCAGCCGGGCGGCAGCTGAACCGCCCGGCGTGGACATCAAGTAATGGACGGGCGACACCAAGAAACACGACTCAGCATTTCCTTCAAACGTCCTCACGGCTTGCAATTTCCACCAATTATTTATTTATTTTTGCAGAGAACTCCGCAAATGTGACTCATATTTGAAAAGTTGCAATGCTCAGAAACCTTTTTAACAACATGTAAAACATGTTAAAAACATGAATAAAATGATTTGGAATCTTTTGAAAATCTTGAACATTTGTCAATGTATTTATATTAATTATAATAGTTTTCCTTTTTTAACAGGGCTGGATTACTATTAATTCAAACGGAGCCACTACTGTGATAGGGGTGTACTTTATGGTCATTTGGAAAATACTTTAATCCCTATGTTCCCTCATCCCTATGTTCCCTCGGCCCTATGATGCCTCTGCCCTAATTTCAATAAGGCCTTTGTTCCCTCGTGCCTATGTTCCCTAAACCCCATGTTCCCTCATCCCTATGTTCCCTCAACCTCATGTTCCCTAAACCCCATGTTCCCTCATCCCTATGTTCCTTCAACCTCATGTTCCCTAAACCCCATGTTTCCTCATCCCTATGTTCCCTCAACCCCATGTCCCCTAAACCCATGTTCCCTCATCGCTATGTTCCCTCAACCTCATGTTCCCTAAACCCTATGTTCCCTCATCCCTATGTTCCCTCAACCCCATGTTCCCTCATCCCTATGTTCCCTCATGCCTATGTTCCCTCATCCCTATGTTCCCTAAACCCCATGTTCCCTCATCCCTATGTTCCCTCATGCCTATGTTCCCTCATCCCTATGTTCCCTCATGCCTATGTTCCCTAAACCCCATGTTCCCTCATCCCTATGTTCCCTCATGCCTATGTTCCCTCATGCCTATGTTCCCTCATGCCTATGTTCCCTAAACCCCATGTTCCCTCATCCCTATGTTCCCTCATGCCTATGTTCCCTCATCCCTATGTCCCCTAAACCCCATGTTCCCTCATCCCTATATTCCCTAAACCCCATGTTCCCTCATCCCTATGTTCCCTAAACCTCATATTCCCTCATCCCTATGTTCACTAAACCTCATGTTCCCTAAACCCCATGTTCCCTCATCCCTATGTTCCCTCATCCCTATGTTCCCTAATCCATATGTTCCCTAAACCCCATGTTCCCTCATCCCTATATTCCCTAAACCCCATGTTCTCCCCTGCCTATGTTCCCTAAACCCCATGTTCCCTCATCCCTATGTTCCCTAAACCTCATGTTCCCTAAACCCCATGTTCCCTCAGACCAGTACCTCCACTGGTGCCATGCCACATTTCGAAACCCATAATATTCAGAAAAATCAAAAGCCAACTTATCCAGCAGCTCATTATCTAGAGAAAAACAGAACAACAACTTTGTTAATATCCAACAAACATGTAGAGCACATGGCCTTTGACATACGCTTTGGGATAAACTAACCTCCACAGGATGGATATTAAAATGCTCTTATTAAGATTGCTGTATTTATGATTATAATTCCATTATTTCTTGCATTCTAATCACATCAAATCAAAATCTGAAATCCAAAGCCAAGTCAGCCGGTTTTGGTGAGTTGCAGGTGTGAAGGCACCCTGTCATTGAGCAAAAACATCAACACTGATGATTCTGCAAAACCCCTGGATTCAACAAATAAATCTGTCCCTCTCCAAAGTCTGCACATTGCTTCTGTGATACAGTAAAGATGAACTGTGTTTATGGTTGGCAGGGCTGTGAAAGGGATGTAAACTCTGGTTGTTGTCGCTATTAAACACTTGTCATAGTTTTTAGATATTATATTATATTTATATTATATATAAGTATTCTTCAAGAATTCAAGGTAAAGTGGTGCGAATAACTTATGAACAAAGGGTCACTTGTGAGGTGACTGTCCCTTTGCGAAGCTCAAATGATCCGTTTGGCGTGAGTGTCCCTTAACCCTAGCGATTGTTATATAAAACTGTAAATCATAGCTTGTTTTATGAAAGAAAGAAAAACAGCTGTATTTGGATGTATTGAACATCATAAGTAATATACAAGTGAAATATATGGTCTGGTACATGAGAAATTCAAATGTCACAGATGTGCCCCAATGCAAATGTTGGAGACCTCTGTTCTAAACCCTCTCTAACTTTGTTCTGCTTCACTTTATCAAAGTCAACCTTTGCAGAGAGAATGTTCACATATTGTGTTATGATTTGGGTTAGAGAACGTTCACATATTGTGTTATGATTTGGGTTAGAGAACGTTCACATATTGTGTTATGATTTGGGTTAGAGAATGTTCACATATTGTGCTATGATTTGGGTTAGAGAATGTTCACATATTGTGCTATGATTTGTGTTAGAGAATGTTCACATATTGAGCTATGATTTGGGTTAGAGAATGTTCACATATTGTGCTATGATTTGGGTTAGAGAATGTTCACATATTGTGCTATGATTTGTGTTAGAGAATGTTCACATATTGAGCTATGATTTGGGTTAGAGAATGTTCACATATTGTGCTATGATTTGTGTTAGAGAATGTTCACATATTGTGCTATGATTTGGGTTAGAGAATGTTCACATATTGTGCTATGATTTGTGTTAGAGAATGTTCACATATTGAGCTATGATTTGGGTTAGAGAATGTTCACATATTGTGCTATGATTTGGGTTAGAGAATGTTCACATATTGTGCTATGATTTGGGTTAGAGAATGTTCACATATTGTGCTATGATTTGTGTTAGAGAATGTTCACATATTGAGCTATGATTTGGGTTAGAGAATGTTCACATATTGTGCTATGATTTGTGTTAGAGAATGTTCACATATTGAGCTATGATTTGGGTTAGAGAATGTTCACATATTGTGCTATGATTTGGGTTAGAGTTGGACCTTACAGCTGCATCATTTCAAAGAAATAATCATCCTGAAAGTGGCGGACCTGAAACCTTTTAATTTTTTTCTGTGTGTCATCTTCATTTACTCTTAACCAGTAACATATAGACTGATATTTACACATCTGAACAAAATCTCACTTTTATTATAACACCAAAATTATTCAAATAGCCCTAGTGGTTGCAGAGATACACCCTTTTTAGTTTGGATATGCAAATTCCGAGAAAGGGCCTAAAAATAGGTGGGTTTTTAAAAGGTTTTAAGGAGTTCCCCTTTAGCAAGATTGTGCTTCTCTTCAGCCGTTTCTGGCCGAGAACTCAGCAGTTTAATGCAACACATTGGCTAGGAGGCCCCTCCACTCCTGCAGCCTGTCTATCTACAGTACTTACAACACATGACGCATCATGTAAACTTCTGTCTTCAAAGGAAACAACTGAGGGTTCAGGCCTCAAAACCAGGAATTTCGGTTTAGGAAAAACAGTCATTTTGGTTTAAATGGCCGTTACAAGCGTACGCAGGTTACCTGACAAAGCAACAGTGACACATGGGGGAACGAACAGCGGTCACCTGGGCGAGAGATCCCTGTTCATCTCTGCGCCCGTTGAGCAGACCGTGGGCGTGAATCCATAAATCACAGTGCATGGAGTGATATATGTGGCACTACGGGCCGTCCTCCTATTGGACTTAGCTAAGCCGAATCAAATGCTCCGGCTTCGGGATCCACACCGCAATCCAACCAGGTCCTCCTCGATGAGACAACAAAGTGAAATGGACTGCTCAATAAAACACACTCACACACACACACACTCAGGCGGTGGCAGTAAAGTTGATCAGGAAGCACTCCGGCTCGGCGGGGTGACAGCCGCCATCTCCCTGTGGCGACGTCGCAGAGTGAAGGATGGCCCCCGAAACTGAGCTCTGACATGCAAGGCCGACTGCAGTCACACCTCCCTGTCCACGGGCGAGTGATAAATCACAGCCACTGGTGCCGCTCCTTCACGGCTCTGGTTGGGTTTTGTTAGATCATTGTGCCCCGAGATGACTGAATGTGCAATACTGCAAAGGAAGCCATTTTTCCCCGTGCTGTGTTTTTGTAAGCGACAAGAAGACGTTCGTCTGGCGCTCTGTATCGGATTCTGCATCAGAGCCTGTCGCGCTGCTCCTCCATATGTACAGATGTGTGTTCATTTAGGCCGTCGCCATCTTGTTTTTGTGTAATCAGTGAGAGGAAGTGACCATATTTGGACTGTGGAGGAGTGACACCATGGTAGAGACGCCGTATCTGTCTCTGGTGGCGACCTGGTAATCCTGTTGAATTGAAGAAGACTTGAAACTAGAGATTGAGACATAAACTCATGTTTACAATGTTTACTGAGGGAATAAATCAAGAGAAGTAGAGTCACTTATATAGACTTCTATACAACCAGAGGAGTCGCCCCCTGGTGGTCAGTAGAGAGAATGCAGCTTTAAGACATGAAGCATAGACTTCTATACAACCAGAGGAGTCGCCCCTGGTGGTCAATAGAGAGAATGTGACTTTAAGACACAGTGTTTCACACCACGACGCTCTACACACCCCTCTAGTATCTGTTTTGCAGGCGTCAGTGTCATTACACACTCATTATAGCATAGTGTACTGTCAAAATGAAATAAGTCTTCTGGGGAAGTAAGGTTTAGCGAACAAAAAACCCTCGGTTAGCCTCACTACCGAGTTTTTACCCGGCAAACTGCATGTTTCCCTTCATACTACGTCGGACGCTCCCCGTCTATATCTTTTAAAACTCTTTGGATCTGCAACAACCTGGATGAACCGAGAGAGAAAAACGGCCAGTTCCACAGGTATGATCACACAAGCTACATTCTTTCTAAAGAGCGTGATTCTACTCAGCCACATTCCTTCTGAAACAAACTCTCCTTGAAGTGAAGACTGTGCAGAGCGAAGGCTGAATAGCGGAGCCTGTGATAGTATTGAGAGAAGGAGCAAGGCCAGGAAACAGAACCCATTACTGCTGGTGAGTTTAAAAGGAAACACAAGAAGAAGAAGAAAGAAGCGCAAGACGCCGTTCCGTTTCTCCGGGCTGCTAATGGACCGCTCAATGCGGTCCTTTCACATGACTGGTGCATTATTAGCATAAAAGATTTTGCTCAAGTTCATCTGAAATGCATTAGGAGACCAAAAAAGAGGAAAAACTGTAAAACAAAGCTGCCTAAGTGATTAAAAATAAACCTTGAATTAGAAACTTTCTTTTTGTGTCCCCCCCCCCTTTGGGCCACAACCTGTTAATGAGCGTACGGATCTGAGCATATGAGACAGCCACCCTCTGATATCAGTGATGGGGAGGTGGCACATCAAGACGCTACACACACACACACACACACACACACACACACACACTGTTGACTTTCCCCTGTTTCTAATCAAGCCTTTTGGTCTCAACGTCGACCGAGATAAGAGTGGGAATAAATTGTGAGCCTCTGCTGTTCATCAGGCCCCGGTTGGTTGTTTCGCTCCGTGTGTTTGTCAGCACATCATTAGGGGCCCCGGCGGACGGCTAATTAGTTGTTTATTCACCGAGCTGATTAGAAGCGGGACTCGCATTGTGCCTCGCTCCGTGGGAAACCCTGCGCGGAGATGCCGAGCCTCTCGGTCGGAAGCTTTGAAACTCATTTCCTCCTCTCGTTTCTGTATCCAGAGAGCAAGAGCCCGCGGGAAAGCCCTGAGCCGGTGACGGATCACCGAGGCAGTCAGCGGGCAACCGCTGGATTTCGAATAGCTTTTCAAATTCTTTGACTTTTGAATCCCTGTGTGCAAAATTCCACCGCAGTTTCTTAAATCACTTTCCAACTGAAACCAATTGGTGTCGCATCAAAACCAAAATGTCACGTCATGTCCTACCGGTAATACAAATATGCAGTCGAACCATTTAAAAAATGTCACCCCTGTTTGTCATTTCCTGCAATTTCCAGCAATAAAAGAAAACCAAATCGGCACAACCCGACAATAAAAGGGCAAACCGTACACACAATTCTGGAAGTGCATCATAACAAGCCGTCCTGCCACTTAGAAATCTCAAAGCGTATTTTTTTGTTGTTGCGTTTTTGATGTTGTCGCCCGCTCCGCGCCCCGCCAGCAGGGGCTGCTTTTATTGATTTGTTCTCCTGCTAAGCTAATCAGGACTTGCCGTTTATGGGCCGGGGAGGCAGGCAGACACTTAGAGCGCCCCAGAGACGGCAGTTTAGAGCCCGCTTGTCCACAGGCAAAGCAAGAGATAAGATTTTATTACGCCTCCCGAACTCTAAATAAAACCGCAGCGCCATAAAAGCTGGAATGCGGCAGCACAAATTCATTCCCTGTGTGTCAGCCAGGTGCTGTCTTCATCTCCCCTGAATACGACAGACACACTTTAATCGCATTGCATGAGGACAAGAGACATAGCTGCTGTGCCGGGGCAATTAATTCATATTTATGTTGAGTCAAAGGCTAGTGATTGTTACGTAGCATCTCACTAAGCATCTACATTTCCTCATGAATCAAAAGTATAGTACAGCCAAAACTCGGTCTTAATAAGTCATTTAACAAAACAAAAGACAATATGAGATGGCATCATTTGTCTTGTATTGGATCTGATTCAGTGCTGTCTGTCATGAGAAATGTAATTTCACCAGAAAGAAGTGGAATTATTTTAAACTGGCCTGATACTCCAAACAACTAGGGGGCAGTATTTCCCCTATCAGGTCCATGCGATGTATATTTACTGTCTTCAAAATGTCTAAAACTACCAACTAACACCAGGGAAAGACTACGCAAAATGTTATGAAACTGACAGCCGGTCAAAATAACGACGCTAATCTTCACATGTGGCGTCGGTTTGTAGTTCACGGCAGCCATTGGTGCAACCTTCACTAATAAAAGAAAATATCAAAATGTATCCAGACTTTGTACCTTCGACGTGATCGACAAGCTCTTCTTCTTTGTCCTGTCATGATGGACTGAGTGCAGACTGAAAGCTATGACTCACTATCGCCTCTCAGGTAACACATGGTATTACAGGCCGTTCAGAGCTTTGCCAGTTGGCAGTAGATTTTTCTGCAGTGCAATACCTTGATGTATTTGGTAGAGCAGTGTCTTTCAACCTTTTTTGAGCCGCAGCACATTTTCTACAATAAAAAAATCCCACGGCACACCAAAAAACTAAAAAGCTACAACATGTCACATTGTAGCATAATACAGCAGATATGGTAGGTCATTATTGTGCTACCTACTGGCATGGAAGAGTATTTAATTAATAGGCCAGCCACTATATTGCAGGCTCAGACGCTCAACAATGGAAAATTATTTGCGGCAACTAATTAAATTATTGCCAAATGTTACACATTGCACCTTTAAGCAACACAGACTGATCTTCTTCGTTATCAGTTCATAACGGAGAATTCCAGTAATGTATTGTTGCACTTTGACAGCTTTCGTATATATTAAACCATTCATTGCAAGTTCGACAACATTTTCAAAGTTTGTGCAACTGGGGCTCAGATATCCTGACTTTAATATCCTCCCATGCGTCCAAAATCTGGTCAAATTCCTTTACCAGAATTTCAGAGAGCCGTAAAAAGTAATTAAAAATGAAATTAAAAGTAAGTTAAAACAAAGTAAACACTGGGAAGACTACTCGCATATGTAAACTAATTCAACAAAAATGTGAAATCATCATTATGGCATCATTTTATTGATGTGTGCCATGCCTAGCTCTGAGGTTATAACGTTGTTTACAAGACATCTGGTCATATTTGTGTCCCTAGATACCATCCTATGCGTGGTGAGTGTGGGCTGGGCGGGTGGGGGTGCCTGCTGTTGAATTCTTCCCAGTTGACTGAGAGATACTCATTGGGGAGTTTGCACAATGTGATTGATGTCTCTCTTTCTACCGGTGGCTGCAACCTGCCAACTCAATTGTTTCATTGCCGTCAAACAAACACTGGTTGGGCCAGAGGGGACGACTGGAACCACACAATGAAGTGTGAGGAGTGACTGGTCGCTGAATGCTCACTCTCCAGGTCTCATCCCTGGTTAAACATTAACCATCTGATAGTGGCGCAGTGTCAGTCCACTGCAGGTGAGCTGTGATAACGGGGCAACATTCAAAGGCATAAAGCATTCCCCAAAACACGGAGCTCCCAGCAACAGACAACATCACAGCAAAGTCTCCATCCTTGTTGGTAAATGCTCGATCGCCATACTGTCTGCGCTGTGTTGTTCTCCAAAACGCCAGGGCGATAAACCAAGGACGAGGAATTGTAATTATCTGTAAACTCATAACTCATATTCATGGAATACTTTATTGCCTTCATACGATCCCTGTTAAGGAAAAAGTTAAATATTACAAGCATTAGAAAGAAACAAAGGTTGATTAACAATTAGATTTGGCGGTAAAACATAACCTCCAATGAAGATTTAAAGACCTCCTGTTTCTAAAGCATCTAAAAACTAATTGGCCTTCTTCGTATAAGCACCGCGATCACTATACGCCGCACGCGTCGGCCGTAATTATGGCATGAGTGCCGGCTTCACTGCGGCCAGTATAAACTAAGCTCTATCCCGCTTACACATTAGTTTTAGATCACCAAAGTCGTGGAGGAATATGAATATGTGTGTCAGATTTCACAACAATCCATCCAATAATTGTCAGGAACGTTTGGTCAGTCTGATCCAAAGTGGTGGACCAACCGGCCACCGCCGCTTGCATGGCAAATAAAAGCAAATCCTGAAGCTCTATCGCAGCCCCTTAAAAGCTGCAATGATCATTTTTACAGCATCTCAGGTGTCTAAGACACTTTGTACGATGAAAATTACACCTGACCTCCAACCTGGCCTTCTTCCTGAGAGGTTTATAGTTATTATAACAACACACTGCTTCCTCCTTTGCTTCTCAGCTACAACAGTAATTATTCACACAATCACAAAAGGTTGCTCTTCAGAGAGAGGTGAGGACAGCCTCCGTTTGTCAGTGCCTTCCAAAACAACCCAGTGTAACCATGAGCCATTTCCACGCAGCGCTTTCTGATCGTCCACCTCTATGATTAAGGTCTGGTTAAGTCTAAGCATCTGAAGCTACTTGGTTAGGGCTATATTTTTTATGGTAAACAAAAAAAAATACATTAACTGCTAATAGGAGAAGGAACACTCTGCGTGGTGCTGAAATCACAACGTTTGAACACACAACCATCTGCCATGACCTCCTCATTGTGGAAGTATTTTTGCAGTTATTAATAATAAACATCACACTACAGGCCTTTGCATACCAAGTCCATATTTTTTTATTATTATTATTATTTGTTTTTACGAAATAATCTTTCGTACATTCTTTGTTTCGCGACCATCCCCGATTCCAAGCTGTTCCGCAATCACCACTCCACAATCCATCTTTAAATTCGACATCTCTTGTATTCTTTACTTTGTTTGTCATCAAGTGCTTTGTGCTGGGAGACGAATGGACAAAGTGTATCGGCTTATCAGATGCCATTTTGGATGATGACGTTTCCTGAGTGGTCAAGCAATTCTGACGGAGGCCAAAAAAAAACTTTGAGGAAGGGCGTGGAAACATTGCCGAGACAGCATTAGGTCCTATTTACTTTACAACGTGTGACATTTCAGACAGAAAACACAGACTTGGTACAGCCATCATTTGCATGACAACATGAGGTCGCTTGTCATGTCGATAAAGCATTTGAAGGAACAACCAACCAATGGCGAGGGCTGTGGCCCTCTCAATGGGGAAGCGCCATGAGTGATTAAAAAAAACTCATTGGGCGTGTCGATGTGGTCTGCAAATCCAATGGCAGTCTGCCTATTAGGTCATCCAATGTCTGGTATGCAAAGCTACAAAGGCAGAGGGGTAGGCCTCATCTTCTGGGTGCATGAATGTGCTCAGGAATGCCTTTATATTTTGAAATTTCTTAGGTTGAAGTAAATATGTTGATCTGGTGGGAGGGTTAGGGTTACATTGGAACATCTTTCAAGTGTACGATGGACGGACTGGTAGACCGATCACCAATCAGGAGTCTTATAAAAGGGACAAAGCGCCGACAGTATTCATTGTGGTGGCTGACCGTCACTTGTGAGAGAAAGAAATTCGACAAAGTTAAGCTTTCAATGACATATCTAAGTACCAAGAATGAGCTCCACCTCAGTCAGCTGGTTTCTACTGGTGACGACTTCCAGCTTCAGCCCCGGCTGCACTTCCTCTGTCCTAATAAACTGACTGACTGACACTTCCAGGTAATTTCCTCTATCAGATAGTGTGCAGGGTCAGATAAACCAATTCACACAAAGGTGAACAATGCAATGCCTGCTCATAGGTAGACGCGCATACAAATCGTATCTATATTCTGTTTCCCGGTCCAGTCTAGTGAACAACAAAGGAGTTTTTGTCACTTGCAATGATGACAACGGGCTACACATGGAGGGATTATATTTGTACATTACAATGTTGACAATAATCTGTTTTGGTTTTATGTTCAAAAACACTGATCAGATTAGAGAGGTTAAGAGTAAGGGTCTCAAATTACAAAATCGTTTTTTAGATAAATAGATCTGAAATAGTCAGATATTATATTGTGTATAGGCACATACAATATTGTAACTGATATTGCGGTTTGAAGATCGAGTCCAGACCACGTCCAAAGGGGGACAAGGCAAGTCAAGTAAAAAAAACTAAACAAACTAATCTGTTTAACATTCTTCATACTACAGTCTTCTTTTGGATTCAGAGAAGTTTGAAATGAGATGACAGGAAAGAACTTGTGGTACGATGTGTTGTGCCACATATTAAGCTGAGCGGAGATCAAGTGATTTAACTCTGAGAAGAAAAAGATTCATGTTTCTTCAGAAATACAAACTGAGGTTTTTGATGATGCAAATGTGCCAAACTGTTCCATTATTTGCTGAATTCAACGTAACAAACAAACTCCTCTTCACTTCTTCACCATCACATGGAGTCGACGAGCGATAATCGGTGTCCGGACAACGCAATGCAAGCAGACATTTTTGAGGGCCAGGAATTCGATCCGTCCCGAAAGGCCACGCAACGAACATTCACTAAAACTGGTGACAATATAGAACGCATCCGTTTTGGGAACTGACAGCAAAGCAGCAATGAGAATAGCCAGCCATGCTGAGCAGGGAAGGAAAAAAAAAAGACATTTGAAAACTCTGCCTTATGGAAACTTATGTAGTGTTTACAGATTTGGAACTCCCGCATAGTTTGGATAGGTACACACTATGCAGTAAAAAATAACCGTGGAGGGCATTGTGTGTCTCAGTTGTGTCCTGGTACGTTGGACTTTGTAAATAATCGAACGGGAATTTCCTAAATCTCCGTGACAATATTTATTTTAACTACAATTGTTGCAAGTCTACAATTTGTCGTCTAACCATCAATTCGAACTGTCCGACTCAGGCTTTTTCCTCAAGCTGCTTCAAGCTAACAAGTTGAACGACCCCATCTACAGGCGAGGTGTTTCTACCTCAGCCATCGCGCCGGATTGGTTTGAATTGGTCAACCAATCGTCTCTGCCTCAACCAGTCGCACAGGGCGGGTTCTTGCCAAGAAAAGCAGTGGGAGACGCTGATCGGTCCGGATCACTGTGGTTCGGAGGCAAGCGCATTACCTGACAAGATGGAGAGTCACGGATCTGGTGTTCTAACGAGCATCCAGCTGCCCTGTAATGTAACTTGACCTCACCGGAAGTTGGGGTGAAAAAGCTGAGCATGGGGGAACAACACCCAACGCAACTGCTGGTTGGTGAGAACCGTTTGAGATGCGACTGTCCAAACCTCACCTAAAGCTGAACCTTAGTGGGTTCATATTTCTTAGATAGATAGAACATTTTCAATCTGTATGGTTTCGCAATTGGAGTCAAATCGGTTAGCACTCAGATCAGTGTACTTTATGTGCAAACTAGAACCAATTACTTCTGGATAATAAAACTAATCCTGGCTTTAGCCTGGTTTGGTTTGGGGTCCTGGTTTATGACCTAATCTTTAGTCCCTGACATGAAGTTTGCAACCTAGACTCATGACCATCATTATTTTGGTTTACATGTTTCAAAATCTTCAATTGATATTCAATCAAAAATGACCATGAGGCAAACCTGTAGAAAAACTGTACACAAATAATGGACATGTACAGTAGTTAGTTTCTTAGAGAGACCATATATAACTAATCATGCTCAGCACTGTCATTAAAATGAATTCCTTCTCCAGCAGCACTGAAGCCAGGGGATGCCCTCCAGTGAAAGTCAGGTAACAATCTTAATCAGAATAAAATGTGTTCATGTGTTTAAATAGAAAATACATTAATCTTCTGTTTTGCATCGTCTGCTGAGAGATTCCAAGATTCCAGACTGGCTGGATTACAGCTCCCTCCACTGCTGCTTCAGTCCTGCAGCACTCAGCAGCGAGGATGTGGGCGGATGTCTTTGTGTTGTTTAGTGATGGAGGACACACCTGTGTCCATGTGTTGAGAGCAGATCCCACCTGCTGCTATCACACAGTAGAATAATGGGTCAAATATGGAGTTTGAATTGAGTAGAAGGAACAATGTGTAGCTGCTGTAGAGGAATACGTCTGACGATTCCTTTACTCCATCATTAACAAAAAGAGACCTTCGGATGAGCATCGGCCACGATCAGTCTGGGTTTCTAATAAAGTCAATGTTGTCATTCTAAGTTGTTTTTTTCAACCACCAGTTTGGGTTATTTTCCATGTTTTTGGGTCAATAGAATGAATGCTACTCTATTGGCCGAAACAATTACTTGACACACGTTACACATTAAATATAACTGGATGATGTCAAAATACAATTGTACTTAAAGAAGAATGAGGTCAGTTAGTTCTGAAAAGGTTTTCACCCAAGCCCAGTGGTACAGTATATATGATATATGGAACACAAAGGACAGACTATAATGTTTCTGGTACATGCACCATAATCAGTGCTGGGGGAAGTAAAGCCTTCTCAGACCATTTAGTGAAGTGAAAGTAACGATTAGAGCCGTTGTGTACAGTTCCAGCTCCTCCGTTGTAATGGTGTGGTGCTTTTCTTTGTCTGCATTCTTTCTTCCTTTATTCCCTTTGATGGTAAACCGACCAGCTTCGGGGTTTGGTCTGTTAGTGGGGCAAAACAAGACATTTGAATGCGTCACCTTGGGCTCCGGGGATTTGTAAAGGATAGGTTTTTAGTACTTTCTGTTATTTCATGAATCAAATACAATCAATTAATCCGGAAAATAAAATTCACAAGACCATAATGAAAAGAACAGAAAAAACAGCGACTGCCAAATAGAAACACTGTTATTTTACAGTGTTTCTCTAAATTATGAGTCAAACCACTTCAATAAAGGGACGGCACTAAAGGTTCGACAGTGAAACACTGTTATTTTACAGATTTGTCCTAAATTATTACAATCAAACGCTTCCAATAAAGGGACGGCACGAGACGTTTTGCAGAGAAAGACCATTGTTTGACAGATTTTTTCCAAATTATAATAATGACCAAACGCTCATTACAGTGACGGCACAACAAAGTTTTGCAGAGACACAAAATTACAAATGCTAATTTAGCAGAATGGCTCCTTTCAGATGCATTAACTTGCAGACATTTTGCAGAGCTAATTTCTGCCGCTCTATTTACTGTTCTGTATTTTGTAATATGATAATAAAGTAATAATAAAGTAAAACACACACACAGCACCTGAGTACATGCATTTGTCAAAATAAATACAGTACGTTCATATACTTTTTAATTATTAAACTTCACTCAATCAAAGCCAAACTTTGCACAGATACAAATACAAAAAAGATCAAATATAGCAAATATAGTTACGATAAGAAAATACAACTTTTTATAAAAAATGTTTGCAAAATATATATACGACTTTTCCTTTTCTGTGCACTATCATAAACCAATATACCAGTAATACATAAATGAACTTATTATCTATGTTCCAAAGGGTTTTCTGTATATTATACCTTTTTAAATTATTGAAATAGGCCTTGTGGTTGAGGAGATAATCTGAATTTAGTACGGGTATATTAACCATTCGGATTTTCGGAAAACAGGGCTTGATGCCATAAGGTTAGAAGTTAATTCTCAAATCAATGTTCAGTTATTAGTGAAAAACCTGGAATGCCGTATGCATTGAGGGTCTCTATGTAAGACCCGCCAGCTCCTCCACTGACAGCTCGCACAGGAACCCCTCCACAGAGGGGGGGGCCTGTTTTGGGCAACTTCGTTATTGGCTTGCAAATACCCGGCGCTCACACAGAGGGTAATACGCAGCAAAATAAAGAGGAGAGAAACTCAAGCTCTAGGGTATGCGAAACCCATTGTCGGGCCCAGACAATGGAAAACCAACATTGGCTGGAAGGGGAAATTTGAGTCTCCAATCTGTTGGACTTTATGTGCTGATAAGAGACGGGGCTCCGCTGGCGCTTTAGCCGCCACAGAATACAGTAAACACAAACTGCGAGCCAGAGTAGGTCATTGAGAGTCTTCCCTGCCTTGGGCTTAACATGACACTTAAGTACTACTACAAGGGCTGGAAGAAAAGGCAAGGCTGCACACATTACAAACTGCCTCTATTCTCCCAGCTCCCAGGCTGAAATGTCAGAGCCATTCTTTGAGGGGGCGGGGCGGGGCGGAGGCCGGCCGCACAAAAGACTGGGAGTCTATGGTGATTTGTTGCATTTTCATTATAACTACTTTGATTGTGTGAGGGGGAGGTAATCCTGGATCTAAACAGGCCCCCCGAAAGTAACTGTTTTCCAAGAGTGTAACTTGAGACTCCCCCGCTCCTTACCTGACAAACGGAGGCTGTGTGCTCTTGCATGAGGATCCCACCTGCTGACAAATCAAAGACGGTTTCAAACATACACTTAGAGCCTTTAAAGGAATCAATCGCGACACGGGGGGAGGGGAGGAACGAGGACAACAGAGGAAGTCAAAAGGACATGCCGACACTGAAAACAGCAGCTTTTGTGCGCGTGCTCTTCCTTTTGTTGGCGTCCATCAACGTAAGACGACCATCGCCTCCAACGTGGCACGCTTAAGATGAACTCATGACGTCCCCCCAAATAAAGCCACGAATCAGCTCTCCGGCGCTCTGCACCCGTATAGGTTTTTCCTTTTTCACATGGAGTCCATCTCATCTACATATCGCGGGAGCCCTTTTTTTGTTTTGATTGTGGCGGTTTATTTATAGCGCTCCGGCTCCGCGGCGTTTCACAGCGTGAGGCGGCCGATGAAAGCAGAAGTGGCTCCCGGATCTCCGGCATCACGCTCCCTGACTGCTTAGCACAAGTGTCGCAGCTCCTAATTCCTCCATTAGCAGAACTCGAGAAAAAAGAAGAAGAAAAAAAGTCCCCACAATAGCATTGATTAGTTGAAGGAGGCTGCTCTCTTTGGAGGCACCCGCCTCACCCGCCTCACTCCTCCGGGCTGCCGCGAGCCGCGGGGTGGAAGGAGTGTGCCGCCGGTAACTTTTTGTCAGAGTCGGAGGATGAACCCTCGACTTCGGACGACGGCAAAAGCAGACGACACTGAGGAGATTGCTTTTTTTTTCAGGGAGGAAAATAAATTTTAAGAAACGACGCGTTATTCTTTGACAAACAGCAATTACCGCGTCCGCGATCTGGAATGCGTTTTGTGGCGGCGGCGCACATTTCAGTGTGGTTCTCTCCTGACCTCCTGAGGCTGGTGGAGAAGGGAGGGAGAAAAAGAAATAAAAAAAAGGGTTCTGCCATATTCTGGTGGCGTGTCATACGTTGTGCTCGATCACAACAAAATAGAAGGCGCACAAAGAGAACGGGCAAACAGGGAGCGGGGTGTGTGGGGGACATTTGAACCCAGACGGGGGCTTGTCATGCGATTGGACCGGGTCCATTTCAGCCCGGGGTAACAATGCCCGGGGGTCGGGAGACATTTTGCCTGTCAGGCCACTTAGGCGGAGCAGACAAAGAGGTGAAACAAATCCTTGCCGAGGCTACAAAGCTGCAATCCACTCCCGTCCAGACGGCCTGAGCCTCCTCCCTCTGCTCTCCGCTGGCAGCCGCCACCAGATTAAATAGCTGCTGTTAATTATACCTGGATTGTGAGGCGTTCAGGGCCCCGTGGTTAGCAGCTATCCATCAACCCCCCCCCCCCCCCCCCACACACACACACACCCCCACTACTACCAGCACCACTAGCCCCGCCCCCAACCCTCCACCATTATCCAGAGGGCTGCATCGAGCCTGTGGAAGCAAATGCACTGTGAAAGAAAAGTGAGGAAACGAAGCCGCCGACTGCCTCTCTTTCTTTATCGTGTTGAGCGCCGTTGTTTTTGTGTTTTTTTTTATTTGTAAATTGCAGTTAATTAGGGCAACAAAGGCTCGTAATTAGCCACACGGCAAAGCAGTGAATGGGCGATGTGTAATTGCAGCGGCGCATGTACACAACACGGACGTAAAGGCGTGCGTTAGGGCCGTCATAATATCACGATAACCATATTATCGCGATTGTCTGTTGGAAATTTGAATGCCATAAAAAATTATGATATATTTATGGCAGCAGTCAAATTCATCTTTGACTCATTGTGTGTTTATTTGGCCAATTATGTTCACTTTTCTTAGCCCCCTTTTCAGAATCAGAATCAGCTTTATTGGAGATGTGTGTTCACACACACATGTCATTTGAATCCAGTTACACGTTGCTCTTACATACAATAAACAAGATAATTATGAAAAAATGAAAGACAACAGTAGTCAAAAATAGTGCAAAGTAGTGCAGATGGAGGAGTCTGAAGCTGTTCCTGTGTCTGGGTTTGTTCCAATCCGTGTATCCCAATAGAGTCTTTTAATTGCTCACTGGCTATAATAATGTATCTGCTCGGAATTTAAAATTCACAGTACAAAGCATCTATTTTAAAATTCCGCCCCCCATTATTCTTTCCTTCTGCAGTTTTAGGAAAATGAAAAGCCTGTTTCCATTTCCCCTCATAAATCATCAGGAGTCAGAACCGGCACCAAACCACCTGACGTCACTCCAACATGACATCACGACGTGAAGCCCGAGGTGTAGAAACGTCTCCACGATGTGAGCCTCAAACGGGGCTCTCATTAAAAAAAGAACAGAAATGAAAAACAACAACAACAAAAAACCCAATACCTTTTATTCCCAAGCATGCAGTGTTGGCCGGCACTCTCGTGATTGATGGTGGGCTTTGTTTAATTAATTTCAGGCTTGATGGAATGACTGGGGCTTACGCCTCTGGCACCGCGGCTGACGCGCCGGCCCTTTAAGCCCCAAACTCATTGCCATAATGTGCTCGGAGGGAGAAAAAAAAACCCGCAGAGAGAGGAGGAACCGGCGGGGCCTTTTCGATCTTATCACCGCCGCGGCCACTACTTCCTGATTTAGACCCCGGTAAGGCGACACTGGCGCTGTGGGGACGGGGCCCTGGGTGTCTATGTTTTGTCATTGATTAATATGCAAAGTGTCAATTGATCTATACGTCGCACGCAGGAAAACACACGCCACCGCCCGAGTCAGCGTTTCTCTCCAGGTCCGATCTTTGTTTTTGTCTTTACGTGAAGAAAAAGTAAAGAGAACTCGTGACCTTTTGTTTCCATTCTGTTTTGTTTGGTAAAGTTTTTTCTTCTTTTCTTCTTCCTTCCAGGCAGCCGAAAACAAAAATAGTTGTATAATTTGAGTCAGAGCGTTGGCCGGTGTGAGCGGCTTTTTCTCAAATGTGAAAGAAATGCTTTTGTTCTTTTAAAGCTGCAGTTGGTAACTTCAATGAAGATAACGTGTGCCCCATTTGCTCAAACTGCCACTATAAAAAAAATCTGGTTCCTCTTCCTCTTCTTAGTGCATCTCCTCTTCCTCTTCCTCCTAACGGCATCTGGAAGGTTCCACCCCGCCAAACGGGAAAACAACCAATCAGAGCCAGCTGCCAACCGAGCGCCACCCACCAACTTTTGTATTTAATATCTCAACGGTACACTTAAACATGTCTCTCAAAACATGTCGACCTGTGGGATCTTAATGTTCCTCTATTTTAAATGTTCACGTGCTTCCGAGTGGTTTTTCTTCCGCCGCGGTGGCATCTTGCAGACGACCGTTAGAAACAAACTGGAGCAGAGGAGGCGGATTTTCTCACATTATCCGTCTCCTGTATCGTCAGGATGTGGTGACAGTTGGAGCAAATATGGCAAAACGTTATTTAAAGTACCAAATGTAGCTTTAATCCTTTGAACCTAAATGATGGAATTTGTTTCACATGGGTAGTGGCATCCACCTAGAGAAAAATCTATGAATGTCTAAAATGTTTTATTGATATATATATATATATATATATATATATATATATATATATATATATATATATACTATATATATAATATATATATAATATTAAAACATAGAGGCAAAAACACCCAAATATCTCACTCTAAATGAGATAGATAGGTGGGGTTATATATATATATATATATATATATATATATATATATATATATATATATATATATATATATATATATATATATATATATATAGATAGGTGGGTTTATATATATATAAACCCACCTATCTATATTTGTTATATATATATATATATATATATATATATATATATATATATATATATATATATAAACATAGAGGCAAAAACACCCAAATATCTCACTCTAAATGAGATAGATAGGTGGGGTTATATATATATAAACCCACCTATCTATATTTGTTATATATATATATATATATATATATATATATATATATATATATATATATATATATATTATATATATATAAACCCACCTATTTTTAGGCCTCTGCTCAAAAATGTGTGGTGTTATAATAAAAGGTACACATGTGAGATGTTGTTCAGATGTGTAAATATCAGTATATATGTTACTGGTTAAGAGTAAATGAAGATGACACACAGAATTTTTTTTTAAAGGTTTCAGGTCCGCCTATATAAAAAAATCACTTTCAGGATGATTATTTCTTTGAAATGATGCAGCTGTAAGGTCCAACTCTAACCCAAATCATAGCTCAATATGTGAACATTCTCTAACCCAAATCATAGCACAATATGTGAACATTCTCTAACCCAAATCATAGCACAATATGTGAACATTCTCTAACCCAAATCATACACAATATGTGAACATTCTCTAACCCAAATCATAGCACAATATGTGAACATTCTCTAACCCAAATCATAACACAATATGTGAACATTCTCTAACCCAAATCATACACAATATGTGAACATTCTCTAACCCAAATCATAGCACAATATGTGAACATTCTCTAACCCAAATCATAGCACAATATGTGAACATTCTCTAACCCAAATCATAGCACAATATGTGAACATTCTCTAACCCAAATCATAACACAATATGTGAACATTCTCTAACCCAAATCATACACAATATGTGAACATTCTCTACACCCAAATCATAGCTCAATATGTGAACATTCTCTAACCCAAATCATAACACAATATGTGAACATTCTCTAACCCAAATCATACACAATATGTGAACATTCTCTAACCCAAATCATAGCACAATATGTGAACATTCTCTAACCCAAATCATACACAATATGTGAACATTCTCTAACCCAAATCATACACAATATGTGAACATTCTCTCTGCAAAGGTTGACTTTGAAAAAGTGAAGCAGAAGAAAGTTACAGAGGGTTTAGAACAGACAACATTCAGGCGAGGACTCATTGGGGCCCATTTGGGTTATTTGAATGCTATTTGAATTTGTTCATGTACCAAACCATATATTTCACTTGTATATTATTTATGGTGTTCAATACATCCAAATACAGCAGTTTGGGGCTTTTTTACAACAAAGAAAAGCTATGATTTACAGTTTTATATAACAAACGTTCAGTCTGCCCCCTCTAGGGGGGGATTGGTTTTGAAGTGGTTAATAAAAAGTGTGGAATCCACTGATTTGGATGAGTCTTAATTCTGAAGGCTTTTGTCTAAGAAACAACACAAACAATTTGAGATCATTCTGGGAAACAGTTACGCAGCGTATATATATATATATATATATATATATATATATATATATATATGTGTGTGTGTGTGTGTGTCCAGGGCTTTTATTGTGAAAGGTAAGGACAGAAGGAGTGGAGCTAGTTTGAGCTGCTTTTGTCGATGTTGAAAGGAGTAATAACGACGTGATTGGCTGATGCTTTTTATTCGCGGTGCGAAAGCGCAGACACATCTGCCTCGTTTCGTAAAAATATGACCAAAAAACAACAACTGACGCGTGAATTAATCGCACGAAAAAACTAATGAATCGCACAGAAATAAACGACAGTGGTTTGGAAGGCCTTTAGTGTGAAAGGTGTCCGTGAAACAGTAGGTCCTGGGACATATTCTTCCTTGATTTCTTTTCCTTTGACACCTGCGAAGAAGCCGCCGTGTGAGACAGAGAGCATTCACCTCACGTTCTGGCTCGGAAAACCCAAAACATTAATACGAAGCAGACGTTCTGTTTTTTTCTCTCTTCTTTTCTAAGTGATAAAACGAGATGGACAGTCAAGGATGGCAGAAATGGGAACAGGGAAAAGAAGAAGAAGAAGAAAAAAATACTATAAATATGCATTCCATTACATTTGGGAGAATTTAATTCAGGGCAAATAATTCGAGAGATGAGCCGGCGCTGAAACCCGATGGTCTTAATGGACAGGTGTCCACTTAAAATCTCTGGCAAAGCTAAGACTAATGGATTGCTTTATATGCAGCGCATTCAGAGAATGGAAAAGGGATTGGGAGAGCTTAAGCGCCTGAAGCGCCGCATAAACACGCCGCTTTAATTCACACAACGTTTGTGAGGTTGGACCTTTTTGTAGCTTTTTCTCCACGTGGAGGTTTTAGGAATGAAAGTGAAGCTGACGGACGTAATCACACCTCGGCTTCACAGCTGTGTTTGTTTGTTTACCCCTCCCCTGGTAGTTGTTTACCTCTTCCCTGATATTTGTTTATCTCTCCCCTGATAGTTGTTTACCTCTTCCCTGATATTTGTTTATCTCTCCCCTGATAGTTGTTTACCTCTTCCCTGATAGTTGTTTACCCCCCTGATATTTGTTTACCTCTCCCCTGATATTTGTTTACATCTTCCCTGATAGTTGTTTACCTCTCCCCTGATATTTGTTTACCTCTTCCCTGATATTTGTTTACCTCTCCCCTGATATTTGTTTACCTCTTCCCTGATATTTGTTTACCTCTCCCCTGATATTTGTTTACCTCTTCCCTGATAGTTGTTTACCCGTCCCCTGATATTTGTTTACCTCTCCCCTGATATTTGTTTGTTTACCCCTCCCCTGATATTTGTTTGTTTACCCCTCCCCTGATATTTTTTTACCTCTCCCCTGATAGTTGTTTACCTCTTCCCTGATAGTTGTTTACCCGTCCCCTGATATTTGTTTACCTCTCCCCTGATATTTGTTTGTTTACCCCTCCCCTGATATTTGTTTGTTTACCCCTCCCCTGATATTTGTTTACCTCTCCCCTGATATTTGTTTACCTCTTCCCTGATATTTGTTTACCTCTCCCCTGATATTTGTTTACCTCTTCCCTGATAGTTGTTTAACCCGTCCCCTGATATTTGTTTACCTCTCCCCTGATATTTGTATGCTTCCCCCTCCCCTGATATTTGTTTGTTTACCCCTCCCCTGATATTTTTTTACCTCTCCCCTGATAGTTGTTTACCCCTCCCCTGATATTTGTTTGTTTACCTCTTCCCTGATATTTGTTTCCCCCTCCCCTGATAGTTGTTTACCTCTTCCCTGATAGTTGTTTACCCCTCCCCTGATATGTGTTTACCTCTCCCCTGATATGTGTTTACCTCTCCCCTGATGTGTGTTTGTTTACCTCTCCCCTGATATTTGTTTACCTCTCCCCTGATAGTTGTTTACCTCTTCCCTGATATTTGTACAACAGCCGGGAGTCTTAAAGGACAATATACATGTATATATTCTTTTTATTTTGTATAAATCATGTATATTTTCCTGATCAGAGTCTGAGAACAAACTCATGAGAGAAATCGTCCTTTAAAGAGAAGTTTAGTTACATTCTGAAGACTCTACAGGTGAAGAGGGTGAAAACATGAACTCATAGATATCACCATGAAACTTCACCACTTCATCACTCACATTATGTTTTGTATGTGTAAGTATGCAAATGAGGCGTTATCTAGAGCTAACATTTGGTACATTTCAAAGTCAAATAGTAGATCAAACGAACACCTACACTTTTGTTTTGCAGGTTTTACGTCCACAGGTGACTCTCACTGTGCCGGTCTGACGGGATGGAGAGCTTGATCGGGTCGTTTCTTCCTGACAGATGAGGATGAGCCTTTCACACAGCTACAGTACACATGGTGCACGCGTATCATGCGGTGCTACACTGTAACACTGGTCTGTTGTATTCCTGTGTGTAGCACTGGCACACACACAAAGAAGCATCACAGTGCACATGCACTAAATATAAATATTAAGCCACAATATAAGAAAAAATAAAGAAAGAGTCTGGTTATCTCGTGGTGTCATCTAGTGGTCGTGCTGTCGAACTGCAAAGAAAGAAAAGTGCTTTATATGAAGTTTAAAAGCTGGTAATTAGGAAAGGAGAGCTGGTAATTAGGAAAGGAGAGAAGGAGCGTTATCATCCTCCTGATGATGCTTCACCTCCTCATGCGCATCCTCTGAAGGCCTGAGAGAGGAGGAGGAGGAGGAGGAGGAGGAGGAGGAGGAGGTCACACGGCGGCAGAGGCGAGTACGGCTTTGGTTCTGCTTGCGATTGTGTTTTTCTTTGATAAATGTTAAATAGAATAAACTCCATCCAGCGTTTTATTTATTTTTTCTCTGCATTTTTGCATATCTCAATTCAAAAGAAAACTTTCCTCTTATTAGAGGAGCTGGAAGACTTCAGTCTGTCCTCTGCTTGCTCAGACGTCAGAGTGTTCTTTATTCTCACCGCTGGCTGCTAACGGACTGCTGAGGAGCTGAAAGTATCAACTGTGGAGGATTTAAAGGGCCGAAACGAATTAAAGATAAATAATGCTCATAAACAAATGCATTGATTTGATTATATATAGTGTAAACTATAAAATAAAGTCACAACTGGCAACCCAAACAAACCGGTCATACCGTTACAACTTGTCCGGACATCGTGAGTTTGCTCACGTTAGCTAGCTATGCTAATATGCTAACGTTGACGTTGGCACAGAGACAACAGAAGAAAGCTTGATGCTACAATGTCAGCGCTCATGTAAGATGTTGCGTTGTTTATGTAAACATGTTGTTTATGTGAACATGTTGTTTATGTGAACATGTTGCGTTGTTTATACGAACATGTTGTGTTGTTTATGTGAACATGTTGCGTTGTTTATGTAAACATGTTGCGTTGTTTATGTAAACATGTTGTGTTGTTTATGTGAACATGTTGTGTTGTTTATGTGAACATGTTGTGTTGTTTATACGAACATGTTGTGTTGTTTATGTGAACATGTTGTTTATGTGAACATGTTGCGTTGTTTATACGAACATGTTGTGTTGTTTATGTGAACATGTTGCGTTGTTTATGTGAACATGTTGCGTTGTTTATGTAAATATGTTGTGTTGTTTATGTGAACATGTTGTTTATGTGAACATGTTGTGTTGTTTATGTGAACAGGTTGCGTTGTTTATGTGAACATGTTGTTTATGTGAACATGTTGCATTGTTTATGTAAACAAGTTGCGTTGTTTATGTGAACATGTTGTTTATGTGAACATGTTGCATTGTTTATGTAACACATGTTGCGTTGTTTATGTGAACATGTTGTTTATGTGAACATGTTGTTTATGTGAACATGTTGTGTTGTTTATGTAAACATGTTGCGTTGTTTATGTAAACATGTTGCGTTGTTTATGTGAACATGTTGTTTATGTGAACATGTTGTGTTGTTTATGTGAACATGTTGTTTATGTAAACATGTTGCATTGTTTATGTGAACATGTTGTTTATGTGAACATGTTGTGTTGTTTATGTGAACATGCTAGCATGCGGATGTTAGCATTAATGCACCACTCGGCCAGCGGTTGGCACATCTTTCAGCTCTCTTCCGTGTTTCTCTGGTACAATTTATATTATTCCATTAGAATATTCTGACAAGCAAAGGAATGAAAAATTAAGGTATGAGCTATAAATAAATAAAAATTAAGCAACCAAGCAAAACTATTTGAACATTTAATCCAAAATAAAAGCATGAGTGGGAAGGTCTAACTCCTTTTTTTTCTCCATTGACTATTCAGAATAATAAAAAATAACTATGAAAAAAAAAGTAATCTCTCAAAATACCCCAACAGAATATAAACATCTGCCAACCAACCCCCATATCAGTGTGCCAACCAGTCCCGCTCACATTTGACCCAAATATGTGATGCCATGATTCTCCAGCTATACCATCACTCATCAACGACTTTCCATCTCATAGCAACACAAAGCTGATTTATGTGTCTAGTGTTACCATATTTCATTTATCTCTATCTGACACAGTATATACTACGTTTGATCCACCTTTTCCCTTTCGATACTATACAACTGAAATGTTTCCATTAACCAAAAATGTTACTGACGTTATGATATCTTAAATTAGTAGATGAGTTCAGGTCAGGAAAGTTAACATTTTGATTTTCCATTTTTTATGAATATTTTAATTTACGTGGTTCAGATATTATGCTATTTTATATATGTTGTGAAGAGACAAACTCATACAATAAAATCATATAAAGACAACCCTACACATGATAGAGTCAGTCTGTATTGATGTTTGTTCTAAACATGCTTCATTATCTGCACTTCCAATCATAATAATGTCAAAGTGATACACACACACACACACACACACACACACACACACACACACACACCACACACACAAACACACACACTCCACGTCAGTGTTAACTGAAAGGTAAGGCAGACATGTATTTATTCCTCAGTGATGGTAATTGTATCGCAGATACTTCCCATTACCAGGTTTTTGTATCATGTCGGCGCAGCCAATAGCAATCATGCTTTCCGCGGACACCTCATCACATCCTAATAACAGAAAAAGGCATTTCATTTTCTTCATGCAGAGACTGAAATGGTGAAAAGTCTAAGCCGTGCGTGCAAACATCAATAGGTGGTCACTAAACACCAATAGAAATATCAGGGAGACAGCGGGGAAGCTGTATTTTCTTGACTGCAAGTAAGTAAATATAATTGCCCTCCTGCAGTTGGCAAGAATAATGTTATTATATGTGAATCAATACTGTAGTGTGCTGCTGCGGCAACAACAGAGATGCACATGGAGGCATTATCATAAGGAAAGCCCCTTGACAAATCTGATTAGCAGCCATTTGAGAGGGCTGTTCCCAGAAGGACCTGCTGTCACACTGACCCTGCTTAACCTCTTGATTTTCCCGGTTCAAGTCCAATTAACCTTTGGGATGAAGCAAGAGTGTCACCAGCAGTGCAGTCGATAGAAGCCCAATAGTAATCATTTCATTTTCTGGTTCATCAAACAGGCCCGGGCCCCACCTCACTAATCTCAATCAAAGGCAGGGCCATTTGTCATTGTAGACACTCGGGACAGCAGTTTGACCGGAGCGGGCATGGTTAGAGTCTCAGACGCCCATCTGTGCTGCGCTGACTTCCTGTTGGAAGCAGGCCAGCCTGTGTTGGGAGGAATGCCGGTGCTGCTGGTGCTAGCAGTTTGCTCCCATGTATAGAAATGGGAGCACTGGCTATTTCAAACTGGGGGAGTGTACAGTTGGTTGGGGTTCAAGGGTTTTACCATGCTACCGCTCCGACACCTCGTAGGACCCCAAACCCCAATAGTCCGGAGGACGTTCCATTGGATTGAAAGCCCGCTTGTCCGACAGACCGTTATCCCAAAAACAAAGGGCTATTGTTCCGAGAAATCACTCACTGAAAAGAAACAAACAGAAAGGGAGAGTTTTAATTAACTCCGATGACGTGTTTCTGCCTAATAATTAGCCGTGTCTTTGGTTTGTTGCTGGAAGAGTGTGATATATTTGGTGCAATGGGCCTTTTTTGGGGGGATCCAATAGCAAATTGTTCTGATGATTGAGGTTTTGGAAAAACGGGCCAATGGAACCACTTTGGAGCACCTTCGTTGTGCTATTGTTTGGATTGTATGCACTTGTGACATATTTAATTCCTCTGATTAGAGAACAATCTGGATGGAATCTTCCAGCGTGGTCATACCTCCTCTCTCCACGGATACTATGGCCAGATTGAATGTGTTTCCTGTGAGGATCCTCCTCTCACATCAGAGGCTCTTCATGCTGAATGCGACTCTCCAAACCCGACTGGATCTGAGATGCCAGACACTTTGATAGATTGACGACTCACCCCAGAGGTCAGCACAAACACACAAGTTGTAGGATCTAATTAGAGGCTCTCTAGGGAGCTACATGAGTGGCAGATTAAAATGAGAGGAGACAGACTAAGCCAGAGGAGGAATTATATTCTGTTACACGTTTCCTTGTGTTATACTGTAGATTCTTTGACCTTTTAAAAAATAACCTGTTTTTAGGCCCTTTTCTTCGAAAATGTCATCCCCAAACTAAAAAGGGTGTATCTCTGCAACCACTAGGGCTATTTCAATAATTCTGGTGTTATAATAAAAGGTGAGATTTTGTTCAGATGTGTAAATATCAGTCTATATGTTACTGGTTAAGAGTAAATGAAGATGACACACAGAAAGAAATTAAAAGGTTTCAGGTCCGCCTATAAAAAAATCACTTTCAGGATGATTATTTCTTTGAAATGATGCAGCTGTAAGGTCCAACTCTAACCCAAATCATAGCACACTATGTGAACATTCTCTAACCCAAATCATAGCACACTATGTGAACATTCTCTAACTCAAATCATAGCACAATATGTGAACATTCACTCACCCAAATCATAACACAATATGTGAACATTCTCTAACCCAAATCATAACACAATATGTGGACATTCTCTAACCCAAATCATAGCACAATATGTGAACATTCTCTAACCCAAATCATAGCACAATATGTGAACATTCTCTAACCCAAATCATACCACAATATGTGAACATTCTCTAACCCAAATCATAGCACAATATGTGAACATTCTCTAACCCAAATCATAGCTCAATATGTGAACATTCTCTAACCCAAATCATAGCACAATATGTGAACATTCTCTCTGCAAAGGTTGACTTTGATAAAGTGAAGCAGAACAAAGTTGGAGAGGGTTTAGAACAGAGAACATTCAGGCGAGAACCAAATTTGCATTGGGGCACATTTGCGCACATCTGTGACATTTGAATTTTTTCATGTACCAAACCATATATTTCACTTGTATATTACTTATGGTGTTCAATACATCCAAATACAGCAGTTTGGGGCTTTTTGAAACAGTGGAATGGAATTTTAGTATATTTAATGAAAAAGCGTGAGTGCGCATTGACAACCTCAGCAACAGCATTATCAGATTCTTAATCCTGTATACGACCACATGACGGGGGGACCTGTGTGTCACGCTGCAGTTGGAATAATAACAGCATGTACTATTACCACTACTGCTTCTACAAGTACTGCAAGTACTGCTATCACGCTACGACTCAAAGCCCGAGTGACTCCTCACTGGGAGTTATTGAGTCGTCCGTTTCACCCTCTGTAAACCAGTTCAGTAGGTCTGTGACATTAGCATGTCACATTAGCATGTAACATGTGACATTAGCATATAACATTAGCATGTGCTTTCTAACCAAAGGGACTGCCCAACATATTTGGGATTCTGTTAAATAATATAATTTTCTTTAAATTAGGTTTCTGAGTAATGGTGTCAGGTTAGGGATGACCGCTGGATAAAGGATTCAGCTTGTTGTGTGTAGCTGACAATGATCTGGCATGATTTATGTTTCAGAGATAGTGAGTGTGTGTATGTGTGTGTGTGTGTGTGTGTGTGTGTGTGTGTGTGTGTGTGTGTGTGTGTGTGTGTGTTTCAGTTTCCACCTTTTACATCCATGCAGTGACTTTTCAAAATAGACTTCTGCATAAACAGGAATTGTTCCGCTCGTTGCGTGCATTGAGTGTCTTTTCAAAGTAAGTATACTTAGTTTTAAGGTTAACTAAACAACATTGTGGTTGGGTTTAAAATAAGTAATTTGTAAATAAGGGAGGCGTGGGTTTGTGACGTAACCGGCATTACTTACTAATCTAAAAGGTGAAATAAGAGTGACTTGGTTTCACAAGTCACTTGCAGCTGTCTCTGTTTGTTTGACCCATCCAACCTCCTATACCTCAACCTGTGCGCAGATGATCGATCTCCATCCTCCTCCGAGCTAATAGAGATCCTGCTCCCCGTTCCACAACAGTCCGCCGGACGAATGCCGCGTTTCATGGACCCTCAACGCTAAAGTTAAGAGTCTGCAAAGTTGCCTCTTAAGGCAGCCATAATAACTTACAAAGGAAATAGTATATTTTAATGATGCTCTATTACTGGCAACATAATGATAGATGATTCTTTCACATAGAAATAATGACATCTTGTTTTCCAGGCCCTCCTACAGGCTCATCTTCAGTCAAACCAACAAAGGCAACGGATCCGGCCCACCAGGGGGTCCAGCTCGGCCCGCCGGATAACTGTTAAAATACAATTAAGAGAAAGTGACAGGCTTTTGCCAACATCAGCCTAACGAGGAAAACCGTGACGGATAGGATTTCCGATTTTTCAGCAGATTTGAATATCCAAATCAGTGGGCTGATGTCTGAATTGTTGGTCTTTATGTTTCTAGTTTATTGTAGAAAGACCTTAACATAGGGTTTATCATCCAAAAACCTTCACCAATGATTTAAACATAGAGAAATATTGTCGTTATTATGCTGTGATTTTACTGGTCCGGCCCACTTGAGATCAAAATAGACAGCATGTGGCCCCTTCACTAAAATGAGTTTGACACCCCTGGTCTGACCTTTTCTCCGTGAGCAGGTGACTACCTGTGGTTGGAGTGGACAGCAGACCAGCATCTCCCCGTCTGCCTGGAGCTGGATGCGCTCCCCGTGCCTCCCACCTCAGGGATGCTAATGGCGGGGCTCCAGCGCCACCAGACAGAGGGTCACAAAGTCAATACGGAGGCTTGCTGAGCGTTAACAATGCCGGGAGAGCGAGGGGAGGCCGGGCAGCCGGAGGAGCGGCCTTTGTTGTGCCACATGGCTTCCAGGCTGAATATGGGCCATGAGGGAGTTGTTCACCCAATTGTTCCACTCCGGGTGACATGCATCCACCTCGTCGCAGCTCTGTTTAAATAGCTGCTCCCACACTGACAGATGTATCTTTATTCAAAGGATTTATTCTGCCCCCCCCCCCCACCTCTTTCTTTGAACAGGATTAGGATTATTTAGAGGGGATTAGTGTTATTTTTTATGGATAATGTCAGAGTTTGTGTCAAAGGGGATGCATTGGGAGGCTGCCTGTTTGATGTTTGTTTGAGCTGTTTGTTTGAGGAGCAGTGAACTGGAAGTGACGCTCGCTCTCTCTCGTGTTACGGGTCTGCGATCTGGATCTCAGCGGTTATCCAGTTACACAATGCCACATTTAGAGAGGGCAAACACGTAACCAGCGGATCTTCTGTTCCACTAATAATGCCATAAAGGATCAAAAACAAAAGGGCCGCCCCCATCGCTGAACTTATTAGGGACCACACCGGCATGCTGCTGGTGTGGTCATGACTGCAGGTTATGACTGTGGGGTGACCGCTGTGTCACGTCATTTCTGTAGAAATAACCATACATATTTTATTATAATAAACATTATCCACTATTGTGGAGATATAGATGAATCCACCATATATATTGTATCATGTCAACTTTTTTATGTTCCCATTTATGCCAAATTATGTCTTTTTTTTATATTTTTTTTTGTAAATGTAATTAATTGATGCTTTGTTAATCTTCAAAATATAATTTTGATCGTCTTCATTAGTAAAGAAAAACACACCAAAAAGATTTTTTCCTGTTTGGCAACGTCCATGAATGACGTTAATCCAGTATTTTATTTGAAAGATCTTTAAATGATGAAAGATTTTAATCTCTAATAATTGTTCTCCATGAATTATGACCATATTTCTTACTGTGTGCAGTGAAGAAATACCAGTTAAAAAGTGTTATGATTCAAGCAAAGAAAGACTTTAAACAGATATAGTATTCATGGGAATGTCTTATTCCAGATAATCATAAAAAACATGAAAAAATGTGTATTAATAGTTTAAAAACTAAAAACAAGAATATTTATTTGTTAAAAAGAGAGAAACACTAAGTCCCAAAAAGAGGTTCCAGGATTCTTACTTAATTCATTAACATGTTTCAGTCTTTGTTTTCACAGTCCCCATATACCTCTAGTAAAAATACTAATTGGTAAAAACTAAAGAAAACATTTAGAAAACTATTTGATTATAATTTATATAAAAATATAAACCTGTAAAATTACTTATTTTGAATTACGAAAAGCACATGATGACCTACGTAGGTAAACACAGGGTAAGAGATCTTTATTCCAATAAAAAGATTCAGAGATTAGAATTGTAAATTTACAAGAAAAAAAAAACATACTGTCTAAGATTACAAAATCATTAAAAAAAAGTTATCTGAAATTATTTCAGATTAAAGTCACATATTTACGAAAATGAAACTACTACATGGCTTCACTTTCCAAGGTTGGATCATCACACTACAGACCGCTGGAATATGACCTCATCAGATGATTTGCCGTTGGATTTAGCAATAAGGAAAAACTGGTGATTTTAGCCCAGAATCGCCATAAATTCATAAACTTCCAGACTTGATATTTATGAATCAACATCGTTGTGAACTGGACCTCCTGGAGAGGATGAGGTGACGTCTCCGTATCGCTGCTAACAGGTGGTGTGATGATCTTAAATAGAGAGAGAGATATTCCTCTAAACCAACCTTGAGCCATGTGGTCCATTGACAAAATGAAAACATATTTTCAGACTTTCTTTATCTTACATTTGTGAGGTTTTTATCACAAATTTAGAACTTTTAATTCTATAAATTCTGATTTATTTTCTTCATAGTACCTAACTTCCCGTATTTTTTTAAATCTTCAACGTCCTCAATCTACCATAAACAAACCTTAAAATCTTAAAAGTATCACTAGTGCTCCTGTTTATGTATTTACTTATGTTTAAGCCTGTTACCAGTTCAATTCAAGGCGAGACATTATTACACAATCCTAATCTTTCATACACTGGCCAATACCTCTGAAATACACATTCAGGAGTTTATTTTTTAGATAATGCCTCATTTGCATATTTAAAGAAAACACTGAACGCAAAAAAAAAGGATTGTCCTAATATAATCAATCTGTAAATATAAAAACATGTTTTCACTGGATCATCATGACTTAAACTGCCCCATGAACAGGATCAGTACTGCAGGATATACAAGGAAGACTTAGACATCTCATCATGTCTGGATGACCACAGGCGTCTACTTCTGTAAGCCGGTTACTTACATCATACTTACTCCCAGACACACAGCACCAACAACAGGGACGCAGTGATTATCACACCTTTACATGATGCCAGTGGTGGGGCCACCATGTGTAATGCCCACACCATGAGGTAAGGAGTTATGATCACATAACGGGTTGATAAGGAGTTATGATCACATAACGGGTTAATAAAGAGTTATGATCACATGATAACAGGTTAATAAGGAGTTATGATCACATGATAACAGGTTATTAATAAGGAGTTATGATCACAGGTTAATAAGGAGTTATGATCACATGATAACAGGTTATTAAGGAGTTATGATCACATGATGACAGGTTAATAAGGAGTTATGATCACATGATAACAGGTTAATAAGGAGTTATGATCACATGATGACAGGTTAATAAGGAGTTATGATCACATGATAACAGGTCCTTAATAAGGAGTTATGATAACAGGTTAATAAGGAGTTATGATCACATGATGACAGGTTAATAAGGAGTTATGATCACATGATAACAGGTCCTTAATAAGGAGTTATGATAACAGGTTAATAAGGAGTTATGATCACATGATAACAGGTTAATAAGGAGTTATGATCACATGATAACAGGTTATTAATAAGGAGTTATGATCACAGGTTAATAAGGAGTTATGATCACATGATAACAGGTTATTAAGGAGTTATGATCACATGATGACAGGTTAATAAGGAGTTATGATCACATGATAACAGGTTAATAAGGAGTTATGATCACATGATGACAGGTTAATAAGGAGTTATGATCACATGATAACAGGTCCTTAATAAGGAGTTATGATAACAGGTTAATAAGGAGTTATGATCACATGATGACAGGTTAATAAGGAGTTATGATCACATGATAACAGGTTAATAAGGAGTTATGATCACATGATGACAGGTTGATACGACGTCCAAACATTTTTTGTTGTTATAATCCGATGGATTTGAGGGGAAGCCCTCCTCTTGAGTTTAAAGGCTTTTTTTGTTTAAGTGTTACACGGCCACTTAACCCACTTCTCCTAAAACCCACTGAAAGACGGAACAATAAAAGCAATAAAAATGTCGCCGTCAGTTTACATGCCAAACTGGCCTTTAAACAGCTCATTACGAGGCTCCCGTCTGACGGGTGGCTGCTCGGGGATCTCCCTGTGTGTCCTACTGGTTAGCGGCCCGGCAGGCCGACAGGCCGGCTGAGTATCTATGGGTATGAGAGGGTCCAGCAGATGTCCATTCATGCCCAGCAGTCAGTTCCCTCAGCATCACAAAAGCACAATCACACTCCATGTCACAGCCCATGTCGTATAAGACAGTTGGAACCATAAAGTGTCTCAGTCGGACCGTGTCAATTCAAAACACAAGGGGCACACTTTCTATTAGCATCTGAATGGAGTCCTGAAGTCGAGCAGTTTGTCATGCAAAGAAAGCGCAGAGTGGAGGTCAATGGGCGCAGAGCAGCGTTGCAATGGGAGCCTCACTTATTGTGTTTTTATCTCCTCAAACTAGGATGAGATGGGTGGAGCTTATTGTACATTACATTACTACATCCAGGACATGGTAAAACCTCACACCCCAGCTCGTTCACTCCGCTCGGCTTCTACCAGTCGGCTTGTAGCTCCGTCGCTGCTTCAGCCAATCGGCTTGTAGCTCCGTCGCTGCTTCAGCCAATCGGCTTGTAGCTCCGTCGCTGCTTCAGCCAATCGGCTTGTAGCGCCGTCGCTGCTTCAGCCAATCGGCTTGTAGCTCCGTCGCTGCTTCAGCCAATCGGCTTGTAGCTCCGTCGCTGCTTCAGCCAATCGGCTTGTAGCTCCGTCGCTGCTTCAGCCAATCGGCTTGTAGCGCCGTCGCTGCTTCAGCCAATCGGCTTGTAGCTCCGTCGCTGTGAGCTAAACTCTCAACAAAGTCACCACTGTTTGTGTCCTGGCTCCTGAGTGGTGGAACGAGCTCCACATTGACATCAGGACAGCAGGAAGTCTCTACATCTTCCGTCGCAAACTAAAAAACATATTTTTCGACTACACCTTGAATAAAGAAAGTAGAACTTAAATGTCTCTTACTGATAGCACTTTGTAGTTTAACTTTATTGAAGAAATTGTACTTTCTTGATTATTGTTGTTTTGAGTTTGTACTCATGGTTGAATCACTTATTGTGAGTCGCTTTGGATAAAAGCGTCAGCTAAATGAAAAGTAATGTACTACATTTTCCATCCAAACATAATAAATGATAAAAAAAAAAAAAAAGTCTTTGTAACCCTGTTGTAGTTAAAACTCATTTGAAACCCATATACATTTTTAAAAATATTCCGACGACAATGCTGCTACTTGGAAACATGATTAGGGAACAGGCCTCTTCACACAGCTCCCTTGGTGATGTCAGTCCTACTGTTCAAAAAAGCTAAACTGTAAAGAGTTCAGACTAATTGAAAAACAAAAAACAGAAGACAGGAGATGTAGCTTAGTGTCTCTAAGACAGTGGTTCTCAACCTGTTTTCTAACCAGTGCAAAATATTTTTGGGTTGAAAAAAATATGTAAAACACAGCGCTGTGCCATCAGTGTCTGATTTAATATAGAATATATACAATTATCTTCATGAATTTACTCTTACATTTTAATGAATATGTATTAAACAACTATTTTTAAAGGAATTTTGGAATGGATGCTAATTTTTAATATATATATTTTTTAAATCTCACGTACCCCCATTTGAGAACCACTGCTCTAGAACAGTGATTCTTAACCATAGGGCATGAAGACTGCTGAAGCATATCATTCACATTATAAGGCTATATTTTAATTTGCACTTTATTAAAATGTTATTTACAGTTTATTTAATTTGAAAATTATTATTTTGAATTGTGTGCACACTTGTCTGCACACTTAATAATTGCCCAATAATTGTGAACACACAGATATTCTCCTAAAAAAGTAAACACCTCACTTTTACTGTCTTAAATATTCAGGTTTAAGTTTTATTAACATGTTGGATTAACCGAGAGCACTGTAGTTGTTCCATGACTTGATGTCTGTGCAGGTTTACATACACATGATCAATACATGTCTTTGTGATGATCACATTGTATCATGTCATTTATTTTTGCTTGTTGAACTGTAGGTAGATTTGATTTAGTTATTGAATACAAATCAAACCAAGAGTGAGATCAATTAGTTAATAAACCAATACAGTGTTAATATTTGAATGGGCCCCAGGGCACTTTGTACTTGAAAGGTTGGGCCCCGAGGTCAAAAAGGTTAAGAACCCCTGCTCTAGAAGACAGTGAGCAAGTCGGGATCCCCAGAATCAACGTGGCCTCTGAGTTTAACTGTACAAGTCGTATCACTAACATACAAAGAGAAGCTTTTGTTTTCCTTCCTAAATTTGTGACTTTAATCTCAAGAACGTTTTTTTTTTCTCCAATTAATACGCAACTTTTATCTACATTTTTTTTTTCTCTGGATATCATTAGATAACATTACATTTCATTTAGCTGACGCTTTTATCCAAAGCGACTTACATTTATTTTTCTATACACAGCAACGGGGAGCAATTTGGGTTTAGGTGTCTTGCCCAAGGACACATCAACATGGACTAGTGGAGCCAGGGCTCGAACCACCGATCCTCTGATTGAAAGACAGACCTGCTAAGCACTGAGGCACACCAACCCCCTTCATTATTATGTTTCTACCTGGAATGGCCCTAATACTTTGTAGCCGAAATGCGCCTTCATATGTGCCGACGCCCATCAAATCAGATCGTCCGAGCTCCGTGTGACCAGCGTTGACTGATCCTGCTGAGCACGTCATCTCCACCCAACAAGTACGTCTACACCACTAAGATCAAGACTGGATCCCAGAGGAGACCCCCCACCCACCCCACCCAACATCTGACCTGCGCAAGAAATCTATCACAACATTTCAATTAGGGCCTGGCAAATCTCATAGGCAGGTGGCTATCCGGGAGCCGTTTGACCTTGCAGCCAAGATTAGCTCAGCTTTCCAAAAGGATTCTGGGATGTTTCCCCTCAGTGCGCTCCACCAGTCCCCCCACCCCCCACGATCGTTGCTTACCAAAGAGCTCTTAAGAGGCTCCATAAGGAAATTGGAAGGCCACACGGTCGGCACATGCAGGTCACCGTGATGTTCTTAAAAATCCATATTCATACTGCCTGATCAATCATTTTACTCCTCACCTTTTGTGCTTTTTTCAAATACATATATTGAACCATTTCAAGGAAGCTTACTTACTTAGCGTTCCCTGGACACAATGTTGATTTTCTCGAGCCCGAACCGACTGGGTTTTTGAGGCCACCATTGAAATCAATATTTGGCAGTTTAAAAAATTATATATTAGCCAATAGTATATATGTTTTTCGAAACATAAATACATTAAATAAACAATGATTTTCATATAAATCCCTTTTTTTATATAATTGTGAGCAAGATACATAGTGAGCTAGACAATTTACATTGTACAAGTCGACACCAAATGGAATTTAAACTATAGTATGGCATTTCTATCCTGTAATTTTGCATTAAATCATTGACATTAACATCAGTAGATTCATCATCCGTTGTTCATGGATTTGAAAGTAAGGCCGCTCATGTGCCCTATGTTTCCACCATCCAATGTTCCCTCTGCACTATGTTCCCTCAGCCCTATGTTCCCTCAACACTATGTTCCCTCTGCCCTATGTTCCCTCTGCCATGTGTTCCTTCAGTCCTGTGTTCCCTCAGCCCTATGTTCCCTCAGCCATATGTTCCCTCAACCCTATGTTCCCTAAGCCCTATGTTCCCTCAGCCCTATGTTTCCTAAGCCATATGTTCCCTCATCCCTATGTTCCCTCTGCCATGTGTTCCTTCAGTCCTGTGTTCCCTCAGCCCTATGTTCCTTCATCCATATGTTCCCTCAACCCTATGTTCCATAAGCCCTATGTTCCCTCAGCCCTATGTTCCCTAAGCCATATGTTCCCTCATCCCTATGTTCCCTCAACCATATGTTCCCTCAACCCTATGTTCCCTCAGCCATATGTTCCCTCAACACTATGTTCCCTCAACCCCTATGTTCCCTCAGCCATATGCTCCCTCTATGTTACCTTAATCCTATGTTCCCTCAGATCTATGCACCCTCAGTCCTATGTTACCTCAACCTTATGTTACCTTAATCCTATGTTCCCTCATATCTATGCTCCCTCTGTCCTATGTTCCCTCTGGCCTATGTTCCCCCAACCCTGTGTTCCCTCAACCCTGTGTTCCCTCATCTCTATGCTCCCTCTGCCATATGTTTCCTATGTTCCCTCAACCTTATGATCCCTCAGATCAGTACCTTTCTCCCATTGTTCCGTTGGCCATTATTCTAAAATCCCTGTTGGACCAGAATCCCGTTTGTTTGACAGACTGTTATCAAGCGAACGTCCATTGTTCTGAAGGCCCATTGCTCCAAAAATAGAACAAACAGAAGCACATGGCCTTTTTTATTATATAGGCTGATGTTGTCGGACCTTCCCTGTTGCAATATATGTTTCCCTCTATGGTAAAGGCGTGACCCGCCCTCCTCTACTGCCTCCGATTGGCTTACCTTGATGTTCCGTACAAAGGGCTGACCCCAACAATGCACTGGGCTTTGGTGAAAAAACACAGTGGCACAATTCAGAATGTCCTATAATTACACTACTTATAAACCTCCTTCCCAGAAGGGACACTGAATTATTAAACAAAATAGAACCTTGCACACCAACACACAGAGGCAGCCATCTTGGATGACTTTTTGTCAAATGCAGAATTTTATCTCATAAACCGCGTTACAACCAAGGGGGGTTATCCGGATGTCAGTGAGGGCAGCTGTGACTTTGCCTTGAAAGGCTTCACACTTTATTTTCTGTTAGTGTGTCTGTTTTTTTTTTTTATAAGGCAAGACGATTTAGTGAGGTTTTAGTTATGTTTTTGGAACATTAACGATAGCTCTTATTTCTGAGAGTCTGCTTTATGGATGTAATGATTTATTTGTCTGTTTGCATCTTGGTTGGTTTTTGTAAACTTTTACTTGTCAATAAATGACTTTATTTGACTTTTTCCAGTCACTTTTATGTTGCTTCCTCTTCCTCAAGCGAGCTGGTCTTAACAAGGCATTTCTCCTAAACCCACTGAATGACAATACCTTGTGATTAGATACATCTATGTATATGTGCCGAAGTAGAAAATAATACAGTAGAAAATAATATAATTTAGATATATAACAAACTCAAAAATTATGTTTTGACATCTATCAAGAGATAACACACCTTGTGCTAACATGAATAGATGCTATGGCTTTAAATGGTTCAGCGCTCTATACACAACTGTTAGCAGACTTATCGAGATGTGGCTATTGGGAGTGATGTATCTCGGCCTGAAATTCCTCACGATCTCAACACCAACACCCCTCTCTTGCTCTTATCAGACTCCACATCCAGGTTGTCGGGGACTGTCCAAACACTGAGCGGTGTCGGGTTTCCTCCGTCCACAGAGAAAGACAAGGGAGGGGATGGACTGTTTTTTAGCAGGCCATCAGACAGTCCGGGCATAACTGCTGCTGTCCCTGACTTCCTCCAGCCCAGACTCCATCCTCCTCCGTCATCGCGGCCGTGGGGACTCGTTGCTTGGGTGCGGGGGTGCGGGATATAAACGGCATCCTCGTCTTTCCCCAATTGTTGTCTTTATCAAGCGCCCGGCCTGCGATTGACGAGGGAACCGCGGCCTGCTGATAGACGTTTCCTTTCAAGGACAGGAATAGCACTGGTCACTGTTGTGTTGTCAGGAGCCGCCGGGCCGCCCCGCATTCTTCAGCTATCCGCTGTGTTTGTGCTGCAAGGTGGGAAGTTTACTCAAGTAGTCGGGAAGATTCATCATCCGTAAATCTACAGAGCCGTTTTACTAGGAATAATGGAAATGCGTCAATTAGCAGTTTGAGGGGGGGAATTATTGTTTTAAATGAATGTCTCTCTCATGTTAAAAAAGTAGCCTTTTACCGTTTAGTTTCTAATAATTTGCCATCAAATTAATTTGCCCCGTCCCATTCAGATTCTGCCCTCCTCGTCTTTGGACTCGGACATGATTGATATGCTCTTACAACGACTGCACAAAATTATGCGCAGCGCGCACAGACAAAAGATCCTCTCCAGCACTTCCTCTACTTTAACATGCCACACTCTCTTGATCTATACCCTTGATTACTATTGATTGTCTGAAAGATTTTTATCACAAAATCCATAGTTTATGGTGTCCGTGATATACTGCCACTGGACGAGCTCAACGTTGTCACCCCTACGTAGCCCCTACATGTGAACAAAAGGCGAAGGTAAAACATATCCTATTGATTTCCCCCATCGATTCCTTTATCACTCTGATAAGGTAATGACAACATATGCGGACCTATCAGTCCGCAGCGAGACGGATCGTGTTTTTCTGCTTTAATTAAATGGGTTAATTGGTTGATGTGGCCAAAACAGCGTCTCGAGACCCGGCCTGCACAGCAGCCGTCGTATATCAGGTTGCAAAAGCAGACACAAAGTCTCAAGGCAGGAGCCGTGGCTGTGACAACACCTTTTTATGAACATTCTTATTGTACCACGGTACTATTTGTGTTTGTGTGCAGACTTCCTGGGGCTCTATATTCAGCCTAGTCTCCCCAACATCTGGATCCCTCTGGATGGGATGCACCGTGACACTCTGACAATATAAACAATTTAATTCTAACAAAAAAAAATGTCATATCAGCAATTGATTATGGTGATATTTGATCTATCGTTGCGTTTAACCTTTTAAAAAAAAACATATTTTTAGGCCCTTTCCTCGAAAATGTCATACCCAAACTAAAAAGGATGTATCTCTGCAACCACTAGGGCTATTTGAATAATGTTGATGTTCTAATAAAAGGTACTCATATGAGATTTTTTTCAGATGTGTAAATATCAGTCTATATGTTATTGGTTAAGAGTAAATGAAGATGACACACAGAACAAAATGAAAAGGTTTGAGGTCCGCCTATAAAAAATTCACTTTCAGGATGATTATTTCTTTGAAATGATGCAGCTGTAAGGTCCAACTCTAACCCAAATCATAACCCAATATGTGAACATTCTTTAACCCAAATCATAGCACAATATGTGAACATTCTCTAACCCAAATCATAACACAATATGTGAACATTCTCTCTGCAAAGGTTGACTTTGATAAAGTGAAGCAGAACAAAGTTAGAGAGGGTTTAGAACAGAGAACATTCAGGAGAGGACTCAAAATTTTTAATTGGGGCATTATCTATGACATTTGAATTTTCTCATGTACCAAACCATACATTTCACTTGTATATTACTTATGGTGTTCAATACATCCAAATACAGCAGTTGTGGGCTTTTTTTTTTTAAAACAAGATATAATTTACAGTTTTATATAGCAATCCCTCCTGTCTTGCCCCCCTATGGCGGGATTGGTTTTTGAATGTTCGGTGTATCATGCTGCAATTGCAATGTGTCTCTGATTCAGGTTTTTGTCATCGCAGTTTGTATGAGAACGTTGGTTTGTTCTCCTGATGCATCCATAGAATGGAACACGGGTCATTTGTTTCTGTACAAGGCGGTCATGTTGTGTACATCATTCTGCATTCTGAAAGTGCTTCGGATTTACCTTAAATGGACATTTCACCCCAAAATAAAAAAAAAATCCACTTGCTTGACGTGCTATTTATCAATCTAGATAGTTTCTTGTGAGTGGCCTCGTTGTGGAGATATCAACCATGGAGATATAACGGCACTAGATGGTGCTGGGCTTGTGACGCTCAAAGCTATATAAAATACTGGTGATTGTTGGATCAGTGGAAATAATCACCAGGATGGTTTTGAAGAGTTATAACTCGTTAAGCTCGATAGCTTAACGAGGGGGGGGGGGGGGGGGGGGGGCGTTTTTCCTTCTGTACCCGTTGTTCCCCGTGTTCAAGTAATCGTATGAACCCCAAATTAGTTCTAATACTTGTCTTATTTGATATGTTTTTTTTTCTGAATGTTTTTTTTCAAAGAAATTACTTTTATACCATATTTTGATCATAACTATGATCATCTTGCATGTTTGTAGACACCTTTTTGGAAAGATGAGGACCTAAAGAATCGGAATCTGTAACAAATATCACAATCCAACAAAGCATTGGCATGTAAGGAAGGATATTCAGTCAAAAAACTCTGTCGTTCGGTTCCAAAATGGAAAAAATACTTATTTTATGCCAAAACATTGTCGGATTCAGGCAATATAGACTAATAAATAACACCAGAAATATGTTAAAATTTTGATTTGGAGAACTTTCCCTCTAAACTACTGATCTGATTTTTTTTAAAGAGGAACTCAAACTTATTATTATTGACCTTTTTCACTTTACATATAGTGTTGTTTGTGTATTAATATGAACTTATTAATGTATGAATATTAACAACAAATACACCTTCTGCTGCTCATAACTAGCTTGAAAGGTCGGTTTAGCTAACTCCTGTTGCCTTATCAACCAGGGCCTGTCAATGGAACAGGCCATCGATCCACTTCTTTACTGAAAATACATCTGATTTTTCTTTCTATACACTTGATTCTTATCCATTGCTCCAAGCTTGAGGTAATAAACCACGCTCCATTCATTTCACTATACCCGTGACCTTGTTCCACGGCAAAAGAAAAAGCAAAGAGCGCGAGTATCTAGACTATCTAATACGGCGTTGAACAGATGGACTGGTGCTCGTGCCTCTGTGCTGATTGTCCTCAAGGATTGCCACCTTGCATTAGTCCTTGCGGCACCGTCCCGTGTCTACGGGCCGCTCCCCACGCCATAGAAAACGGTGTTAACAAAAAGAAAACCTCAGCTAGATATCAAGTGCTCCATGAAGGCTCCTTTTGCAAGCTGAAGGTCATCAGCAGTGAGGTTTACTTGCTGAAAACAAGTGGAAGCCACCTGCACCTGCAGCTCAAGGAGGGGGGAGTGTGTGTGTGTGTGTGTGTGTGTGTGTGTGTGTGTGTGTGTGTGTGTGTGTGTCCATTATGCTCATTTGCCAAACATACACACAGAGTGCTTCTTTCGCTCCGCTCCCTCTCTGATGCCGTTTTCCCTCCAAAATTAGTTTGTATATGCAGTTTTTTTAAAACACGGCCAAACCCGCAAAAAAAGAGACAGTTTTAATAAGTTTTCTGTCGATGGAGTCCGCTGGCTTTGTGGACACACAGTGTGGAAGCTCTTTCCTTTCACATCTCACTCGGGTAATCAAGCTCACTTTGACCAAACACGAGTCGTGATTTTGGAAAGACCAACCAAGACGGTTTTGACATTATATTTTGAGATTGATCGACGTGTATGTACTGTACAGTGTGTATAGTTAGTGTATAATTAGCTGATTTGGCTAGATGTGATTGTATATCAGGGAGGAAATTCTGGAGAAATTGGTTTGTCTTCATGTGAGGGAAATATATTTACGACAACTCAATTTGTTTTGCAGTTTAATTTCTATCAGTTTTTCTATCGTCACCTGATAAATAGCTGAGATCTAGCAACAAAGCGACATCACCACGTCAAAGTCCGGCTTGTCAAGAAACGCAAGCAGACAATCAGCCAAACAGCCAAACATGTACACAAATATGTCAATTTAAATCAATCATTAAGAACTGGAATTGTTGCTTATAAGCTGTAAAAAGCTTGGCAACCTCCTGTTCTGAAAAGTGAAGCAGAAGAGCCTTAAACCTGCGTTACGTCTAATGGCCACTAGGGGCGGCTCCTCTGGTTGCAAGTCCGATTTATAGAAGTCTACGACAACCCAACTTCTTAATTTTTTTTTTTTCATTCTATGAAAGTTAATTGTACCCTTTTAGACTCATTCGGCGTTCGGTTGTACTTAGCTCCGCCCTCTCATGTCACTTCTGGTTGCAATAAACCAACAAACATGGTGACGGACAACTCGTAGTCCATAAACCAATGAGTGACGTCACAGGTTCTATGTCTACTACTTATATAACGTCTATGCCCAGAGCTAAGCAATACAGTTCCATGTTAAGTATCCACTGCAGACACTTAGTTTCAGGCCGCTAAGTATTTCCTTGTGTTTCTATTACACAAACCAGGACTTTCCGTTTATCATTAAAAAGGTGACTGTGAGAATCAATATTGTATTTGTTATTATTTTAACTAAATAGGGAACCTGTGTAATTCCTCTCTTTAAAGTGTCACTATCTCTTTGAGTGATTACAGAGGCGTGCTATGAACTCTATTGCACGTTGCAAATACACGTTTGTGATGTTTATGAGTTAACAAATGCACCCAACTAACAGTGCGTGTCTGATTTTGAACAGAGCAGCCACCACTGCTCGACAAACGCAGACCACCTCATCACACAGAGGGCTCTGGGCATGGCGACTGGGGGGCGGGACGACCTCTGAACCTGTAAACTGCTGAGCTGGTAGTGTGGATAAGAGAGAGACAGAAAGAGAAAGTGTCTTGAGGCTCGCTTGACAGACGGTCCGCTCTTGGCCGTGGTCTGTGCGGCTCCTGTCTGAGTGACACATGCTGTATACCGCCGGCTGAAACAGATTGAATCTGTCAGGCTGCGTTAACCAATGATGAGGGTGAGCCACCTCTGACAGGACACGGCCTTCTTTCTTTCTTCTTTTCCAGCGCACTTGTTCAATCTGCATTCAATCAATGAAAGTAATCCCTTGCTTGTTTTAGGATGCACATCTGAGACAGGTGGCAGCAGAGAGAATAAGGACCCCAACCTCCGCATTACCCGCAACCCTTTATTTGGAGGCCAAGTCATTTTAGCCCTCCCTCTTCCTGTGCAATGCCACAGCTCCGGTGCTGTTTCATAGGTGGACATGTTTAAATTGTCTTTGACATTGGCTCAGGCCGGCAGAGGGCATTTCAAGATGCCGTGTCCATTTTTAGTCTGAAATATTCCCTTAAACTTGTGTTTACCCTGACAGCCGAGGTCAAGAGGATCTATTCATCAATGGGGGAAATCACTCTGGTGAGGTGGCCAGACAGGGCCTGTGTGTGTGTGTGTGTGTGTGTGTGTGTGTGTGTGTATGTGTTGGGGGGCAGTTATCAGTGATATTGAGAGTGGCCAGCAGTGACTTATGCAAGTTCAAGGACTTTATTGATCGGCGAGGTGGTCTTAATCAAAGTCGGTCGTCCCCCAGCACTCCTGGTGATTAAATAAGTTGGAGAGAGCCGACATAACTCTTCGGCTTTTCCATCGCTTTTCAATCAGACATAAGCTTTTTCCAACATGCTTGCAAACGGTTTATTGTTTAAAGCTATTTAAATAATAATAATAATAATAATAATAATAATAATAAACTGTTCTTATAATACGTTGTTTTTATAACACAAATGGCCTCAAAGAGCATTTTTTTAAATCACACCAAAAGCTACGAGGCTAATAGCATCTGTAGATCCTAGATCGGGAACTACATGACTAAGGAAATATAAAGTAATATGAACATAATATGAAGACTCTTGACACTAAATCACAGTGGTCCACACTGGATGTAAAAAAGCTTAGAAAACCTCCCCAGGTCAGAAGAAGATAAGAAAAGGAACAAAGCAGGACAGAGTCTAATAGGACTGCCGATGTTCTAGTTATGGACTTGATTTACAGATTGCTAAGGTTAGCACAGGTCACCTTGATGGACTTGGAACTGAATAGAACATTATTTGTTGTCTTTTTTTTCTGCAGGACATTGCTGTACGTCCAGGACACTCTTCCGACACACCTGCCAGCAATCAGCTCATCACTCCTCCAGTGTCTAAACGCCAGCTCTTCTCCACTCTGGTCCAGGCAGCGGCCCTCAGGGCTCTGGCTGGAGCATCCGGGAGAAGAGATCGCCTTGTGGTCATGTTTCACGAGTTAACGATCGTTTGTTCCCTGCTCCTCGACCAGTCTGCGGACATTCTCTCCCTTTGCTACCGCTGCCCGCCACATGCAGACACTCCTCTCTCCTTTCTTTCCTATTCTTCTTTTTCTTGGTCCTTCTTTTCCTTCTTCTCCTTGTAGGCCCTTATTGGTCCTCCTTCTTTTCGTTGTACCCTTTTGGTCCATCTTCTTGTTCTTGTTCCTCCTTCTTTTTGGTTATTTTTCTTCTCCTTCTAGGCCCCTATTGGTCCATCTTCTCCTTCTTGGTCCATCTCCTTGTTCCTCCTTCTTCTTGGTTCTTTTTCTTCTCCTTATATGTCTCTATTGGTCCCTCTTGGTCCATCTTCTTGTTCCTCCTTCTTCTTGCTTATTTTCCTTCATCTCCTTCTAGGTCTCTATTGGTCCTCTTTCTCCTCCTTGGTCCCTCTTGGTCCATCGTCTTGTTCCTCCTTCTTCTTGGTTATTTTTCTTCTCCTTCTATGTCTCTATTGGTCCCTCTTGGTCCATCTTCTTGTTCCTCCTTCTTCTTGCTTATTTTCCTTCATCTCCTTCTAGGTCCCTATTGGTCCATCTTCTCCTCCTTGGTCCCTCTTGGTCCATCGTCTTGTTCCTCCTTCTTCTTGGTTCTGTCTCTTCTCCTTCTATGTCTTTATTGGTCCCTCTTGGTCCATCTTCTTGTTCCTCCTTCTTCCTGGTTATTTTTCTTCTCCTTCTAGGTCCCTATTGGTCCATCTTCTCCTCCTTGGTCCCTCTTGGTCCATCGTCTTGTTCCTCCTCCTTCTTGGTCCATCTTCTTCTTCCTCCTTACAACACATCATTTTTTCTTCAGGTTTCTAAGCGTTGTGAGGCAACAGCTGACGTCGTCTATCACAAGTGTCCTCTTTGTCTATTTTGAGTTCAGTGGAAAAGGAACCGTTCACATGTTTAGACATGCAGTGCTACAACAGGAAAGATGATTAATGAATCATGCGCACAAATCGTACAGTTGATAGGGAACCTGATGATTTGTTTCCATGACATAATCAAAGTGAATAGTACAGAATTCTGATAACATTTTATAATAACTGCACGCTATGAAGCATTATATAAGAGTGTTTCCTCATACTTAACTAATGCTTCATAGTGTGCAGTTATTATAAAGTGTTATTGAATCCTGTGTGGACAGCCTGTGAGGTTGGACGCTCCCTTGCTGTTGGGACATGTTTTTATACAGCCTCAGGGCCATCGGTGCTGCTGGTGGTAACTGACCCGTCAGGAGTCCCAACATCTCAGGTATCAAGGGGAGCAATGTATAATGACTTTAGAGGAAAAACAATTTTTGTCAAAACAATCATTTAAAAGCTTATTGTCAACATTTCCCCAAAACAAGATCATCCCGGCCTGAATGCCTCTAGAGCTCAAATCAGAAGTTATAGATTGTTGATCATACTTTGAGTGCTAAAAGTAGCACAGAAAATGGGAGAATTTTGACCAGTGAGGACTGATTTCTTCATCCTGAACCTGTCAGTGAAGAACTACTCTGAAAACGTGTATCTCATCTCATACATGTACATTATGTGTGACAGTTTGGATGCCATTCACACCGATGCATACTTGCGCACAGAAACTTCAAACTGTGAGAGTACAAGTTGTCCAACTACATTCACACACACACACACACACACACACACACACACACACACACACACACACACACACACACACACACACACACACACGTCTCCCTGTCTCTCCTACTCCTCTTTGTTCTGGCTGTGAATCCAATCTCAGCTCAATCAGCACAAGTGCTGGTGTCCCCCCCCCCCCCCGCTGCACTCTGCACACAGATGTTAAGCAAGAAATAAAGGTCACGCGAGCATTCAAGTGTTACTGATCTGTTTCTCCTTTTCATCCGGTTATGGAGGCTGATTGAGGAAGGGGTTATCAGATGATACAGCAGCAGATAAAGCGGGCCCGAGGTGTGGGCACGGCGCGGTTGGATCTGATTAGACGGCCAACAGGTGAAACGGGTGGGTGGGTGGGTGGGAGGTAGGGGGGCGGCGATTTCCACAACACCAGCATCAGGTCCGCTTTGAAAGATGAGCAGCGATCTCTGAAGACGGGGAGCAGCATGACAAAGCTGCAGATCTGAATCTGTGACAGTGTCCTCCTGTCAGATAGCCATCGCAGACTTTCAACATTTGCGAAGACACAGCGCTGTAACCTGATGCGCCCTGATGGAGGGATCAAGCGGGATCTTGCGTGCAGCAAGTGGTGAAGCGTTGGGAAATTTGGAAAGAAAAACTAAACAATGCAGCAAGCCAGTTTAACAGTTAGTTATCCTCCTTTGGAGCAGGCAGGTAGGAATCTGAGGATGGAGACGGGTTTAGGTTCGTGAAACCTTTCGGTGTACGTTGCCTAACTCTTCCTTGATCAAGCGAGAACAAATCAACTCAATATTGGCGTTGTATGTTTCTACACACTATGTTAAATGTTGACCTTTCTGAACCAAATACACATCTAATGAATGTGTTTTATATCGGCCTCATGTCACGCACAATGCCACGTGGTTAGCTTTGAGAAACGATTGGTTAGGTCCAGGCAACAAAACTACTTGGTTCAGGTCAAGCGTCTAATGTGGAGGTGCATTCAAGTTCATGGTCTCAATCGCTAGTTTCAAGTCTTCTTCAATACAGCATGATGTTCATTTAGTAAATTATGGTCATTTAGAGTCAAACAGACCATAAAGCAGGGGATGCTTTAGGGCGGGGCGACACAGGTCGAAACCAAGCCGTTTTCCGCTGTGGGAGTTGTCCATGTTTCCATCTTGGAACTACTTGTTTTCAGTTCATGAACATGAATTGTATCCTTTTGAACTTATCCGTCGTCCGGTTGCCCCTAACTTAACTGCCCTTTCCTGTCACCTCTGGTTGGAAAAACAAAGATGGCGACCGCCAAATTGACGAACTCGAGGTATCAATACCGTAGTCCACCAACCGATGGGTGATGTCAAGGTACTCATATCCAATCTCAGGTAAGGAAACGGTTTCTGTTTAATCTTGATGTAACAACAGGAACTACCGTAAATAAATAACCACTGAGCAGACTTTCTTACGCATCTTTATGTAACAAGTGTAACAACCTAACATAAGAATGTTTTTAATTTGTTCTGGTTTCACATGTTCTGAACTAATACAACGTCTCTCAACGTATTTAAGGTTTGCAGAAACATCCAATGGCATATGTTTATCTTACTAATTGAGCTGGAACAAATACAGCAACACCGTCGTACCACTACAATATATATTCCAAAAACAATTTAAGCAAACGAGGAAATTCATTTGTTGAATGGACCACAAGAAATACTGAAAATTATTCGATGTCTAAAACCTTTCAACAGTCCAGTCCACCATGGAGGCAGCCTCGGGGTCAGGGAGAGGGATCACAGTGACCTGCTGTAACCTGCTTAAATAGCAGGTGAATACATATTAAAGTTACACTGCTGTGTTTAGTTTAGCTTCCATGTGGGAAAATAAACAATCCGACCCAAGAGCAAAGCGGAGAAGGCGGGCTCTCTCAGATGATATTAGACGTCAGAGGTGATAAAACAATGTTTAAAAATGCCGCATTGAACAAGCACAATCTTTTATTCTCCACAAGCATGTGTTTGTGCTTTTGACAGGTGTGTACATTTTATCTGTTGGATACACTGCACACGTGGCTTTGCAAACATTGTAATCAAACCAGCGTTTAAAGAAAGTCCCCTGATAAGCATTTCCATTGTTTTGTTTGTATTATCGTGATTATCGCAACGCCGATAAGGCCACTGCGAGGCATTCCTCACCAGCACACACTCTCCTGTTGCTATTGGTGCAGCCCTGCTGCTCAGGTCTCCAATGCAACCCAGCTAAAGTTCAGCTGAGATGTATGATCTGCAAGTATTTCCTGCTAAAGGGGCTTGCAAGGTCAGCCATAGCATGACAAAGGGCTGGGATCTAACTAGGTAATACAAAGAGAGAAGATGCACCACCAAATAGTGTTTGAGAAATACCATCTCAGATCACTTAGTGATATATGAACTACTCTGGGTCTACCACCTAAACAACATATTACTGGATTCTGTTGCATTTTCTGCTCTATTACTGGATGGCCGTTACAGAGCAAGAATCCACTCTACAACTCGCACTGTGATATCTCTCTGACGTAAGGCGAGCATAGGTGCACGCTAAAACAGATTAGATAGTTTCATTATTGATTCACCACAATATTCTTAAGTTACTTTTAGAGCTCCTGAGCAGCTCTGCAGGGCTAAATGATCGCACAATGTCATTATACTCTGATTTCATGGGCCTTTTTAGGTCCGTCTGTGTTATTTCTGAGAATGTGCTGGAAAATAGATGGAAATAATGCATTCACGGCTGCAAAGCGGATCCAGAGGCGGATGCATTTGTCAGCGTCGATGCCGTCTTTAAACCTCCACACAGTGGAGCAACATTTTATTTGGGGAGAAATTGCTGAATCACGGCGATAATAATTCGGATCGGAATTTAAGATTAAAGATGCAGAGCATTTTGATTGCTTCCACGAAGCTCTCAACATGGCGGCGGCTAGAAGCTAATAGGGCTAACCGTACAAACAACAATAACGGTGCAGACCTTGTGATTGACAGGTAGCTACCGCGGCATACCACTTTTACTGTGAGTTTTCAGTTCAGTACTTACTTTCAGCCGTCTCGTGCCACTTCTGGTTGCAAAAAAACTAAATGGCGTCGCCCAAAAACCAAGATGGCGACAGACAAATTGCCTCAAATTGCTTCACAACCATAGTCCACAAACCTCCTTGAATGTCATGTAATCAAATGAAAAAAAAGTGGACAATATTTGGCTTGTTTTGCTAATATAGCCCGGTGACATATCCCTAAATACTTGAGTGTTTGTTCTTAATCTTGGAAAAAAGTATTTTGGAGAAAAAAAACAATCCCATTGGTATAACCACGACTTTAATCCAGAGCTCTCATCAGCAAACGTCATGTGGTGACGAGTATGGGAAGCGAGAAGTAAGCATACAACACGAGGCAATGTGAGGTGTAGCCCAACAATGCTGATGTAGCTATGTGTCTTATTCTCCATAACTCAGAGGCCTTCAGCCCTAGTCTCCACATGGACTGGTGAGCCTTGTTCTCCAACGTGTAACAGGAGAAGGATAACTGTTTCTCTCCAGAGCAGAGTTTTTTTTCATTTCCTGTCACAATGGTAAATAGTTGCCGGACATAGAGCATCATTCCTCCTTAATGTAGAAATGTAGAAATCTAATCTGAATTTGTCTTTTGCTTGATGTAACAGAATATTTGTATCACTATTAGGACAGTAATGCGTTTCTGCAAACGACGGATACGTTGAATGTCAACGTTTCTGCTTGTGGTCGGAAACGAGCGATGTAGTATTGAAAGTTATCAGCTGTTTGTGTCCCGCGTGAAACTAAACGTCACTCCGCTCGTCGTGACCTTGTTACGCAACGTACCAAAGTGTGCAAAGGGGTGGAGCCTATTTATTTGCGCTAGTTACGTTACATAGTTACATTTTTATTTGAACACAAATCACAAAGTTTTAGCATCGTGCGATTCTGAAAGCACGACACAAGGCTGCTATGACACGTATTTTTCTGAAAGATTTTTTGGGGGGTTCAGAATTGAAACGTCAACCTTTTTTTTCTGGCGAGTGCACGTTTTGTCTTCCTGCCTCATGTGCTGGCACCGAATATTAAGTTTCATTTTTGGGCTTAACGTATCACGTAACCTCTTGACAGACGGATGTGTCCGGTCATTTTTCAATTTTCTTTTCATTCATTCTTTCTGTGCAGCCGGTACTAATGCCGTGTTCACACCAAAAGAGTTGCAAATTTTCACAACGCTTTTTCGCCTGAGTTTACTCAATCAACTTTATGTGGTTAATTCGCTTTTTCACATTTTCGCAACCATTCGCTGCGGAAAGGGGCCGGGCTTATCTACGTACTCTGTGAAAACATTTACCATTTCCACCATTCACCATTGAAATAACCACTAGTTCTGCTTTATACTTGTTGAGAAAGTCCCACAAACGTGGGAACATCAAACTCCCCCGTGTCTGGGTTCATGATATTATCCGTAGTCGCACACAGCTCCGACTCCTCCAGGACGAGTGTCTGAATGAAGCCGCTTCCAGCGCTCCTTCAGCGGACCAGCAGTTTGATTCAGTGACGGCAGGACGCGGGTGATGCCGGGCGGAGCTTCTCAACGCCGATTGGCTTTTGCAACTCTGCGTCGGGCGAATTTCTCACCAGAGTTGAAAAAAAGCGAAAAAGCGAATATTTGCAACGCTTTTTCGCCTTGGTGCCCGGTGAAAAATTCACTTTTTCGCAACCATTCGCGTCTGTGCATTGACTTAACATGTGATCTACTCGCGCACCGCTTTTAAAGATATTGAAGCAGGAAACTATCATACTAGAATAGAATATACAATCCATGTCACACTTAGGGATGCGAGGCTGGTCCACGGTCAGAAAGCAGCACAATTGCCAGCAGAGCTTATAGAGATGTGGACAAAGGCTGTAACCTTGGCATTCTACTCATAAGCCACATTGGTCGGCCACGCGGGCCCAGCTTGTGGTAGATGGCTTGCATTGTCCGAGCCATCTACTCCGAGTGTTCTGGAGATGAAGCCATTCGTCCTTCTTAATGGATTCTGCTGGGTTTTCTGTTGCCATTCAGGCCGAGTGAAAAGCCAAGGCCTGCTGAGGAACAATTCAGAGAAGAATGCAACATATCCAAATACCAGTTGCTTTTTGAGTGGCCAAACAACATGCGCTTTACACGCTCGGTATTCAGAAACCTCCCCCTCCCTATTTACAGTGCTTTCACCGCCACTGGGCTGGATTACCAGACACACGGTTTCCACCTGGTGTAGTGTTTCACCAGCATGGGCTGTCAGATGCAGCATGTGCCGCGTCTCTTCCTCGCATGAATTCTTTTTTTTTTACTGGGAATTGGATGATACATTTGTGCCTCAGCTTGGGGCGTGGAGTGCTGCACATCAGCCTCCAGTGCATTATTGTGCGAGTGTGTGATATCTGATGGGGACGCATCAAAGAGGAAGTGGTTCTTATCTCTAGAACTCAACAGCGCTATCCATGTTTCAATGCCCTCGCTGGAGTGGGTGTCTCGCTCTCTGCCTGATGCACTGCAGGTACCGTCACTGAAAGTAGCGAGCTACCAGCATCCAAATATCCACAAGCTGAGGCACAATGGTCAGAATACGGCTTGAATACTTAAGTGTGTGTGCGTGCGTGTCTGTGGGTGCGGCGGGATGGGGGGACGAGGGGACGGGGGGACGAGGGGATGGGGGGATGAGGGGATGGGGGGCACTTCAGTATCCATTCAAGCCCATCTCTGACATATTCCATGGCCTTGAAGTCTCTGTGGAGCGTGGTGGTGCTCTCTGGGCTTTGTTTACGGATCACAGCTTGTTTACTATGAAGCCCAGCGCCAACCCTGAAGAGATGCGGGCCCAAGATGTTTTATCTCTTGTCAGGGCTTGCTTCAATTAAATTAATGGAATCCATTCAGCTCTCCTCTTTCCCTTTCCCTTTCAGGCCCCGGCCACAGAGGAGAATACATTAAAAAGATCTTAGAGCCTTAAGAAGGTACATCATGGTATTAGCCTCAGTCAGTTCTTTTTCTTTCCCCTCGCTGAATGAAATAATCAATGGGATCTCCAGGTAGAGCTCGTCTGCACACATTTTCAATCCAAGCTTCAAATTGCAGACAATATAAATTCTGTCCCAAACTACTACGTTTATAATAGGTAACTACTGGCTGTATTGTTTGTTAATTAATAAATCAATTACCAATAATTACTACGTCAGTTAAAAGCCATCACCAAAAGTCCTTTTTGGCTGTCGAATTTAATAAAAGGGTTATAAAGAATCATCTGCATGTTCACGTTAATAAAGACATTCATAAAATGATGGCTTTCTAATAAGTCATAAGGTCTGTTTGTGCAGTTGTAAATGTTAATATACAAAGACAAAGGAAGCTATTTATAGTATGGTTAAGCAACAAAGACAGTCATTTCTGACAAAAAGACAATAGACTCATAAAATAATAAAAAAGAGGACGTGACTACAGGAACAACAGTGTGTCAGAGGATGAGGGAACAAGGTGACGCTGGTGTGTGTTTCAACTCTGGGAACGCATCGGAAAGGAATTAGACAGATAAAAGAGCAAATAACAACTTAAATAATATGATCACAATAATAATAATGTGTACTAATCCTAATCCTACCTTTGCTGCCACCAAAGCTACCACTATTACCACTAACAATAACACATTCATAGTATGGTGTACTACAGTGTCATATCATTGAATTGTCAGGGATCTACAGAACAGGTCAGCAGTTATTGACTTATATTTTGTTCATGAATTTATTTTGGAAAAGGCAGTTTGTGGGATTCTTTTTTTTTTTCTCCGGTTTTGGGTCGCCCCCAGACCATTATAGCCCGTTGACAATCAATCGATTCAGTCAATAGATATGAAAGAGAGGGAAAAGGGTAAAGGATGGCTATGGAAACATCACTCTTGTGTAAATATTATGTTTATTGTTCATCATTGTACAGAACAATTATTAGTTTAATAGCTGTGTGTTAGTCTCTCCTCATTGTATGATCACTCTGTTTGGATAGGAACTATATTCCCTGCTCAGCGTTATTCAGCAAGTGTGAAGCAAAGGCAATTGACCCTTCGTTAAGCCCCACCCCCCAATGTGACTTTTCATTGTTTGGCTTAAGTATTAATCATGTAAAAATGGAGCCCACACTGTCACTAACTGCACTCACTGAATAGGTATTATCTATATTGTTTAGCATCAAACAGGCGCTTCTATCCACATGAAGTCTTTCTGTTCCTCTCTCTCTTAGTAACAGGAAGTAACCGCGTTCAACTATGGGAACATTACTTTTGTGAAAATGATGACTTGTGATTTATTAGAAAGTAATCTAAGTTAATCACTTTGTATATGATAATGAATCAAAAGAAATGCCGTGATAATGTGTCACCAGACACTCACAGGCCTTGGGAATTTTTTAAAAATCTGACAGGCTTCTTTGTCTCACATGTGTTTGTAATACAGTTTTTTCCCTCCTACCTGTGCAAACAGCAGGTTGTCTGGGCGCAAATAGTCTTATCTCAGCGCACGCTATCATGCATACATTCGCTGGAATGTAATAGATAAAGGCCTCTGGTGTTGGTTTACAGCATTCGTAATCACCTTGAATTTGAACTCTCACTTTAATTGGAATCGAATCACAGTTATAACCACTGTGAGAATCGTTTAAACAAGGCGAGCCAGGGATTACTAGAAGATAAGCAAGGGATTGTTTTGGGAAAGTTTCTCTCCATTCCTACAGGCTGAGAAACAATGAAAGAGGGATATTAGCTAGCCGTGTGTGTGTGTGTGTGTGTGTGTGTGTGTGTGTGTGTGTGTGTGTGTGTGTTTGTGTGTGTCATTCTGCTACTGTTGGTTAATCATTAAATGGTTTTCCTTCCTTGTCGCACCTGTCTTCCAGGCAACTCGGTTTTCTTTATATTGCACTTTCTAAAAATGTTTTCAAAGAGCTCTACATACAATCAAACCTAAACCAACAACAACCACAAAAAATACATAATACAAATAATCACTCCAACAAACAGAGATACAACGAGGAACAGATCAACACTTTACGAAATAAAAAAACTGGATCGTGAGTGAGTCACAACCTAATTATAAAAGTGTCTTTTTAGAAGGGATTTAAACATTGATACAGACTTTGCCAGCCTGATCTCCTCATGCAGTTTGTTCCAAAGTCCAGGTACCCTGATCGAGGAACAACCGTTAGTCCTGAATCCGGTCAGTGGGCCGACTACAAGAGTGCTGCCTGAGGATCTGAGCCTGCGTTCGGGCCACAGACTGCATGGATGTCGGGACCATAAACTCATTTTCCCATTAGAAAGAACACCATTTAAAAGGCACCTCCATATTTGGCTTACCCTTTCAGAACCGTCATGTATGTAAGTAAGCAGCGCCCATGTTAACCCTTTAAGCACGGTGGAACCAGTTTTGGTTCCAGACTTTTTTCCAGTCGTAGGAACCCCAAATTAATTCCAATACTTGTGTTTATTGTATGTATTTGTTCTGCAAAGTCTTGGGAAAAAAATGTATATCTGCAAAAAAAACACTTTTAAAAGATATTTTGATCAAAACTATGAACATCCAGCACGATATGAGCAAGATTTCCCAAAAATGCCTCCTTGAGCGGTCACTGAGTTTTTCAAACTGTATTATGGTGCCCTAACAACAGCCCACATACTAATAACACACCTTTTTGGAAAGAGTAGGACCTAAATAATCGGAATCTGCAACAGCAATCATAATATAACACAGCATTTGGGTGTTCAAAGGAGTTTCAGTCAAAAAACTGTGTCGTTCGGTTAAAAAATTGAGTTTACGTAAATACTTAAACTTAACGGTTACTTTAGTTATGTTTCACACCAGATGTCTCTTCTCACAAGGGTTGCGGTATTGTAGCAATTTAAATGAAGTTAAACAACGATGTGGTTCCGGAGATAATATGTTGTTGTTTTTTGTCTGATAATAGGAGCAGGGGGATTTTCACCTGTTTTTAAAAAAAGAAAGCACTGGCTGTAGACTTAGTCAAGCGGCTTGTTAGGTAAATTACAGCAGATAGGCAAATTACTTCAAAGGAGATCTACCCATACTTGTTGTACAAAAGTTGTACGCTGGCTGTGAGAGCTGTTATTCTGCTTCTGTGACACAGTCAGCGGTCTCTGGCAATCAAATGGATTTGAGGAATGAGTACAGGAAAGCAGGTATTACCGCAGTCCTTATCATATGTTGTCCTAATCGTAGCTCTGGTCCACCTCTGAATGGACACGAAAATGACTTATCAGCTGTCAAGGGGGAAATTACCGGTGATGAATGCGTCGCAGCCCTTGTGTTCTCCTATCCTCCCGCCGTGTTGATATTACACCCTTGTGCCGAGTAAATGCCCACAAGAACCCAAGATGCTGCACACATTGAAATGAGGGAATTATTACGCCGGAGGAAAAGCAGGAGGCAGGATTGGGAGGTGATTTTCCGCTGAAACCTGACAGCATAAATACTTTGAGTTCTGACTGCGCCCGGCGGCGGCGCAAACAACTGACATGGGATATACTTGGAGGGCTGATAAGAGTGCCAGACGTGTAATTCCTCTGTCATCATTATCAGAGCCATCTCGGATTCAACAGCTCCAATTTGACTTGCAGTTTGGGATTAATAAATACTAAACACACATCACATCTTCACATTCCTGGATATCATTTTCAGTCTGTCAGTATTTGACAGCCCAGTGCAGACCCTCCTCATGTTTTTTTTTTTTTTACGGACTAGGCACGGCAAGTTTATTGATATAGAAGATTTCAGCAACAGGGCAATTCAAAGCGTTTTAGATCACAAGACAAAAGAGACAAGTGGAAAAGAAAACACACCACAAAATGGCATTCGCACACAACTGGAAAACATTCAAAGAGAAATAAAAAAAGAAAACATTGAATACATTCAAGAACTACTGTTAGAGTGCAGTGTGAGAAATGACTAAATAAAAGGCGGCAGCAAAAAATGGAAAATCTTCGGCCTTGATTTCAAAGAAGTGAGAGTTGCAGCCGACCACCATATGGTGCATAGAAACTGAACACGGCTTCTACAGTCTGGATGGTTCACAATATTGCAAAAGTTCATAACCCATTCATAAAGCAACAGTAGTATTTTGAGGTCAATGCTTTGACCGACAGGAAGCCAGAACAAAGACCTGAGTGATGCGATCCACTCCCTTGGTCTTTGTGAGGACTCGAGCAGCAGATCCAGCTGTGTGAAGGCACCTTTACAATACATGATACATGCTGATTTTGTATATGTCTTAATGTGGCTGTTGAACTTCAGAGTCCATGACTACACCTAGATTTCTGTCCGGGACAACATTAGCGACTGAAGCAGGGCGCAGATTTTTTTTTGCTCAAGTCGGGTGTCGAGCCTGGTCCCGCTACCTTCGGTGGTTTTCGGGGAGCTAGCGGAAGTTAGCGGGGAAGTAACGGAGCGCTAGCAGGAGCCCCAGCTGGCTACAGCGGGGAGCTAACGGGGAAACTGACCGAAGGTAGTAGCGGCTCGTAACCCGACTTTTACGGTATATCAGTTTTGCCTTTGTTTAGTTGAAGAAAATTCTGGCACATCCAATTGTTGATTTGTTCAAAAGGACTTCCTCCGTGCTCGTACTGGACCATACCCCGGGTGATATGGTTATGTCGATTTGTGTGGCGATTTATTCTGTTGCTTTCCATAATCTGAGCCAGTGGAAGCGCGGCGATGTTAAACTGAAGGTGCCCCAGAACGGAGCCTTGAGGAACGCAGCGCCTGAAGACACAAAGTAGTCCTCGTTTTTTATGTAGGATGTAAACCGGTTTAGTACTGTGCTAGAATGTCCCACCCAGAAAGACTAGTGCATCCATGCATTCATGGTTATTATAGAGTGAATGATGGACAACACTGTTCCGTTTGGCTTCTTCTTTGTTTGTTCAGGTCCGGCCTACGGATTTTGTTCAGGCACCAAGTTTGATTTAATTTGTTTCCATAACCGCTCATCCCAAACACCTTCTTTCGAGGTATAAACTTCATACGACAATGTCTATATTCAAAATGTTTCTACCTGTTCAGAAAAGCCAGGCTGGATAAGAAAGCCTGCCATCATAGCCTCTTCCTGGCTGCTCGCCACCTCCTGCCTGATCTCTAAGAACGTTGTGTCTTCAGCATGTCACTGTTTCAAAACAATGAATGGAGACGGTCCTTAAAAAAAAAAAAATACAGTATTCAGCAATTAACTTAGCATTCAAGGGACAAAGCCCTGAGTCTCGCAAGATGGTAACAAAAGAGGAAGTTGGGTGGCATTATGAGTCCAGATATGTTCCTCAGGCAGTACACTGGATTCTTGTCCACCTTTAGTTTTACATCATGCAGCAGCAGGAACATATGGGATTAATCTGCACTATACTTGTTCTGATTTGCTACGTGTAATGTATGTATGTCACCCCACTCCACCACTGGCAGCTCGTGAGCAATTGCAATATCATCAGGGGTCTTTGGGGGTCTTGTGTTAAAAAAACAGCAGATACATGGTTTCAGTAAACTGTGGATCCAACAGGATGCAGAATCATTGTGAGACAATGTAAAGCAGTCCCATCCTCGTCATTCAAGCACTGTTAAACATGGTAGGTTATGAAATAGTCACGCTCAGGACCTAGTTTAAAAAAATATGGACGATATCCAAGAACTGATCTTGCATCAACTGATTTCCCTGTATTTCCTTTTTTTTAAATCTATTTATCTATCACTGACCCACTTACCTCTTTGCCCGGTAATGCCACTGTTTGAATCCTGTGTTTAGTCATGGGGTTTATAGGCTGGGTGGGGATGCTGGAGTGTTTAAAGTACTAAAATGTCCTGTTGTAACCTTCATGTAATGACAACATGTTGGACACAAATACTAATTAAAAAAGAATTAAAAAAAAGAAGCTTTTGTGGAGAAAGGTTTGTACTTCAGCTGAAACTATCAAGGTAACAATACATTATATTGGTACATCAAGAGTTTAAACCCATTAAATGAAAAGCTTCTCCAAAGAGAGTTCCTGCCAGTCCGTAGGTACCCGTGTTGGAGGGTTAGATGTATTCCAGTCCATTTGCTTTGCAATGCAAAAGTTACCATTTGCTTGAGAAATATGAATACAAAAAAATAATTAAAAAAACATAAGGCAGTAGAAGCCCGAGGAAAGCTAAACCTAGACAAAGAGCTAAAATTACTAATTGGTTTACTGATCAGTTGTACTTTGTTCGATTGATTTGCAATTAATTCTGGTTTGCGGTGCATAAAAGACAGAGGCTGGCGCCAACCTTGGAGCTCGTGGATACCTTATACTCACTTAGAGGGCGAAGGGGGGAGAACGTCAATACGTTGTTTTGAGTCTGGCCCGGGACTCACGCTGATACTGTCTTCTTCATTTGTTGGGGCTATGAGGCAGAGTGTATGGAACAATGCATTTTCTGTCCATTTTAAAAGGGAAAGGATGGATGATGTATCCTCTTAAGTGGAGGTGGGAGGTGTGTAACCCTGATCTGTCGGTGCCATTAGTGTGATCTTACGCTTCGGGATGCACATAATGTTTTATACTCCATAGGGAAGCATTATACAGAGCTGTGCAGTAAATATAGCTCCTCTTCCAACAGTATGGCATTGCACTGTATAAATAGCTACCACACAATCTCTCCATCGAGCATGAGGTGATTATAATGAACTTCTCAGCTACTTTACTGTTCCATACGAACAAATTAGTCTTTATATTTCAACAACACCACACAAGTAAAGAGATGGTAAGGATGGAACTATATAATTAATATGTATATATGTATTTTTCATATTGACTGATTTAATGCAACTCTGTGGCGGTCCATTTTGTTTTCCAAATGAAATTGAAAATCCCAAACTGTCTGGATCACAGAAAGGAGTTCTGTGTTTTTTTCAGAAATTGTTGCACGTTTTAAAAATACATACGACCTCACGTTAATCATGTTGACTCCGAAACTTTCTTCTGTCCCTAAAGTTTTCGTTACAGTTAAGATTTGTATTTGTTGCATCCATCCAAAGCCTTTACAGGGAGTTGTTTTGACCTCTCAGGGCCACCGTACATGCTAAAGGCTTCGTCCAAAATAGCATTTTAACGGCTTTGTCACTTCCTGTGTCATGTGGGTGACCGTGTGCACCTCCGTGTCTGTCCACGGCTAAACTCGCCTTCTGCTGCAGCAAACGGCATTGAATTCTGGGTGGCCAGTTATGGCTGCGGTCACTCATACTTTGTCAGAACACCTTTCATTGCCTGTTATATGTATTGCCACTGATTGCCTGCTTTCTTCTCTCACACCTGATTCTACTGAGATCACCATTCTAGTTAGTTTGACCTGTTTTTGAAAGCTTTTGTTTGACCTTTGAGTCGATATACAATGAGCAACGAGTCTTCGGTGTTTGCATTGTATCGTCTTTACATTGGCTTTGTACAGCCCTCTAAAATGAGTTCTCAATCATAGGTACATTTCTGAAGATAGTTACGGCCATCATCAATGAAATACACATGACAAAGCTGGTTGGTTGGTGTTGCCTGAGGGAAAATATACCTCCCGTTTGCGGCTCTAGAACTCACAACGAACCCTTTCCTGATGCTTTAGGAATGATGTTTGAACTAACCGGATGGCAAAGGGATGTGACATAGCTAATTTGTTCGGTTCCGCTGAAAATATTACATTACTTGTTATATTACGACATTACTTTTGCTTTCAAAGGAAAACAATTGGTGTCCAACCTATTTTGTCTGCTCCTCTTAAGAACTGTATCCATTTTATTGGACCAATAATACATCTTACAGGAGGGTATAACGATCATGTGTTAGAAGAACTATAGCAGTTGTCTTAATTCAATTTGAATAGTTCCATCTGCATCACAGGGAATAACATAAACCACGTATGTCAGAACAAGGAGAAATGGTGTTTACGATCCAAGGTCTGTCATATTGTGATCTAAAGTCATAATATTTAACTTCAGTTTGTGGGTTTTGACCAAAAGTTCGATCAAATAAGATAAGATGAAAAGATATTGCCATTTTTAACTGCTTTTAATGTGAAACATCTCTCCAGGGAAGTGATGAGTAGCAACTCAAACTGAGGCATCGAGAAAGACATTGGAAACAGTTTGTTAAACAGTAATATTTCCCTTTCACAGAGTCATGCAGAGCACCAGAGAGCCAATATGTTCAATATAAACGTTTTATTCTCTTGTTTATTGAAAAGTTGTAATTTTCAGAAGGCTTGGTGTTTATCGTGTCTGTAAAGTAAGTTAATGGTGAATGTGAATCTGAATTGAAGACCTTTTTACATTGAGAATGTACATGTGACGTCTATTTGAAGGTGTGGATGGGAGGAACCTCGAGTTCTCATACTGATAAGAACAGGAATTTCCCATAATCCTTGCCTTTCTTCTTTCCTTCTCTCTCTCTCTCTCTCTCGCTCTCTCTCTGCTTTGTGGTCGCAGCCCTAATGCTCCCCTGAAGGAGGAAACAGAGATAAGGAAGTGAGAGAAAGGGAAGAGAGAAAGTATTGACCACAGATGCTTTTTGAGTCCAGACTGTTAGCTTTTTAGCGCTGTGTGTGTCGTGATCTGGTTACCCAACGTGCCGCCACCACGTTCTGAGACACACTAGAAGCTTCCCCGGAGACGCAGGCCAGCAGCTCCTCTGTCTCCAGCATGGCTGGGAGAGAGATCCGTCTCGGACGTCGCTGTGTCTGACCCCCTTCACACACACCCCGTATCGCAGAGCTGCTGTCCCGACCACAGCTGGGATCCAGGGCGTGACACACGGTGGACGACACAGATCTAAAGCCGACCGTGCATCTGGTCACAGCTGCCCTCGAAACACACCAGGAATCCGGGCTCGGAGGCGGGCGACGGCTTGATTGTTCGGTTTCGACCTGTATCCAAATTGAAAAGGCCTCACGCCAAAACCACAGGTCTCTCTGTAAAAAAACATCTGGATGGAGTCTCAACAGCGACTTCAGCAGCCGACTCCTACAAAATGACGCTCCCATACAACTAAACAGTGTTCTCGATGAAGCGTAGTTTCTCCCCGATTACGGTCGTGGTTTACGTTGTAAACATGGACGGTTATATTGGACGTGGACGTGGTTATCGTGACGTCGCCCATTGGTTTGTGGAGGCTGTGCAGTTTCAGAGCCTCGAGTACGGCTCTTTGGCCGTCGCCATCTTGGATTTGGGCTGTTGCAATCTAGTTTTTTGTAACCTGTGAACAGAAAGGAGCATTTTTGGGCTGCAGCGGAGTGACGCTCTGTTTTGAAACGCCATTTACGGCCCTGGTAGCGACCTGTCAATCACCTTGTAGACCCGCCCTAAAGCATCCCCTGCTTTATGGTCTGCTTGACTCTAAATGACCATAATTTACTAAATGAACATCATGCTGTATTGAAGAAGACTTGAAACTAAAGATTGAGACATAAACTCATGTTTACAATGTTTACTGAGGGAATACATCAAGAGAAGTAGAGTAATTTATATAGAAAATGATAAAACAATCTTCTCTCAAAATGTGTTTAAATGTAGTTTTAATTATTCCCTACCTTCACATCTTGTTCCTTTGTTTCTCCGTGTATGTATCAGGATGCATTGTAGTGGTACACCATTAGTACAAAAAATGACGATTTAAAATAATCATACTGCACTTGGTGCCGTAATTTTTAGCGTTTCAGCATACGGATTCAGTGAATTACAAGGTTGCAAAGCTCAAGGAGTATAATAAAAGTCAGCTTCAGTTATTATGTCTAAATTCACACAGTTGTTTTAAATAGAGTGTATATCTGTAGATGTATATCTGTAGGTATTACTGCTGTTTTTATTCATTAGATGCACCATCAGTCCCTGCTTTCAAATCCACCATCGCATTCGTCAGCAATGTGTTAAAATATATTTCATCCTCGTTTTAAACTGACTCGCTATAAAAACAACAAGTTTCAAATTAAAAGGCATAATGTACTTTTACATAAATAAGTTTATGATTTTAGCGATCTTAAAAAAGAAAAGAAAAACACTTATTGCAAGCTCAAGTACAAAGTGTTGACTAAATATCAGTACGGTAGTACCTTTACTTTGACATCGTGACATAATGACTGCTGACTAATACCATACTGTATAGAGCTATGAATATAAGGTAGCTTTATGTACAAGGGATTGGATTGCTTTTGAAGATGTACTATAATATACATTGTTGTGATTCTTAAGTGTCCTTTTTTTCTATTTGGACTTCCCTTTAAAGATTTCTTCCAATATTTGACCATTTGACATACCGATATACCCCATAAAGAGAAGACCATCACGTCATTACCCTATGGGGGAATAATTCCACTGTGATGTCCGGGCATTTTCAATTAGTCAAGAAAAAATCCATGGCAGCATCATTGGAAGGATTTACTGTTGGAGGCACCTGTGACCCATCCTCTGACCCCTGACATTGAAGTCAAATATTGTTCTGGGTCTTTAAATGGGCCTCTTAGATAAAGCCTGTCCCGCCAGCTATTGATAGTTTATTGATCTGTGTGTGTCAAATGACTACCAAGCTGAAAGGGCTAATCTAAAATCAAGAACTCATACGCTGCAGTGGTTAGTCAAGCCGAGCCTAAATGTAAAGCTCTTCAGTCTATTGCTGCCCATGTGTAGTTTATCAGCAGTGATACGATCCATACACATATATAACTGTTAACATCTGTCCATACATGTCAGTAATCCATACCTTTAAACACCTTTTACTTGCTATTTTAGTAAAAGATGAATGACTCAATTGATTAAAAAAAAAAGAAAGCAAGAAAGGTAGGGAGATAAACCAAATTGGAATATGTTTTTCCCGTTCTAACACCCAACCCGTCAAATACGCCCCTGATAACGATGCAGTGAGGCACCCTTCTGTGTGGGACACACCGGGCTTTAAATTAACTCCAATATTAACACATCCGCCTCATTATTAGATGTCGAAGCACCAGATAACACACAAGCAGACCGGTCCAACAAACACACAACCAGATGTTCTGTGTGAAACCCAATCCCTTTGCTTTGTTACTTACTTAACTAACGTCAGATACATATCAAACCTACAAACTTTACATAACAAACTTCATTATTTTGACCCACAACACAATCTTCCCCAAACGTAACATAGTAGTTTCCTTGCCTAAACTGAATCAAGCAATTTCTAACCTAAAAGAGACTGTATGCATGTAACAAGCGGAAACAGTATGTTTCACAGAAGTTTACTTTGAAAAGACACTTTTCATGTAACGGAAACTGCAGCTTCAAAGGCAGTGGGGACACATTTCCTGCCCCCGAGGCTTAGCACCAATTACCAGGATGTTGTCTCTTTAGTCGTGGGACATCCAGGTGATTGTGTCTGTAAAGCATTCAATTCATGGATGTGACAGGGCTGAGGGCCCCAGGGGAGAGGGACAGGTATAACGGTGTGTCATCAGCGTAATGACGCTGGTGTGTTGGCTATGTGGTCAAGGGGCAGCATGTACAGACAAGAAGAGTATTGCGTTACGATATGATGGTCAATGATATCAAACGCTACACTCAAATCTTATAATAGCAATACATACTTCATTATTGTTAACTTGTGGATTGTTTGAGAAGAGCTGATCAGTACTGTGATAAGTCAGAAAACATCACGGAGGTCATCTACCAATCTCTTATGGACAACCTTTCACTTTAACACGTGTTAGGATCCAGTTTGAGCTTCTTTTATAATGGTTGGACTCCTGGAAGTTTAGAAAAGGTCAGTTAAAATGCAGAAAGCACGAGTAGACAAGCAATAATAATGATGATAATAATAGCAACTATTGTGACTATTCAGCCCAGCAATCTGAAATGGACAATGATGGATGATTTAAAAAACATGCACTCTAGTTTTAGTCCTGCATGGCCAACACTTGGTTTATATCAACAGTCTGGATAATATGGCATGTCGTTCTTTTCTGAGAACGACATTTATTTATTTATTTTTTACATTAAAGCACAAATTAAGTTTACACTGAAAATCAAATATTTCAGTGCATCCAACACTTGATTTGGGTTTTTTGCCTTCGATGGCATACATTCTGTTTCGGAGACGATTTCAGCTCGACAAAGAAAATCACAGAAGATTCACTTATTTACGTCATTTTTTGTATTTCCCTTTCTTAAATTAAAAGCTATGACAAATCTCTGTTGGTTGAACCCTACATCCAGTTGCATCAAAATCCTTGTAAAATATGTTGATACACGGATGCCAGAGACGACCAGCTGATAACAAACCAAAGCAAGTCGAAGACAATGACATCTCCTCTTGTCTCTTTCCAGCAGTAACCCCACAGTGGATGTGCCTATTTTCCTCTTATATTTAATGCAGCAGACCTAGCATATTACAACTGATTAATTTGATTTTGTAAAGGCCAATTATGAAACGCTGCAACTTTCCATAGGCAGCTCTCACATGGCCTCAGAGTGTGTGCAGCCCATACAAAAGAGCGGCTGGTTGCTATGGAGCATAAAAGCACCACAGCCATTAGCAGACTGATAGAGTTTTGCCTCCTGCCATCAGGACAAAACTATAATTAGACATTAATTGTGGACTCTATGAAGGCCCCACAGTTTGTGCGTGTGCGTGTGCGTGTGCGTGCTCGAGCACACGCACATGTATGAGTGTGCGATGTGGCCCTTGTTACGGAGGAGCAAGCTAATGCTTCATTGTGCATGTCTCAATGTGGATGCCTCTGTTTCTGCGTGTGTTCATGCAATGAAGGGTATCTTTGGATTTTTACGGAAGATAAATCCATACCATCTGATGTTTATATTCAACGATAAAATTGCTTCTGTTGTAATGAATGTTGCTGCAGATCAAAGCTAAACTAACAATCCTCATTTCACCCATCGGAAATAACCTGTGTTGTACAATGGTCTGACCTGGACTTAAAAACCCAAACGACAATGAGCAAGACTCTACTTTAGATGTAGAATCCTCTGAAGCTTTCATTCTGGGGTTGAGCCACAACAAATAAGATGTCGTTGTAGGGAACATGGCATTATTCTGTGTCGCTGCACCTCAACCAATGGCATCCCGTATCCCTTTGAAGGAATAGGAACTTCAGATGCAGGAAAATGAAAAAATTGCAATACTTTTCTATAATTTCGTCGGGCTATTTTGAGTCAAATTAGCTCAAGGGGTGTTGCATCCGTCTTGTGTAACACAATGAGACGCGCTGGTTTGTTGGGAATAGCGGATGCACCTCTCAAGAAGATCAAAAAGGCTTGTGATAAAGCCGTGGTCCCCTGCCATTTATCAAGACATATCAATATTTCTGATGAAATTACGGCAAGCAAAATCAACTTCTCAAACAGGGCTGAATATGAGAGGTACACGCGTTTATCTTGTAGTTATTAGGTTGTTTTCCTTTGACTAATGGATAGATAAGATGAGGTATACGTTATTGTCCCGCAGGGAAATGTGTCTTTTACTTTACACACTGGCTTGTGCTTAAAAAAAATTGAAATTGACTTGTAATATTTAAGATTTGTAAATTGTAATATCGTAATCAAATTCCAGGAAACTAAATGCATCAAATAAACTGCAGTGTGTCATTAATAATAAGAGGGTCATTATGTCGCTCCTCTTTCTGCAGTGTCCATGCTGTCGGCGTAATCCACACATAGAATGTGACAACAAGCAGACATATATGGAATAATTATCTCATTGTCATCCAGAGGGGGGAGGGGAGGAATCTTGGCTGTTAGATTGCTGGACAATCAAATCTCCATGCCAACTAATTGATGTATTTCCAAAGGGATTGAACCACAGAGGACTGATTTGCATGTGTGTGACAAGCTGCTGCAGCTTTGACATCCCTGGATACGATCCGCAGAGGCAGATGTGGACGGGTTACAGAATGTGGCTCAAAGAGTCAGTGGCCCCCGCTGGCCCTCACCTACAAAATGTCACTCAACGAGACACAAAAAGACCAAAACAACCGCAAAGAGATGCAAAACAGCTGCAAAACCGCTGCAAAGAGGCAGACAACTACTATGAAACGGGGTAAAACGACCACAAAGACGCGAAACAACTGCAAAGAGACACAAAATGACCCAAAAAAACATGCAAATGCTAGGGGGAAAAAGGAAGAACAAAACCATTTTGAAATAAACAAATACAAAGAGACCTAAAGCCACAGAGGGACGCGACTACAAAGAGAAACAAGACACAACAAAAAGAGGCTCAACAACTGCCTTGCTCCCATGTCGGAGAGGCCGTGGGGCTTTTTGCATGTCTGTGTCCACCGTCTCTGGATCCGCCCAACGAGGCAGAGGCAGGCCATTTATCAGCACAGACATTTGTATTCATTGTGGTTTTTACAATTCAATCTGGACTTGGTAAAGTCAAAGAGTCAAAACTCACCTTCTTAGATGGTCGGTCCAAGTGAAACACAGATTTTCCGTGGACTCAACATTGGGCGACACTAAACCTTCTTGCTCTCTTCTCCAGTCGTCTCTTTTCATAAGACTTTAGAATAAACTATCACCATCGATAGCGACGTAGCCTACAATCATAAACCACGTTCTAGTGTTCCACTTTTTTATACATTTGACAGTCATACAAATAGAGAGACAGTCGCGGGGGGTAATTTAATAAAAGTACCAAGAAAACCAACGTCTACAGGTCGACTCACTTAGAGTACAACACCTACTCCCCACAATGGGAACATAATTAGAATAATATCTGTAGTGTACACAACCTTGTAGCTTTGACTTTTTCAGAGAATCGTAATCCCTCATGTTATAATAGTTTTTAATGACGATTCAACGGCGTTCCATGGCCAGCCAATTGTTAAAAAAACTTCTTACAGCTGGCAATAGTCCATTGTCTATGTAACACCTGAGGAGAACTTTTACCAGCACTACACCTCTCAATACTCAATCTGTGTTGCGTGTGGTGGGAATGGAGGCAGGTTTAATTTTCCTAAATGGGTCCATTTATGCCTGAGACATGGACACACCGCCTTTTCAAAATAAACTCTAGCGGTCACAGCAACGTGGTCCGGGTTTGGTTAACAAAACCACTCGGTTAGGTTTAAGAAAAGATCACAGGTTTGGGTCAAAATTACATTGTTGGCTACGTTACAAGACGCAAGTTAAGTAATGTTACGTAACCTAACTTACATGGGGGACATGTGGTGAGCAGGGTCGTCCTTCAATCAGTGGATCGGCGGTTCGATCCCCGGCTCCGCTAGCCCACGTCGATGTGTCCGTGGGAAAGAGACTTAACCCCAAACTGCTCCATAGCTGTGAAAGTGTGTGAATGTAAGTCAGTCCTGATGAAAGCGCTATGCAAGTACAGGTCCATTTACCATTTACATACGAGATCAGCTGCCACGCCAAAATAGGTCAGGGATGGAAATATCATTCTTTATACTACATCACCTGACCTTTACTCTACCATAACCGCGTCCACCAAGAGCGTCATAGTTTGACATGTATGGCCACTAACCAAGCTGCCGTATTGGACGATGGTCGTAATATAGTTTTATATCGGTGTATTGCCATTGTTTTACACACGATCAGATCAAATAGTAACTTAGTAGTAACTTAGTAGTACCTTCGTAGTACCTTAGTGTACCTTCATAGTAACTTCGTTGTACCTTCGTAGTACCTTCGTAGTACCTTAGTAGTACCTTAGTGTACCTTCGTAGTAACTTAGTAGTACCTTCGGAGTACCTTCGGAGTACCTTAGTAGTACCTTCGGAGTACCTTAGTAGTACCTTCGGAGTACCTTCGGAGTACCTTAGTAGTACCTACCACTGACATCCAGCACAAACGTACGTTATCATTCCCTTAGTGTTGCGTTTGTGTCCATCTGATGAATGAGTCCATATTCAATCTGCTTTTGCTCTTCGACAACCCCGGACAGAAATATCTGGCCCTTTTAGCTTCTCAGTGCTCCACTGTGTTCACTAAGTAATCGCTTACTCTCTTTTTTCCACAATGCTATCACGCTACAGAAGCAACATATTTATGTTTCATCCTTTTTTTCTTCTTCTTGAAATTCCTCAAGTCCCATTAGCTGGTGTGTCATTGTTGTGGCCTCTGCTCTTCCCTCACGGGCCACATTGACTGTCAATGCACTGATGAACGTGTGCTACAGTGTGTGAGAAAGAACATCTCATTCTCAAGGCCTTTTTCTTTCATCCCCCTCATATTATCATCATATTAGTCAAATATTTTCTCCAGTGCCATGGCAGCAGCGATTGCTCTATCGTCGCCGCCTGATAGCGAGCTGCACATGCCGCAGGGCTGATATGGGTCAGGGAAGCTTTAACATAGAAGGATGCACTGTGGCCGCCTCAATTATTGAGTGTGTTGTTTCTTTTCTCATAAAGGAAACCAACTGTGAGCTAAATTAGTATTAATTCCTCATAAATGTATGACACAATGCAAACTGGGAGAATGCCTGTAGGCAGGTGAGGAATGAAAAGCTGTGCCACCTGTACAGTACAATGATGTTTTAGTAGTTACATTAGTTTACATTAGAATCAAATGTATTGTCACAAAGCATTAAATGTAACAGCAAAATCTACATAAGGGGCCAAACAAATTAAACTAAAATATATAGATAATATTGCCAATGCTAACACTCCTTCAAAGAACACTCCAGAAATGTCTAATCAACCACAGAGAAGCCAGCGGAGACGGACCTGTGTGGATATGCGTGCCAGGTGAGAGGCTGAGAGGAACGTTGGCGTAAGACTGCCCTCTGCTGTAGCCCGGCGCTCTGCTGAGGCCAGGAGGAGGCGGCCATGTGTCCTCTGGTCTCTGTGTTAAGATGACTGCAATGGTCCTGTTGGTCATCAACATTATATCTGGAAAAATGGCCAACGATAGCAAAACTGATGTTTGTGCTCGGTATTAGGATCACTGATGATGTGATTTCCATAATAATTGTATTCTGTGTACAAGTAGAACACACCATAATGGGACACCAGCAGGCTGGAGGCCATGAAAGCAAATCACAGCTGGAATGATTAAAATAAGCAAGTTAACACCACATCGTGGAACTTAACCCCGATATGAATACAACATGAATAAATACCACTCATTTTAGCATTGAAATACATAACTCTGAAAATCTAAATGTACTAGTTCCCTATTTTAGTGTAATGGAGTAAGTAGGTGACCTTATACCTGGAGTTACATGTCCAGCTTACTTAAACTCTGATCCAAAGATCCAGGTCACGTCAAAACATCAGGTTGCTCAGATTAGATTTGATTAGATTAAATCCAGGCAACCAAATCTATAAAAAAGTAAAATGAAAACCACCAAGGAGTGTCGATGGAGCCTGAATGTAGTCGATCCGACCTCAGGTTCTGTTGTGTCATGATCTAAGTGAAGGTAAGAAACAAAAACAGGCATCTCATGGCATTCCATAAATCTAAATGTTGGGTAAATTGAATTTAAGTGTTTTATCTGGATTTGTTAATCCGTTTGAATGTTTTTGAAATTGCATATAACAACAAACACATACATAATATTGAATATGGTAATAACAACATCGGAATTATACATTTCACAGCAGAAGATTTATTGATAAAGACGATGATGATTTAAGTCGGACATCGGGGTTCACATGTATCAACTGAACCGGAGATCAGGTTCAAAAGCCGCAGCTTTGCCGCCACAGAGGGAAGAAACGGGGGTCAGTGTTGAGAACCTAAAACATCTGGGCCGCTGTGGTCAAACCACAAAGGGCCATGCAACCTAAAAGCAGATTAAAAAGCTAAGGCTGCTTAGCTGTTAGCGGTTTGCACAGCCGCGAGTGTAAATGTGAATTATGATATTAATGCGGGGTTAAACTAGCAGGGCCTGCGGGAGGTGAAGGAGCAGAGTCCATTCATCACGCAGGGCCTCCACCTGCTGGGTGAAAAACTGCACTCAACATATGTAACATGAAGATCAATTCATTTAATTTTCTTTCTTTCAGTTTTTGGCGACCAGTGTGGAAAAATGAGGACTGTGTGGACTCAACCAACCGAAAGAAAGTAGAATAATGTAAGAAAAGGCCTCGAGCTGTAAAGGTCGTTACTGATAGCAGCTATCTTAACTTAAGGTTTACTAACACACACACACACACACACACACACACACACACACACACACACACACACACACACACACACACACACACACACACACACACACACACACACACACACAATATATGTGTATTAGCTGTCATCATGTTACATATTCACACCATTGCTATTTCCAAAGTCAAGGCTGAACATGGAAACTAAATTGAGATTGTTTTTGCTTACATTATTTCAAGGTTAATTCATAATGAATTAATACATATTTGTGTAAGATTTGATATACATGTTTTTGTTTCATTAGAAATGAAACAAAGCGAAGGCAGCGACCGTAAAGCATATTGCGAATGGAGACGCTAAACGAGATGGGCGTGATAACAACCTGCATTGAATCAATACAATGTTCATTAACATTCAACAGCAATAGAGAATTAATAGATGTTGTCCAAACTGCTGCCGCTTCCCCTGTTCCTCCTTCCAGCCACGGCGATGCTCATGCACAAGATGACGACTGAATAATAATGCAAATGCATTCCCGGCAAATATACGTACAATTCATGTCAAAGGGCCGGGTAATTGACCAGCCGGCTAATTGATATTCAGCACTGAAGTCTCATCGGCGGCCGATTGACATTCATTCTCTGCTGCCTGAGAACCGGCACAGAGGAAACAAAGAGAGGAGGCGGTGTCACGAGCCCGTTGAAAAGCCTCGCGTCCCGGACACTCAGACTACTTCTTCTTCCTCTTCTTTTTTTCTTGCTCAAGATGTCTTTTAATGTATAAGAGCAGCTTCTTCTTTTTTTCTTCCTTTCTATAAAGAAGATCCAAGAGAGCACCTGCGTTTGATTTCCTGGTCCGCAATTTGCCTCATTAGCTGAATATTCAATTAGGCGTCATGGCCCCTGTATTGTCAGGGGATGTGGGTCAAACACTCAGGTCACTTTGAAGAGCTTGAGTACTCTATCCTTGGAGCTTAGAGCTGGAGCACTCTATCTGTTTGATACCAGACAACTTGCTGAAGATTACCATCAAACACTTGTGACTGATCTTGAGCTAAATGAGTGACAATGACTTTCTGATTAAATGTTCCTCATCCCACAGTCTACTGACCTCAACAACTCACCCACATTATACAAAGTCTGACGAGTACAAGCAAACATGCCCGGCAAATGAGTCTGTTTGTTGCTCAAGATCTTAACCATGTAAAGAGGTAAAAAAGGTAGAAACATGAAGGTGAGAAGATCCTGTCAGGGAGTTCAAGACATATTTAGCTAGCAGCTGAAATGTCTCTTCAGAGTGGGGACAAGATGAGAAGAACAAACGGGGAAATGTGTGAAAACAATTTGGAAGATTACGGTGGAATCAAAAGCGATGGGGTTACCTGAACTGGCGATGTATACTTTTAATGATCGTGTGGAATGAGCAATGGGTTCAAACTGCAATGAAGACGGATTCATTTTTAGGTGAAGTATGCCCTGACATTTGCAATTCAATTGCTCAACTAGTCGTCTAGCTCTACAACCAGTAGCCGGTCTCCCGAAGCCAGTTCAACATACTGGCTTTTTGGTTGCTTGTCGGACTGGTGAGACCTTGAAATGCGTTCGAAGATTCATCAAAAAACTGCAATTTAAAATACTCTCGACAGGATTTTTCTTTAAATTATTATTCTGGACAGTTAACTAGTTCGCTCATTTACTACAATGCCCTCTCTGCAGAAAGAATAATCTTGATGAATCGGTACAGGCACAAAACATTCTGCTCGGTCTTGTGATGTCGTTCCATCTTTTTCTAGTGAAAGCATATTTTTTTTCACAACAGGCCAATGAAGTGCTGTAATATGGTCGCATGTGCGTGTTAGAATATTGTTCATTATTTTAAAATGTATTTTCTAAATTGCAATTCTGCAAATATGTACGTCTGTTATCTGATGGAGTCTTTCTCTTCAGTGACTGGTTCCAGAATACAGTATATCCTAATTGACCCTCTGCTAAGTCCCGCCCTCCCAAACACAGACCGGCCAGTCACAGCGTAGCGTCAACAAGCTCCGACCATGGACATATAATGGACTGTGCAGACTTAGAACTCATGCAGTGGTTTCAGATGTCTCTTCATTGTCGGAGCTAGTCATGGTTAAACGTTGAGTAATCCTGATACTGGCAGTAAATATATGTTTGGGTTTCTCCCTGAAAACCTGTGGAGCTAATACTGATGCGGATGGATTTATATTGCAGTTAGAGGGGCGTGGCGTATTTGACTCCCTGGGAATGAGAATAGGCTTAACCTTTTCACAGCCCTTTGAAAATATTTCATTCAAAAATGCACGGAATTGCATTGATGATAAAGAAATATGCAAAAACAACTTTTATAGAGAGTCAGTATCTCAGCAGAAAAAAAAGTACATATTATTGGCATGAATAAAATGTGATGTGCGAGGTGTTTTGCTGCTCTGGTTCAGTCTTGGTGGCGAGCAGAAGCAAATAAAAGATGAGTGAGTAAATTTGAACACGGCTGTTTTAAAAAAAAATCTAATCTGTGCAAGACTACATAACAAGACGACCAAACTAAGTGAGAATAATTTGTGCAACCTCCGTGTGTTCACACAAGGGCTCATGTAGAGATGCACTTATTTGCAACACTATATTGGTGAAATGAACCTTTATTAAATAGCAATATTCTCCATATACCACCTGCTAGTCTCATAATGAGAAGGGATTCAAATTAGGGAGAGGCGCTCCTTTCTTCAATGGCAGCCTGTTTCTTTTCATCAGCGAGCGCTTGAATAGAACACAAAGATGGAGCGGCGAGACGGCGAAGAAAGGAGAAAATAATGTACAGCACAAAGCCAACCATTTTTCACAGTTTCAAGTCTTAACAAGGAGGTATTTTCTGAGGCAATAACCTTATTAAATACGAGGGGTTATCCAATTCTGTATTGAAAAGAAAAATACGGGACACCGGTAGACCAGAGGACAAAGTCAAAGGCTATTTAAAATGGTCACGTGATTATTATGAGGATGGTGATGTATCTACCTGGCAGTGTATGTATGTCATTATATTATGAACTAGATTAATCCTCACATGTATGTGGACCCAACACAATGCAGGAATCAACCTGTATGTGGCAGCTGTTGAAGACAGTATCGGTAGATTACAGTTGTATTTTCTTCTTTTTTTACGATTGCTTGAAAAGGAGCTGTACTAGTAATGTCTACCTGAGCAGAGAATGAAATACACTTCATTCAAAACAATACCAGAGTCTATACAAACCCAGTTGTGTCACAGTATGGCACACGCACGGTTCATACCATCCGACTCAGTTTGAACCAGCTACTCTAAAACTACTTTTCTAAACAATACAGCCGGGGTTTGATTTTTCAGAGATATTGTTAGAGGGATGAACATATATTCACCAAAAAACAACAAGACCAGTTCTTACTGGTTTTATTTAATTGTATAACTGCAAAATGTACAAATTGTAATATTGTAAAATCAATCAATTCATCAATGCATTTCCAAAGGTTGGCCAACAAGTGAGCACTGTGTTCAATCTGTTGCCAAACAGGGTGCAACCTATGAGATCGCTGACAAATCAGAGCCAGAACCCTCCGGATTGGATTCAGGTTAAAGGAGGTAGTTTAGTCTGATGCTGTTCTGAGTGTCTGGGTTTTGTGTTCTTGGTCTCCAAATGGAAAAAGCCAAAGACTCTGGAGAGGGTTTGACACCAAGCAGTGGGCTGTTGGCTAGTGTGAAGTTGTGATGCAATGATGCCATTTTCTAGAACACTTATATAAGTGTTTGCTTTTGCAAGAGATGCACGATATTTTGTGTATGTTTATTTGTATTTTTTTGTGTGCGCGTTCGTTGCACCCTTAAAACAAACTGTCCACAAACACGTCCTTCTTTAGTTTTGCAACTTTTATTTTTCAAATCCCAGTTTAATAACAAGCACACGTTTTGTATATGCACGTCTACTTCGCTCCTCTCTTAAAGAGACAGCGCTCTTTTCTAAGGGGCCAATGCAATACTGTCTGCCCTTCACAGCCTGTATGTGTGCAGGTAACTTAATGTTCTCAAACATTGGAACAACAACATATGACTTAACTTAAATCCACAAATTAAAGTAAATTGTTAGTAATGGACACAGTTGTATTAAATTAGTAAGACGTATGAAATAACATATTTCAGGGCGCTACACGTAGAGTTTCGACAAAGAGAAATACGAAAATTGTGAATTAGCTTTTACAAGAAAACAAACTGTAAAGCACCCAAAACTCAGTACTGAGAAATGTAAGTGAACAATTGTACATAATAATAATAATAATAATAATAATAATAATAATAATAATAATAATAAGTGGAGAAAAGGAGCATGCCAAGCTTGAGCCAAACCAATTCCTGAAGTGAAAGCCATCTTCATATTACCAGACTGCAGGAAGTCAAATCCAGCAGTATTAATCTAATACCGTTAAAGGCCTGCATCAAGTACGGCGTATGAAAAGGGGTCACAATCATTTTAAGCACGAGATGAAAGCTTTTAGTGTATGAAACAACAATCTGAGAGAATGAAACGCCCCCGAGACCTGGAGTCATTAAGATATGAGCGATCTGAGCCGAGTCCGGCCCTTACACGCAGAATATGCTCTATATGGAGAGAATGAATTGTCATTTAAATATGAATGTTTGTCATTTTTTTCTTGCGGTAGCAATAAAAAAGACATAATGCTGTGTTTTCTGATGTCTGAACACGTTGTCTTAAAAACGAGTGAATAACTAAATACAACAAGGATTACATATCTAGAAAAGTGCAACGACCACGCTGAAGCATCTGATTGAATGAACACAAATCACAATTGGCCCCATCGTTATTCCCGTTATTAACAGCCAATGAAAAATGTTGTCAATAAAATATGTTTTCAAAAAAGTGTGAATCTTCGCAACCATTCAAGGTGCTTGAGTGTACAGTCATAAATGAGCACAACAACTATTATGCTGATGAGCAGCAAATAGCCGTGGACTGACAGAAAGACAGACACACACACACACACACACACACACACACACACACACACACACACACATATGCAACAATGTAGCCGTGAATAGTTACAGACCGAAAAGCACTGTAATAATATAATAACATGATAATAATTCAGGCTTACAGGATGAACTACAGCAGGCGCGTTCACGAAACCGTCACATTCAGAACCGCCACTGAGTCCACAGTGGACTGTGGCAGGAATGACCCCACCCGACCCGGTCGACTGAGGTCGTTTTGCATAAAAATGCTAAAAATATTTAGATTTTTAATTTGAATTAACCTCGTTAGACAACACAAACCCTAAAGTAATTTAGCATTGAAAGGTATTGGCGGGGGTAAAATACAAAGAATCTCAAATATTGGAATACAACATCAGGGGAGAAACAAGCTCCTTGACCACAAAAAGCTCTAAATACTGACGGAAGAAAAAAGTTGATTCATGCGTATATATAATTTTTACAAATGACAAAATGGAAGCACAATATTTGTACTTCTCTGTGAAGAGGCCCCACCTGCTGCCTTCATACAGACCACTTTGCCCAGCAGAGCCCTGCAGAAGTCCATTTGACAGTTCTACGTTGGTCGTCATGACATCTAATTCATCCTCTGCAATCATAATTCCCTTTTACACAGCCCTCCCCTCCCCCGCCTCTTTCGACTGGCATCCCTCCATCTCTCTAATCCTTCCATTCCTGTCATGTCAGATCTTAGCGGACGCCACGGGTCAGTGCCTCACTTTCTGAAGAGACTCCAGCATTCACAGGGGAGCACAGTGGGAATTTACATCTCACGGCAGCGTTTTCCCCTCCATTTGTTATAATGTCAGGTCACTGCACTGCTCGGCTAGCAGAGTGGGAAAGATAATGGCTCCAGCACACTCCCTCCCGATTTATTACACACTCACTGGCTCTGACCTTGTCTGCAGCTTGGGATGCATTCAGGGTTTTTTGTGTGTTTTTTTTTTCTGGCGAGTCTGCACTACTTTGACTCGCCAGTTAGCGGCTAGCTAACGGTGATGCCAATCATAGATGCTTTCTGAAATCAAGACGGCCTTTGTCGTCCCTTGGCACTGGAGTGATATGAATTCAGCCGTCCCATGTTATTCCAGATGGGCATGAAATGGTATTGACCGGACCTACTGTATATTTAACCGTAACAAAACCAATGAGCTACATTATACAGGCATGCTTTGATGTAAACAGGCTTCCTGCACACCCTGCTTTTGTCAACATTAGCTTAACGAGAAATGGAAAACCCATGTTGTTTCAACAACTATAGACCCATATCTATATTGCCTTGTTTTTCAAAAATACTAGAAAAAAATTGTACAAAAAAGGATATTGTTTCATATAGAGTCTAATTCAATTCTTTACAAACACCAGTATGGCTTCCGTAAAAATCATTCAACATATATGGCTCTACTTTACCTTGTTGATAAAGTTATCTCTGCACTTGACAATAATGAATTTGTTTGTAGTATTTTCATTGACCTTTCCAAAGCCTTCGACACAGTAAACCATAATATTCTATTGGAAAAGCTGCATAAATATGGATTTCATGACATTGCATACAAATGGTTAAAAAGTTATGTTGCCAATAGAAGACAATTTGTTTATGTTAAAGGTTGTTACTCAAACAAAGCTAGACTAATATGTGGGGTTCCACAGGGGTCCATTCTTGGTCCATTATTATTCCTACTTTATATTAATGATTTGTCCAATGTGTCAAAAAGTCTTTTTCCGATAATGTTTGCTGATGACACAACTCTAGTTCTCTCTCATTCAAATTTCAATTATCTAATTATGGAAGCTAATGCTGGTTTAACCGCCTATGCTACATGGTTTAACTTAAATAAGCTATCTTTGAATATCAAAAAATCTAATTTTATTATTTTCAGTGGTAAAAAATCTTATTCGAAGGATTTAACTAAAATTAAAATTGAATCTCTTGAGATGCCTCAAGTCTCATCTACAACATTTTTAGGAGTTATCATTGATGAAAGTTTAAGTTGGAGTATACATATTGACTGTGTTAGTAGAAAAATAAACAAATCCATTGGAATTATAAGGAGGGTTAGACATCTTGTTTCTGCAAACTGTCTCCTTATTCTTTATTACAGTTTAATTTATCCTTATCTCTCTTATTGCAATATAGTTTGGGCAAGTACTTTTCCTACTTCTCTGAAAAAAATGTTGTTTCTCGTTTTGTTAGGATTGCAACACGATCACAGTCTCACATCTCAGCTGCTCCTTTATTTCACAAACTGCAGATTCTTACTATTTATAACATTAATATTTCTTTAACTTGCATTTTCATGTATAAAACACTTTTAGGTGAAGGAAATATTCCTGATCATTTCAAGACCTTCTTCATAGTCAATTCTCAGATTCATTCTCACTCAACTCGTCAATCTTCACATCTTCATCCTCCAAAATTACTGACTAGCAGAGGTCAATTCTCCATTAGATTTAGGGGAACCAAGTTATGGAATAACTTTTCCCACCTCACAAAGAAATGTCTCTCTATAAAAAATTACAAAAATTGCCTAAAAGAAAGTCTAATTGCTGTTTCGTAAGAGTTTGTTATGTATTGGTGTTTTTTTTTTTTTTTTTTTTCCTCTTTTTTTCTTTTCTTGTTTTAGCTGTTATATCGACATTTTTAGTTACCATTGCTTAGAAATTGCCACAGAGGTTTAATCCAATATCCCTGAACAAACTCAAGCTATGCTGACTTTCACGGTCACACATGCACACATGCATACACACACTCACACACAGACTTGACATGATTACATTATTTTTCTTTCTCTTCTTTCTTTCTTTTGTTGTCTTTCTTATGTATATTTCAATTTATGTTTGTAATTTTGTAAAATTTTAAATATTATAGGAGGAGGCTTCAAATAAGCCCAGTTGGCTTTTTGTCTCTTCCTGCACTGTGATATTCATTTTTTGTTTCTGTTATGATTTTTGTTTTGTTTTATTGTTTGAATTGTGCAAAAAGAAATAAATACAAAACGAGGAATACTCTGATGGATAGGATTTCCGATCTTTCAGCAGATCTGGATCACCAAAAGAAGCATAAAGTCAAGTAATTTGTAGCATTTTCAGTTGTAATCGATGAGAGCACTGACATTACTAAAGATGTTGCTCAACTGGCCGTATTCATTTGTGGTGTTGATGAGACTTTGGCGTCACCGAGGAGTTCCTTGAGTTGATACCCATGACAGACACCACTAAAGCCAATTACATTGTTAGCGCTCTCGTTGAAGCTCTGGACCGGGTCGGGCTGGACTGGACCCGTGCTGTCAGTGAGGCTACAGACGGTGCACCATCAATGATCGGGATAAAAACAGGCGTTGTGACGAAATTCAGGGAGAAAGTACGAGCTGCAAATGGAGGATAACGTTTTGAGACATTTCACTGTATTTTTCACCGTGAGGCATTGTGTTGCAAGTTGTTAAAAATGGATGACGTCATGAAAGTGGCGTCACAATTGCGTCACAAAGCGAGGGAATCTGCAGAGGAGAGCCCAGGCAGGTAAACAGTGGGCTGATGTCTGCATTTTTGGTCCTTATGTTTCTAGTTAATTGTAGAAAGACCTTAAAATATTGTCGTTATGTATGTGTTATTATGCTGTGATTTTACTGGTCCGGCCCACTTGAGATCAAAATGGGCACCCCTGGATTAGAGGGAGCTGTCTAGGTCATAATCAGGAGGCTGAACCACCTCAACAGAATCCTTTCAACGCAAAGAGGGAGTGGTTCTAATCAGAGCTCCTCTGGGTGTCTGAGCTCCTCACCTTGTCTCTAGAGATGAGCCAAGCCACCCTGCTAAGGAAACTCATCTGACCAATGGTAGCCGTGATCTTAATCGATCTTCTTAGTCAGTTACCACCCAAAGCTCATAAGTGATCTTTGACTGGTGAATCACCCTTCAGCCTCAGATAAGTACTGTGCACCTGCACTAGTGCATATGCTGTACCACTCCGCCTATTCATCTCCCAGGCCGTCTTACTCGTATTTATGAAGAAGACCCCATGATACCTCAAACTCCTTCCCTCGGAGCAGCAGAGTTCTCAATTATGGAAAGGTCACGGGCAGGAGATGCCTCATCTGGAAGGAAGAGCAGCTCAGTCTTGTTGAGGTTCAGGTTGTATGCAGACCAGGAAGACCAGAAAGACAGGGGAAATACTGGCTGTGTGGCTACAAGAAACCGCCTTTACTGCTTGTCTATTGTTCTCAATGTCTGGACTAAATTAGGATTTTGTGACTTGAAAAATCTCCCACAGAGCCTTCGACAAACACAAGAGATCAACGACTCACATCCAAAGCCAAATCGCTCAAGAATAGATCTGGCTTTAGACGAACAGCGGAGACTAAATATTAGCATCCACAATGCTAGGCTAAAGGAGAACCAAGAGGTTCTAAAAGACCTCATTCATGCCACTTGCTTCCTCGCCAGACAGGAACTGGCATTTCGTGGTAACAATTAGAGTTCAAGCTCATCAAATCGTGGCAACTATGTACTGTAGAGCTATTACACACTTTTGCTGAGATAGATGAACGATTAGCTCAACATTTGGAGACGTCCACTGTGTTTTCTGTCCTTTCAAACAGAATACAGAGCGGTTTAATTGAAGCAGTCGAGTAGACGAGACCACGGACGTCACAAACAAAACCCAGATCTCTGTAATTTTTGCGTTATGTGGATAAAGGTGAGGTGAGGGAGGCGTTTGACGGAGCAGCTGTGATGTCATCAGAGCAGGATGAAAGAAAAGGTGCCGGAGGCCATGTTTACTCACTGTTACGCACACACATTGAACCTGGTGCTCTTGCATTCAGCAAAATGTAGAACTTTTTTTTAAACAGTTGAGGGACGAGCGTAATTTTTCAGTAAGTCCACCAAACGCACCCACTTATTGATTGATGTTGTGAAGCGACGTTTACCAAGAGCAGCACCCACGAGATGGAGCTCAAATTCAAGACAATAAATTCAAGACGATAAACATGAACCAATCTAATCTGCGTGCTGTATTCCGCATAATGAGCGTAAATCCAGATAGTTGGGATAATGACCCTCTGATGGCTGTCAAAAGCAACAACGTGCTTTTTCATCATGGCGAAGAGTGCTGTAAAACAGAAATTAAATAAGAGACAGGTCTGTAATTCTCGTCATAAGTGGGGTAGAGAAGATAGAAAGGAGTTTTGGGGGGTTGAAGAAGGAATGACCTTTTACATTTTAGCTCCACTGGTTTTGCTTTAAAAAAGTGCTAAACTCTAAGTATGTTGTCGGTTCCATCCAACACAACGTTACAGACTCTAAAGGCCATCACTGTTACGGAGCTTTAGGCTCTTTAGTCAAACATGTAATGTCACTGCTACCACCCTGCATACCCGTTAACAACCGGTGAGAAAACAATTAGTGAAACCCCTGGAAGGACAACAACATGGCATCATTGGGGAAAAGAAGTTCAAACTGGAAGCTCTATCAGTATCTTCTAGGTTGTCTCATGGGGTGTTTGGTTTATTCCATTAGGGACCGCGGCTGCTGCTGTTTCTCTCTCTCCTAAATGATTGTGATTGAGAGGTCTGTGTGGAGGGAGACAGAGCCCCCTCTGAAAGGGTCTGCATGATTAATGACCTGGAAATGCCTTATCTTTTCATCTGATTAAATAAAATTGAATGGATTTTTACATTTTATAATAAAGTGACTCCACGGGGCTAAGATGACATGCTTGAGAAGCTCTGGGGTGTGTGTGTGTGTGTGGGTGTGTGTGTGTGTGGTGTGTGTGTGTGTGTGTGTGTGTGTGTGGGTGGTTGTGAGAGAGACTGCAAATTAGTGCAAAGTGTGTGCATGTGCATGCATGTGTACACCCATGTATGCATGAATGAATCCATGTATTCTCGTGTATTTGTGAGGGGCGTGTGCAGAGACGTGTGTGTGTGTGTGTGTGTGTGTGTGTGTGTGTGTGTGTGTGTGTGTGTGTGTGTGTCTGTGTGTTACTAGATGAAAGTCTGGAAATGCTTAAGGGTGCTGGTGCTGTGAAGCAGAAAACATCAGTTTGTCACCATCCAGTGACACTACCTGCCACAACCATGTGAATGCCAACCAGGCTCGCTGGCAGCAAAGTTTCTTTTCAATTTCCTGAGAGTCTAATTGGGCACTGGAGCATCCTCGTGTGACACCCCTTCCTCAAATTGTGTGTGCATGCGCTTACATAAGGATGTCCGAATATTGTGTTCATCATACATCTGCCAAAGTGGAAAAACACTGTGCTTTTGTTCATGCAAAAAAAAAAAGGAAAATTCTGCTTCAGCCACCGTTTAAGCCAGGGGTGGGCAAACTTTTTGACTCGCGGGCCACAATGGGCTCTAAAATTTGACAGAGGGGCCGGGACCAGATGGATGGAGTGTTTGTGTGAACTAATATAAATGACATGTAAAAATCATTACATGAAAGGATTTGGCCTTTAACAGGTAGCAAAGCATTTATTTGCAAGGCAATTTAGCAAATTGCACGAATTGCAACTAACGATTATTTTAATAATCGATTAATCGGTTGATTATTTTTTCGATTAATCGGATAAAAACATCAAAAAAGCATTAATTTCCAACCCTTTATTCAAAAACAGAACTGACAGTGCAAATTCACAGTGCAAAACATCTTCAGAAAGCACAAACAGGTTGCTCCTTGAACATCTCTGAGCTGTTAATAAAAACAATTAAATAAAAATGGACTAACACTAAAAACATGTATGCTTTACATTTGCCAAATGTGAGCCCCTTTTACTGTAATGATCTCCTTGGAGCAGAGGCTGCATTTAGCATGACCTGCTTCATCAATATGTATGAAACACTGGACAGAGGGAAGCTGTACTGCTCCTCTCACGTCTGTTTTGACCTCTTCATCTCAGCTCTGCATCAAGCTGCGCTGCATAGAGCGTCCTCTTCCTTAAACCATTTCATTCTGGGTCTCTTACGACCACGACATCACGTTGTTGGCTAAGCCCAACTACGTGATTTGATTCTACTTTGAGTAAAAAAACAACCTGCAGCCAGATCCGCCGGTGTGCCGGTGTACCAGACCGGGGGGTTACGGCATGTTTCATTTTACAAGCAAGACTGAACTGTAACGGAACATAAAGTAACTTTAACAACAATACACAACCCAAACACGTTAGCTAACGTGATAGCAAGCTGACTAGCTTCCATTTAAAAACAAGTTTGAGGCAAATGAAGACGCTGTAGACATCTTAACGCTGATTGGCCAAGACTTGACACGTCACATGCAAGATGTTCTATTTTTCTCAATGTCTCACTCCAATCTCAGAAACGCTGCCGGCCAGTTGCTCTGCTCCGCTCTTTTTTTTTTTTTTCTTTCTCCGCGACTTGACTGGCGTAATAATCGCGCGACACAACGAATCGATAATGAAATTCATTGCCAACACTTTTACTAATCGATTCGTTGTTGCAGCCCTAATAATAATATTTGGACAAGTTCGGCGGGCCGGATTAAAAAGCCCAACGGGCCGTATACGGCCCAGGGGCCGTACTTTGCCCATGTCTGGTTTAAGCTCATTGCATATACTGTTCTAAACAATACGGCTGAGATTTAAAGAGAATGTACTTTCACACCTGAACCCAATGTGTTCTTTGTGTTAAACATGTACAGAGCTGCATGGTGGGACTGTTCTTTTTCTTTTCATCTGATCTGTGAAAAACTTCAATGTGCAGAACTCTGGTAACTCTTATAGCCTTGGATACCTTGACACATGACGTGTTCTAGATCTAGAGAAAGTGAAATCATTGGTGCAGCATTCCCAATCATCCAGCATTGCATCTGTGTGTGTCAGATGTCCCAGTCGATCAAAGGTCCTTGGCCTGGATGAGCAGCAGACCAGGGATGGATGTACACATGCATGGTTGAAACTGTCTTTCAAGCTCCGTCTTTGCAGTCACATTTAGAAAGACATTATTTTCCACGGGCCTCGGTCAGACTGCTTTTGGCAAAGACCAAAAGACCAGTCAAGTTCTGCCAGTGCAACTCCTCTGCTTGTGGCTCTTCAAGACATAGCGCAGAACAAGTACATCATGGAAAAACCCTTCACCGTGTTCTCTCTACAGACTGACATTACAGACCGCCCAACCTTCAGCATCTCAGGGGGAATCTCATCCACGCCGGGTGTCTTGTCGCTGAGGAGCTTCTTAACTAAATCAAAGACCTCTGCCAGGGATATAAGGGAGGCTTCCCAAGAGTCTCCAAGATCTACCTCCTCCACGGAGGACATGCTGGTTGTTTTTTAGGAGTCCCTCAAAGTTCTGTTTCCGCCATCAAGTCAGTAGTTCTCCTCTGCTGAACGAATCTCGGGCCAAGCCCTGAAGCCAGAACTTCATTGAGGTCAACTGAAATTCCTTTTTCTATTGCTTCTGCAAACTCCTCCCCCACCTGAGTATTTGCTTTAGGGACCATTGTACTGATGTTTACCAGAGGGCTACATCCACTATGTTTTCATTTTAAAACAGATTTAAAAGATCTCCATCCAGACCAGTGTTTTAGCACCTGAAATATATATCACATGACTATTAATTGGTCATGGGCTGATAACTATGCTGGACACAGAAATTGTCTCAGTGCGCTCCAATAATACCTGTCCATGTAGGCAGCAATATCCATGTTGTAGGTTTGTTTCATCAGTTTTCTGCCGGAAAAGGATGATGTGATAGGTAGGGGCGTGACGAATCAGAGAAGGCCGCGGGTGACTGATGACCCAATGAAGAAGCGTCTCCATTTCTGCCCGTCGAGACTAAAACCCAACCCAACCCCTTTATTAAACGGCTGATATATGATAATCTAATTGCTTTTAGAATTCAAGTACACAGAAAGCAGAAAGTGCCAATATATTATCTATAAATAAATAGGTATAAACTGCGTGAGTGTTATCGGTGAGCAAAAAAAAAACAGAAATACGAATGAGAATAACAAACACTAACTATCGATTTTGGCCATTTCACGTGATATCTCAACATCTTCTACAAATTACAGCTGTAGAATTAACTTTTTATCAAATCCCAAAAACATTTCCATGCCTGCATTCAGCTTCAGCGTATTCATTACGAGCATCATTATCCGCTGGAGGAGAAAAATGGAGCACAAGAAGACAACTTTGTTCCCCATCTTTGTGGAGGAGGAGGGTTCCATATTGTCCACCTCTTCCAGCGGCGCAATAACTGCCAGCCTTCCTGGAAGTATCGATCAAACACTGTGCATCACTGCACTTTGAAAAGAAGGTCTCTCTTCATCAACATCAAACCCATTTGAGCAGAAAAACTGCAGTGTCCAAATGATGTTTACACTTCTGCTCTGATGTCCCTACTTAGTGATATAGCTGCTCTCCCCGCCGTCGTTCCCTCAGCCGGCCTGCACAGGAGAGATTAATGATCCTGTGCTGCCGGAGCCCAATAACATTATGTGACATTTACAGAAGGCTAAAAAGCAAAGGCTTAAACACGGCAATTTTCAAAAGGTCAGCCATTTGTGAGTTTAGAGGCAATCCAGCTCGGTGAGAGGAAGAAGAAAAGAAAAAAGCCTTTCCAAAGGCTTACCGGTGTCTTCATTCGTCAGCGCTGATGCTTTGGTGGAGAAACCGTCTCTCCAGATCCTGCGATAGTCATTTCATTCACTCAGCGTTACTCATTCCTCTTAACTCATCTCCTGATACACCAACCACTTAGCACACAGTGTATTATAATTTAATTTGCACTGACAGTTACAATAACTTCCATTTGATGAGATTAAGTCATATTCCACAACGTGTTGGACATAAAGGTCTGCGTGTCTTTACGCAGACGCTAAACAGCGTCGGTCTTCGTTTCACATTGAAACCAACGCTTTGCAAAGTTATTGCCAACGAGTCCATGAGGCTTAAGAGAAACGGACTCTCAGTAAATAAGGGCTTAACATGTTTGCTGATACTCTTTCCTCTTATCGACGATGTTGTACACGTCTCTGTGGTGTTTGAACACGGAGTGGCTGAGTTGTCCGGAGGGGACGAGCTAAAGCTTTTGCTGGAAGGCGCTATGCGACCCGCCGCCTTAATGGCATCCTGACAAACAGCTGCCCGTCCTCCGTCAAATATTTGCTCACTCTCGCTATCTGCCATCATGTCCCCCCCCGTATCATTGTTCAAACAGCTTGTATAAACACCTGTAGCGTGACCCGCGTGCTGACCGGGCCATCGAGAAGGAGTTGTTCCAGGCGGCCGTGCTTAATGGGGCCAGGACTTTTAACACTGCGTGGGCGGGTCAGATCAGCACCAGTGGGTCCATGCAGAGCGGATGACAGCATGAATGAACTTGGGGCTGTAATTCATTCACAGTTGTGCAGTAGGAAGTGGAAATGGGATGATCGAGTCCTATTTAATAGTGTTTTAATCCTCCATGTCCGTTAGCTTTATTTCTGTTGTGAAACACTTTGGAGGGTGAAATCCAAAGAGAGTCTTTCTTGCTTACTTTTTTTTTTTTGACAAATATTTGTATTGTATATAAATAAAAAGTACATATAGGCATTTCAGATAAAGATATCAGTGTCATTTTTTTATTTTGTGTTAGGCGTTACTGACTGTTCCTCAACAGAATACAAATAACAGTAGAGGGTGACAGATATGTACATGCACATGTAACGGAGTTAGAAATACATTCTTATTGTCAATGTATTGTATCTTATTTTTGTTTATTGTGTGTGTGAATTTCATTTTGAAGAGTTAAATCTGTTTCCTGCGGAAATTGCCTTTTACCTCTTCTGCACCTCCTAGGTTTCCGTAGTCCCGTTTTCCCTTCACAAAAGTGATATACTGCTGAAGGAAGCTGATGTGCAGAGAGAGACCAGAAGGCAATGTATGTGTTTTGTTGTCTTCTGCAGGAGCAAATAAATACTGGAAAGAGCATTTTCTGAGTCGACTTCTTCCATGCCCTAAACACATCTGTTACACACATAGATTATTATACCCCACAAGTAGAACGCTCCCACATTCCTTAGATGTGACCAGAGAGAGAAGAAAGAAAAGAAAAGGGGAAACGATAGACTACAGCGTTGCAACAACATCTTCCTCTCTTGCTTACTTAATGTGAAACCCAGTCTCTAACTGGCTTGATGTCCAGCGCTGTGGTATTTAAGCCCCTCCCCCTCCTGGTGTCTTTCTTGTTGTGGACTGCAGGTCCATCACTGCCACTGAGGGATCCTATTAGTTCTGACGGTCGCTCAATAAACTGTGTTTGTTTATTAAATCATCTCATCTTTGCACAGATCGTTTTTTCAAAAATATTTGTAAGTGGGAAATTTCTATTTCAAATTGTATGAATGCCTTTTGCTCTTCTTCATTTTGCTGGGAAATATGGCTGTTCGAAAGAATTTATTGTAGACTATGATACTATTCTATGATATTTTTATACAAACAACATATTAATTCCAGTGCAATCAGTGGACTTTTTATACTTTTTATACTTTTTTAACAATCCCAATAACTGTCTTTTCATAACCACCCCTCAATATAAATGTCTTTTATCTTGGCTCCACAACCTAACGTGCTGAATTGTATCCAACATTTACGAATAATTGTTAAATCCATTGGGGTTTTTTTGTGCTTATTGTTATCTTTTCCAATTTATTGTGATGGTCTGCTGTTCCAGTACTTTTGTTTTCATCCTATACTCCCAAGCAATTTGTGATAGTGCTCTTTTTATATTTGTCCTCATAATACGTATCTATTTGTTATATAGACACTATTGTTTTCTGTTTTTTTGGTTATATATATAAAAATAAAAAAACATTTTTCTTTTTACATGCATTTTCCATCCGCTCGGTAGTCCGTGGTTTGTCAAATATATTTATAACGTGCGTTCTTGTGAGTTTTCTTAACAATTAATGTGAACCAAAAAGTTTCATAGGCTTTGTTAGGATGGTCAGTTTAGTCATTTATTAGTATTCCGCCTACTGTTCTGCTTTCAAATGTTTGTGTGACTCCTTTGGGTTATCAATCACCTCAGCAGTGTCTTGTTTTGTGCTTGGTTATGTAATCACAGGAAGACGTTGTTCGTGCTGTAGATTGTTTGAATCAAGTCTGTTTCCATTTGGGTTCAATAAATCAATATTACAATCCCTGCCTACAGGAGGACAAACGGCTAGGCTGCACTTTTAAATACACTTTATAATAGCTGCTATACAATGTGTATAGACGAGTACAATAGTTTTACAAACAATATGTTGTGCCTAAAGCAACTTCTTCTCTTGGACCGTTGTCTCTGAAAGATGAACATAGATCGGATAACTCATGCAAAACAGTTTTTCCTCAAATGTGGAACCAGAAGACAAAGGTAAGAATGGTTTACGATGCGCACGTTGAATCCTGGACGTTTCTCCATGAAAGAGGATCAGTCAGTTGTCTTTTGTGATGAAATATGATGAAAATCTGAATATTTTCTTTACAATAATCAACATTGTGACACCTTCCACTCACATCCCATGGATATGCACCTCTACCTCAGGCGGGGGCCAACGGTAGGCCTACACTTGTGTTTATTATTATTATCTTGGTATTATTTCAGGGACAGTGTCATGGTTTCATTGCCAGCTAGTCGTGCTCATTATCTCACTGTCAACGGTGCTCAATGTTATTGACTTTGAGTCTCCGGCATGACGTTAGCTCTCTGGTACGTTTAGCCCAGGGGTCGGCAACCCGTGGCTCCGGAGCCGCATGCGGCTCTTTAGCCCGTCTGTTGTGGCTCCCTGAGGTTTTGACCACACAAAAAAAGACGTTTTTATTGTATTCTTTTTTTTTTTGCCCAGTGAGGGAATTCCTCTAACTTGGAGTTTGAGGTGATATTGGGTCACTCTAAATAAAAATAAATGTTTAAATATTTCTTTAACTAAAATGTGCGTCACATCCTGTCACGTAGCTGTCAAGCCTCTTCCCCTGCAGGTGGCTACTCGTGATTCAGAGCTCCGCCCTCGCTTATCAACGGATAAATAAATAAAAAAGAAAAGTAACGGAGGAAAGTAGAGCGTTTCATTCTGCGTGGACGTATTCATTTGCTTTCACTGCCAACGATGCTGCTGACCTGTATGCTTGATACGTAGCAAAATATATGCCTTTTAAAATGTAAAACTCCTGTGAAGAGGACAGATATAGAACCTGCTACCTTGCGATTACAGGGCGAACACTCTACCACACGAGCCACATATATAGACAGGACTAAAGGTCCGGATAGCTGTGCTTTTAATTGACCTCAATGTAGTTGACACATGACTATTTTTTGTCTCCTCTTAATAAGAGTTTGATAGTTATAAACAGGTAAAATAGCAACACAATGTCAAAAAGTGTCTTTATTCTTGTTCTATAATTTCATAAATACAACAAACTATAGTTTTTTGTATATATGTTACCTGTGATATCAAATCACTTTTGCAGCTCCAGACACATTTTTTGTGTGGGAAAAAAATGGCAAAATGGCTCTTTGGATAGGAAAGGTTGCTGACCCCTGGTCTAGCCGAAGGGACCTGAGTGGACTGGAGAAATATCTCCCGTTGCCAACGCATATCAAAGGTTTGTCCTGTTTACTGGAGAAGTGAGCAACGTCCCGGTTGCCTAGGAACATTATGGGATGGTAATGATTGGTCCAGGTATTAGCAAAGCCTCAAGGTTAACGGGGAACAGAGTTACGGCTCGTGAAAAGCTTTTGGAATCGATCGCAAAATGCATGAAAATGAAAAAAAAATGGTCTGCATTTGATTTCTCTGTGACCATATATAATATATATATATATATATATATATATATATATATATATATATATATATATATATATATATATATATATAATGTATAATATGGGATAAGGCCCGACGGACCAGGTCTCCATTATCAGCCGCCAGTGGACGTCGGTTAATAATGGACGCCTCAGTGGGCATCATCCCTCACATCCCTCACTCTTCCATTCTGACCGACTCCATTCATTGGAAGATTGAAAGAATGTGACGATTTATTTTGTTTAATTTATAAAAATGACTTATTTATTGATGGAATTTATGTAAATATGTTATTGTTTGTATCTTTTTTTATATATTTCATCCGCTACAACTTTCATTTTACTAGTCATGAGATTGATGTACTACTTTTTCACTTCACATCTTGTGTTTGTTTTGGTTTTAAATGAAAGATCAGCCGTGACCAGGTGATAGACATCCGTGTCTATGAACTGCAGTTTATCGAAAAGCATACGGAATTTATAAGCATGAATAAATAAATAGAAACAGCCCTTTTCATGTTAAACATTTGAATGACTCCAATGTACACAATGCAATGAAATGGCAAGCGTATGGCTGAAAGAGCCATCACGTCCATATTCCATGAGCATGTACAGTATCGTGATTGTTGCTGCAGCTCAAACCCAGCGTGACCTTTCCTCTCTCTGCACATCTTCCAGCCTTCAGCAACAGATGCTGCTCCACTGCCAAATGGCCTACAAAGCAAACTGCACTACTTTAATCCTATGTGTAGCCAGCATTAAAAATTGGATTGAGACGGATAAGATTAGATTATGCCTGCGGGATTTGAGAAAATGTAAAAGCCTCATTTAGGCTTTAGCATAATCTCCTTTCACTCCCGGGGAGCATCAAGCCTCCCAGCAGATGCCAGATACACTTTGTATAGTTGTCTTGTTTTATTTGATCCTCTTCTTTTTGGATTTGCTCCTTCTTTTTTTTTATTATGAGTACTGTACCTTTTTCTTTTTCATGGGGATTGCGCTGCTTCAAAGCTTAAGGCGTGCAGACAGCACACAGCGGCCTCACAGCGCAGCTTCATCCGCTTTCATGCTGATTCCTACTTCTTCACAGCCAGGAATCTGACTCCCATCAAGCACGGCTTCATCGGCCGTGACCAAATCAAACGGAGTGCTTTTTAGGAAATGACCTTAGCCTCCGTCTGAACAGCAGCATGCATTGTGTCTGACTACAATGTAATGTTCTTTTTCAAGTAGGTCTACTGGAAGATCCTCGTTGTTTAGAAGCATAGGAATTAGAAATATGTTGAATATACATGTTAAACATCTGAAATGATCAAAACACATGCTCTATTCTTCCAATAAATTGATAGTTTGGCCAAAATAAGACGAGTCGTCAACACCAAAACGGTGTCAGATCGCTTTGACTTGAACGATGAAAGCAGTTCAGCAAAAGATGTAAAATAAAAAGGTTTAAAACCTTTTCAGACCCACCAATCATCCATTGTGACGATATTTATGAACATCAACCCGTTGAAAACTGTGGAACCAATATTGGCTCTAGACCTCTTTTTCCCTGTGTTTGAGTCGTCGTAGGAACCCCGAATTAATTCAAATACTTGTGTTTAATGTATGTAATTGTTCAGCAAAGTCTTGAAAATGTTTTATATCTGCAAAAAAAAAAAAAATGTTATACCATATTTTGATCATAACTATGACAAGCATGATTATGAGCCAGATTCCCCAAAAAGGCCTCCTCGAGCGGTCCCCGAGTTTTTCAAACTGTATGATTCAGGGCCTTAACAGCAGCCCACATACTATTAACACACCTTTTTGGAAAGACTAGGACCTAAAGAATCACAATATGCACAAAAAAAACAAACTTATTTTATGGCAAAACATTGGCCGATTTGGGCATGCTGGGTATTGGAATATTCAGGAGCTTCCGCGTGTGCCGTATGACGAGGTTTTAGAAAGAAAGAAATGTAAAAAAAAAAAAAAAGGTTAACTAATGACAATGCAGTGTTTAAAACTATATTCAACTAATACGTTTTGACAGGCGGAGAAACAAATGAGCCCGATGTATCTATGTATGTAGCGCTGTCTTGAGATGAAATAACAACATGCTAGATGCACCACATTAAAAGGGGCATTTGAAGATGTCCTCAATGTGGAGAATACAGGATTTTATTTCTTTATATTGAATGAACATCCCAGTGAACATCGGGTGTGGACGATGTAGGAAGGTGGCTAACGACGTCATTTTAAACAAACAGGTTCTTTTATTTAAAAATATATATATAGTTTTTTTAGATTATAACAATTTAATTAAGCCCCGCCCCTAAAACAGAGCGTGGCTAATCATAAAGAGCGCCGACCAGGATCCAGGCCGACGAGTCAATTCCATGTGGTTTCACCTTCAGTATTTTACGGCTAACGGGTTATTTGCGACTGCCAAGCGCCCGTTTACAGTCAAGTCTGCATAATTAACTCCAGATGAAATCACTCAACCCCTGAGCCCGTGTGAGTGGTATGTGACGTGTCAGCGGAGAGGTTTCACACATGCCAGCAACATATTAAACATACAAGAGGACGACTGAGTAAAGAAACGAGCATCATCGCAAAAATGTTAGTCTCAAACCATTATTAGTTATTATTATCATTATTAAGGAAGGTAAGAGTCCATTTTCATATGAAAATGGACTGAGCCCATGAGGACATCGGTGTCAGCTGCATCCCTGCTGACAGTGTGTGATATAATACATTAGGACTCATGGTAAAATTCCAGTTTATGGAAAAAATATATATAAATTTTGCCTCATTTATGTTCAGACAAGGTGTTGATTCGTTTCAGAGCGTGTGGTTTGTGGTGCTGTTACTGTATTGTGTTACACAGAGAGGTGCTGCTGTTATTTAGCCGGCACACATTTGTATGAATGGGGCGTGCAAAACACTAGACACACTTAATTTTAGCTTAGTGTACCTAATAAACTGGTGTATATGTCTGTGTGAGTGTGTGTTCTTATTGCTCCATGTTGGTTGAGCAGCAGATTACAGAGCTGGCAGATCTTAAGCAGCTATAAGAGGCCGGCAGCTCTAAGTAGGACCCTGTTAAAGTGGCCTGCTGGTAATGCAGTCAGTATACAGTGGGACAAAATCTCTCCATCTCCATCTCACACACACACACACACACACACACACACACACACACACACACACACACACACAGACACACACAGACACACACACACACACACACACACACACACACACACACACACACACATTTGTTGTTGAGGCTGTGTAGCCGGTGCTCTTGGGTAACATCTTTATCCTTCCAGCTCAATCTGGCCTGCATCTGCCGGGTAGGAATTACACTGATCTGCTGTGACACGGTCCCCTCTCCGCCCTCTGCACCGCCCCTCCCCCACCCTGCTATTATAGCCTTAAAATGCACTACTTAGTGGCGACAGAAAAGTCACTTACATGCTGAATCCCAATATATAATCAAATGAACTTTAACAATACCCATAGGGGGGATTATAAGCACACAAAAATAACAGGATTCAGGGACAATTTCCAGATAATTACTAATAAATAAAAAAATATTTGCCCTGCTGAATTAACGAGATTATCATATTCGAAGAAAAGTTGTAATGGGGATGAAATTCTGCTTTTTTTTCTGAATTAATGAGATACCTTCAAAGGATTCAATATTAATAATATAATAATAATAAAAAAGGATGTTTTATTCATTTCAGGGGGCTTTTACTCCCCAGACTTACGTCCATCTGTTATATTCAAATGACTATAGCTAGCTAGCTAGAAAGTCGTTGAAGCTAGCTATGAAAATTGGATTAGCTAGCTAGCGCACCAGCGCTCCCACCGCTAACTGAAGCTGTTGTCTCCTAGCGGCGGTGGTCACGGAGGGACTGTAGGGGGCGCTAGCTAGCTAGCTAGCTATTTCTTGTCTCATCTGTGGCTGGTAAACAGTAAATTCAATCAAAAGCAGTGCTCCGTAAATGCTATTTTCCCAAGCTAATGCTGCTGTAGCAACTCAAATGTACCCAGCTCTGGCTACTCGATGTGTGTTTTTATGTATTTAAAATGTATGTATATACGTAGCAAGATTGTAAGGTATCTGGTCAATTCAGAAAACACAACTGATGCAGAGTTTTTCCATGAAAACCTTTCTCGGAAATTAGTGAATACATCACAAGTAGACCACAAAGTATTGACCACAATGTTGATTGAGTGAGAATTATGACAAAATATTGCATCATGAAGAAGATACAAAACAAATGACCAGAAGACCACACTTGGACAACAAAATAAAGGTTGACCTTGGTATCCAAATATTCAGCAATCAAGAAAAGGGGGTCTAATCTCGACAAAACAGTTGAAAGAGGAATAGTTGGGGCACTTTTCATATGTCACACCTACGTACCTGAGACTAAATGGACCTCTGTGGCTAAAAATACATGGTATAGAATATTCTATTACACATTGGGGTCGTGACAAAGAAAAGTAAAATAAAGAAATGCAAATAGTAATAACGTCAAATAAAACTGACTGTACAATAAGCGGCAGGGCAATTATCAATATGTCTTTGAGTTGTGGTTCTTTGCACACTGCCCATGTGTGACATGACACCGCCACCACACAGTCAAACATATAACAAAATAAAAAATAAAAGCCGGCAGCACCGTCGCAGACTAAAGCAACTCATATCTCTGCTTTCTTAGGAGGCGGCCAGCAGTTTGTTTTCGACGGCGGCCTTCATCTTTGGCCGCGCACGGCTCCGCTGATCTCTAGAAGGGATTGGGGTTACTTTTGAGGAGCTTTTCCTCACGGCTCGCTATGAGCCGGGGGATAAAGTCCATCCACACTTTCTCTCTCCGTCTCCGGCTGCTAATCCAGCAGCGGCTCAGCCATTTAGCAGCAGCACAGGACCTCTCAACCTGAAGAGCAGCATGCTGCGAGGCAACAGAGGGTGGGGGGTAATAGTGGAACAGCTGCTTATGGAACAAGACTCCGCACACACACACATACACACACACACACACACACATATGGCAAGGGGGCCAGATGACAAAACCTCAGATAGGGTCACAGTGGGTACCGACTGATCTGCTTTCAGGGGTCCACTCACCAGAGGATTAAGATCACACTGTTTGTGTAATATTTTTTATGAGTATTGTTTTTTTTCAGTTTTTGTCTGTTTGTTGTGGGGTGTGAAATATAAAAAAAGAAAGAGGAATCTAATTGTTTTATGAAGGCCAATAAAAATAGAAATCCTGAATAAAAAAAGGCAGTATTTGTATGTTATTCTGTTGCTGTTAGGAGTGGATGATATGGATAAAATCATTGGTATATGTAATATTATATTATAAGATCTACATACATATACTGTATATATGGTAATATACTAAATAATCTGAATGATTGCCAGTCCAACAAATAAGATGTCAAATCAGACTTCAATACATGAATGTAACATAAATCCTGTAGTTATTATATAATATTGCCATACAGCACCTTTACTTTTGCCTTACCTGTCGGTTGTGGTATCTGTGTTAAAACAACCGTCTCAGAGAAATTACAATATTTTACGTGGACCGGATTATGTATTCTGTAACACGAGGATGAAGAGATGCTATTCATGAAAGTCTCTGGCATTTTACTATGTTTTTTACCAAGATATCCAATCTCGGGAAACATATAACATGTTGTCTTTCATTCACTGCAGTCATTTTCTTTCTATCTTCGTGGTTATGCACTGGCAGCAGTTGAATACGGTTCAGGTCATTGTGGTCTGGTTTATTAATACAGAACGAGTCTGCAAAGCTTTGACGTGAAGATGTTTGTGCTGCTGATCAGGATCAGATCCATGTCCCCATACCTGACAGCACTTTTCTACTTTGGACGATCACTAGTGATGCATTTAGGTTGGAAATGCAATTTTTTTTATGTATTTTTGTATGTACAAGGTTTTTGTACGCGACACATTTTTCAGCTAGTGGATAAAACCACAAAATACTATAAAACATTCTGACTCGGTGTGTAAATGCATCAGTAGTGGTAGAAATGTTGAACAGTTTGACAGTCAGCTTAGACTTAATTGTGTAACACTGTTGAACAGTGGAGAGTGAATGGCAATTATAGGCAGTAATACTTGACATTTATTTCGTAGATGTAAATCACTGTTGATTTACATGTTTCATGTTCAGTCGCAGAGCCACAACGTCGCCATCTGTCTTCTGATTCTGACTTTGACTGAATTCTTCACTAAAACAGTATTTTTTACTGTTTTAGGCTGAAGGTATAAGTTCATGCAGCAACATTCTCTTAAATGTGTCTTATATTTTCTCTTAATTTGCTTTAAAGAAACAAGAGAACGGACGGGGGATGGATGGGATTTGCCAGAGCATCAGTTGTGTACAGTAAGCCATTCAAACGCTGAACACACACAATACCATCCCAGAATGGGATAAATACCATTCCTTCAGCCCACAAATATAGGAATCTAATCCTCACAAGTACTCAAAAATACCATTATCTACATTTGATTGTATGATTTTTGTTCTTTGAACCTGAAATTGCGAAAACAAGATGTTTCTTCTCTCATGTCGTTTAGAGTGCTCTCCACCACGACATCGCCCTTACCTACGAGTAGAGGAAGAAATAAGGGAAACAAACCAACGGGTGTGAACGAAATAAGAACAAATCTTGGCCACAAACCAAAACAAGAGGACATTTATATGTCGCCTGCTGCATGAAGCATAATGACGTGACTCCCAGAGACAATGCGACACAATTGAAGACACATGTCAAGTTGACGTTGGCGTTGTCTACCATTAGCAGCGTTATCATTACAATGATTACCGCTGAGGTGGGGAAACATGTGGCTCCTTCCCGCGTCACTCGCCTGCTGTGCCCGGCGTCATGATGTAATCCGTCTCGTGTTACATTACATTACATTACATTACATTACATGTCATTTAGCTGACGCTTTTATCCAAAGCGACTTACAATAGTGCATTCAATCATGAGTACAAACTCAGAACAACAAGAATCAATAATCAATAATCGCTAAAGTACAGTTTCTTCAATAGAGTTAAATTACAAAAATTACAGAAAATTACAAAAGTGCTATCAATAAGAGACATCAAAGTGCTACTAGAGTGCTAGTACAGTGCTACCTTCCTTATTCAAGGTGTAGTCGAAAGAGATGCCATCTCCGCACACACTGGTAACCCAACACTGCGGGGATACGCCGCGGTGATCCCTGTTTTACCCGCTGTAAGCCTGATGTCATCCACGGAGATATCAAACAAGCTACTCAGATTAATAACAACCCGTCAGTGTGGCCAGATCCTGGATTTATGGGATGGAAGGTATAGAGACGTTGCCCGAGGGAGGCTGGGATCGCTGCCCATTACTTTGAAGTCGATCTTGCACAGAGATTAGTTCTTGGACAAAGACCAGCGACCGGCGGCGATGCGTCCCACCGCCCCTCGGTTGTGACAGGCAGATTCCTCCTGCGATGAATCACTGCCTGTTAGCTGCTTGAAGGGCCTGACAGACAGGCCTGTGTGCAGGATACTGTTCACAGATTAGATCTGCACACCACCCCCCTTTAGAGGCGCTGGGCTGCTGCTCGTTTTTTTTTTTTAAATCTCATTTATAGTCAAGCAGCGGATATTTTGTCAATCTACAATACTGTTAAATGCAATAATTTTCGTGGCAAACAAAGTTTTTGGTGCCAGAGCCGCAGCAGCCTCACAGGAAACATATGAGGGGAACTCCTACTCTGTTGCCAGGCGGAACATTGAGAGCATAAAAAATTTAGCGAAAAAAGAAAATGATTACATTGAATGACAACATTTTAAAAACTGCATATTTCAAATTCTCTAGTTTAAGGAAAGATTGCGTTTATGGATTATTTTCTTTTTTTTTAAGATAATAATAACGTGTGCAGTGAGACAGGATGCAAACTGCAGCTTCCTGCGTGAAGCCACTGAACCAATCATGAGGCGCAGAACAATCCAATATGTCGGTAATTCCTCGGGGTATACGGCTGGGAACTCAGGGACATGTCATGCCTTTAGATTCATTTTACTGGAAGGGAAACAAATGATTGATTGATTGATTCTCATGCAAAATTATGACTTAAGTCTAACTTCCTGTGGTCGACGGAATAAAGATGTAAATACTGTTTGCCCAAATCACTTACCGTGTTTCTTTGTTTATACGCTTTCACAGAATATTAAATTATCACTACTTCCTTCCATGTAGTCCTTTATTAAAATGTATTATTGTGTACTTTCAAATCTTTGTCAAGGTGAAAGGAAATGAATCGAACAATATTTCTAGGTCATTCCTAAGTACGGGAAAGGACCCGCCCACAAGGTTGCAACACCTGTAATAACCTCGTTGTGTCTTTAAACAGCAATACCTTGACCACATACAGTATCGCCACTCTAACCACCGATGTATTGGAGACGAGCATCGCTGCTTTGCACTATCTATTTGGGCTACAATCAATCCATGAGCGCCAAACGGAGGATGCAAATGCTGGTGCTCAGAAATAGCTGATATGTGCTATGTAAATGCCATATTAGCCCCAACCTGAAGGGATATGATCTTGCATAACTTATTATCCTGTGTTCCAGGACGTAAAAGTTTCCAATGTTTTGGGCGTGACAGAAAAAGTTTGAGAAGCACTGGATTAAGGGGAAGTTCTGACACTAGAAGAAAGGTAAAAGGTCATGGCGATCACTAACCTCCATCCTCTTTGGCACGATGAGTCTGTACCGAGTTCACGGCTGCTAGCTGTGAATGGATCTCAAGTATCAGACGGACAGAAAGACTGATGATCTAAAAGACTCCTGAATTATTTACTTCCAAAAAAATGAATAAATTGTGAAATGCATACATTATACATGCAATACGGTGAGCAACACGCACCCCGTCAGAATGGACAACTTGATTGGCCGGCCACAACTTCTCTACCTAACAGTGCTGCAGCGTCTGCCGGTCAGATCAATAATCACATCCACCCAGCTGGAAAATGCACTCATGTCATATTCAGACAGGGCTCCAGACTGCCTGGACTAACTTGTCATTTCAAGTTAATCTTAATCTGAAATTCACAGACACTGGCTACTGCACAATTATCCACATGGTGAATAGTGAACTTTAGTCCTGTAAGCATTTGTTATTTCTTTTGGAGGGAGGGATGTTTAGTTATGCTTCTGTATCTGCCCTCCGTGAATGTGGGTTTGGCCAACAGTGACCAGATATGTTGAAGACCTTGTCCTTTCCAGCAAAGCGACAACGTTGGAACACGGTTAAACAACCACAGTAAAAGGTCATGATCAGTAGAGCTACATTAAAAAGCAAATAAAGGGGTAAATGGAAAGAATGGAAATGCATCCTCCAAAAATCTCACACATACATCAAATCAAAGACAACATCGAAATAATACATGTGCCACTAAAAGGAAGGGGGAACATTAGTTATATTCATAATTTGGGTGAACATTTATTTGAAAGTATATATACTGAGTTGCAGGATGACATCTTTGTCTTAACCAACCTAAACATATATTTTATGTGCTCAGGTTTTTGGCAAATTTCCAATAAAATTTCTGTATAGGCTTTTGGTCAAACAAAGAACATCCAGCAGCTGTTTTCATTGAAAAAGCTTTAAAAAGCCCACTGGCCAATACCTGCCAAGCAGCCAGACACAGTAGGAGACATAGTGGAGCATTCAGCAGCTAAAGAGACAGATATGGTCTCTGGAGTTGTACCTGAGCTGAACAGAGAGTGAATATTGGATTCATATTCATCAGGTTCACACAACCACGACTCCAAATGGCATATCATGCTACTTGCTTTAGTCCGGAGATAAACTTGCCTCTGCTTCCATTGGAAGTGTTGGTAGTGTACGTGATCAGAAATAAAAGTACATGATACTTATATGTATGTATGGGACCAGTCTAGTATGAACAGAACCACATGTGAGTCCACTTATCACGTCCTTGTCCATTCAGTATACTCGTGCAGAACCGCAGGGCCGATTCCGATGTCATGCCATTGTTCCGATGGCCGATTTTTCCCAAAACCCCAATAGTCCTAAAAAAAAGGCCCCATTGGACCGCACGCCCAATTGTCGTTATCACGAAAACAAGCGCCCTTGTTACAAATGGCCATTTCTCCAAAAATACACTCTTCCTGCAGAAAATAGAGGCTAATTATTACGCAGCATGACAACGTCGTACATTCCCACCGGCGACAGTTTTTAAACACGCGAAGACGTTTCCAGCATTCTGACACAAAGGGTCTATTTTAATCCTAAACCACAATATGTTACTCAACTTCACGCATTAGGTTTCACTTTTGTTTACGTGTTCGTGCTCGTTGAACAGAAGTATGGATAAAGTATTGGCTTCTTACTCGCGAATGCTTGACTGCACTAACTAACGTTCTTGACACCTGTTACGTCGGGGTTTGTCAATCCGTCTTCCATCTTTAATAATCCGGGGCCCGTTTAATACCGGGTGTAGGAGCTATTATTGAATATTATAAGTTATTTTTATTCATTTTAGTTGTTTGCTTCTTTAGGTTAGATTTTTTTGTAGTCGTTTACTTAGTCTTTAGATTGGTTATTGGTTTATTAATTGGGTAATGCTGTAGGCACCTGGGGTTTACATATAGTGGTGGGCGGGTACACGGATAAAAACAATATTATGAATATTATATTCCCTTTCTGCTAATTAATCCCCCTAAATGTTACACACGGGTGGCTTTTAAAATGTCTTACAGTTTCTTTTTACTGCGCTGAGGTCTCTGTGTGTTTGCGTCTTCATCGTTATCCTCATCCAGCTTTCAAATGTTACTCCACGTTAATTATCAATATCAATGCAGTGGACCTGCATTGCTTTCGATTTGAGCACTTTTCCATCTCCCTGCAGCAGCAGCTAGTTGTGTTTGGGAGCGACGGCAGTGGGAAGAACCTTGATGTGTGCTGTCAAAGTGACATCCAGTAAATCATTGTTGACCTTTATGTTCAACGGTGTTTTAGCTGAAGCTTTTAGAAGGTGCTACAGTCCAAGGAGTGGAGTCCTGATTGATGCCATTATTGAAACAGTCAGTACGCAGACTTTCAGAGGGCCGCTCTGGAGACAATGCTGAAAGCTTCTGGAAGCGCTCCAACCGGCGTATTGAGGGAGGAAAATGAAAGCTTACAAATTAGTGTTTAATTTGCCTTAAAGGGCCATGCCTGCATTCTCCATATTGTGTGGCGTAATGCTTTATAGAGTATATATTTATGTATAGTTTGTATAGTTTTTTTATTGCTTCTAATTATATATATATATATATATATATATATATATATATATGTATATATATATATATATATATATATATATATACACACACACACACACACACACACACACACACACACACACACACACACATATACAATACCTGTCTCTATGATGACAGGTGTGTGTGTGTGTGTGTGTGTGTGTGTGTGTGTGTTCTCTGCCCACGGTGATAAACATTTCTAAATAAGTATATGAAACAGTATATAACGATGAAACAACTCAATATTACACTCAAATTATGTCAATAATATTACTGTAAACTACATGAAAGGAAAGTATTAGAATATTCACAGCATCACAGGGGGACAAATATGTTATCGTAAATGACTGGAATTGTTTTGTTTCTTGATGTTTATCACCCTATCGTTACACATGTGTGGCTGGACACAAGTCACACTTTGTATCCTTGCCTCTTCTTTTATCCATAAAGAAACCTGTGTGCATGAATGTGAGCCAGTGTGTGTGTGTGTGTGTGTGTGTGTGTGTGTGTGTGTGTGTGTGTGTGTGTGTGTGTGTGTGTGTGTGTGTGTGTGTGTGTGTGTGTGTGTACACAATTCCCCTTCATTACCCCAGAAGCTGCTGCAGGGAGGAATCATCTCATCCTTTCCCAACATGGAGGAGGACATTCAAAAGAGAGATGCCTCCAAGGGATATGTTTGAAATCCACTCAAACACACTGCGATACATTAGGCCATAAACATGTGGCAACCATCTCTGTTCCCTCACCTCAGTGCCCCGGCTCCGTGGGACGCCAGCCCCCCTGGTCCGAGGCGTGGGGTGCTACTGCCCCCTGCTGGCCGCAGGTGGCGCCGCAGCGCCCCCTGAATGTGAGCGGTTGGCAAACTACAGCCTGACACTTGGTTTCCTCTAATCATCCCGTTTATTAGTTCCCTCGCTTCAGCTCATCTGAAAGCTTCATCAGCAGCACGACACGTCCAACCAGCAAGCCATCAAATCAATAACCAATGGAGCGTCCGGGCCCGCTAATGAGGGACACAGGTATACACGTGTGTGTGTGTGTGTGTGTGTGTGTGTGTGTGTGTGTGTGTGTGTGCGTGTGTGTCCTTTTGAGGATGAAATGTATTTGAGGTGTTCAAACATGAACGTCATGAAGATGAAACACATGTGGAATTGTTTTTAAAGGTTATTTCTTTATGTTTATGTGTGCGTTATACACTGCCCTTTTTTATTTATTTATACTATCCACGCCCCATTTGGGGGCCGTTCACATGTTGCGTATTTTGGGCGCACAAACACCTTATTTTAAGGAGAACAATGAGTTGGAGTTTACAGTTTAATTTGCTCATTTTCTTTGAGTTCTCTCTTGTCTTGTTCTCATCGTTCAAGCTGCCAAACAATGCCATGCTAACGAGCTGCCACTCACAACGTAGCCAGATCAATACATTAACGGAATATGTCTAATATTAACAGAAAAGGAAAGAAGAAGAAATATATTTCTGCTTTTTGCTTCAGTATAAATTCTACGTATAATTTATTTATGAGATTGGTCACACATGACAGACACATGACGAGTGAGAGAAAAGCGATGGACCCATCACACACTTAGCGTTTACATATTCACCGACTTCTCCACCTCAGCAAAGCAGAACAAACTTTTTTTGAAATATTTCTTTTTTCAAGCCCTTTCTGCACTTTTTCCCGCGCTATTTGAAAATGTGCATTAAAGCCGGTGGACGGAAACGAACCTGCTGTGTAAACCAAACAAATGCTCAAAATATTCAGAGTTCGTTCTTTGAGAGAAGAGTGACTTTAATTTGGGATGGATAAATCTCACTCCTCACACTGAATGCTGCTCCTGAAGTGGTTTAGTAGAAAGAAACTGGACTAAAAGATCAACTGATGTTGAAGGTCATGGGTCAAAGTCACCGTCACCCCACGTTGCGCTACCTCAGGAACACCTGGAGGGGAACGTCTTCAAATTTGCCGCAAAAGTCCACTTGGACTACCGGATGAACGGACTAGATGTTTGGAGGTCGAGGATCAAGGTCACGGTGACTTCACGTTCGTCGGATTCTCATGAATGCAACATCTCGCCAGCACCTTGAGAGAACTTCTTCAAACGTCTACTTGAGGTCGCCTGTGACATCACCAAACTCGCTTTTTGGCAATGACTCAAGCATTGATATGCGACCGCAAGGCGGTAAAGCTAGTTTCCCTCACGGTGAACAACACGGCTAACGGGGACCCTGAGGGACATTCAGAAGCAGCGCATGTTAAACCCTTCACATGTAGCTCATCATCGCTACCGGCTTCAAGCAGTTTAATAAAGGATTATCTTATCTTATCTTAATGCGGTCAGCTCACTTAATTCTACAATTAGTATTTTTAAACTACATAAATATAACCACATTTGAGATGAAAACAAGCATTCTGTGTGTTTCTAAGGTGTGTTTTGTCTTCTACTAGAGGACTAGAGCCTGTATTAAAGGCCTACGTTTCTTCATTTTTGCCCACTGACGGTATCTTTAAGTCATCTGGGGGCAATACGACGTCGCTTTAAACGCCTCAAAGCAATCAGAGTCACCTCTATTCATAGTCTGTTATAGAGTTTGGGATTAATTATGAATGCTGCATTGGGCTCAATCTATCTCAAAGTATTTTTAAGTTGGCCAGACGACGTGTGAGCGGCTTGCCCAACATTGATTACGCCTATTATGGTCTGGGGTTGTTGGACTCTTTGACCCTCTGACACGCCCGATGATCGGATGTTGGAGCCTGAGAGAGAGACAGAGAGAGAGAGAGAGAGAGAGAGTGAGGCCGCATCTCTGTGGTTGAGGAGGGTTTTAGGGTTTTAGTGTTTTGGGTGGAGCGGTGCTGACCTGTGGCGACGACATCTCCTTTTGAAGACGAGTCGGGCCTCTGTGTGGAACTGTTTGAGTCACTGGGCCCCTCTCTATTGATTTATTAATCACTCCACCAATGAACTAACGGATACTGACCTTTTCATAGTCCCTTAGCAGCCCCCCCCCCCCCCCCAACCAGCTCTGAATCGATCATTTAATGGAACATCAAGGCCACACGGATTATTTGTCAGCGTTTTGTCATGCATGCTCCCGTATCCAGATAGGTCAATACATTGACCTTCCCTAAGAACTGTGTAAACAACAACAGACGGGACTGAATGCCATTATTAACCTCTGTCCTCACATTTAAGAGCTATTTAGAGTGGAGGCTAATGAGGACGGGCCGGCTGGGAGGGGCTCCACTGCTCTCAGCGCGACGGAGGAGACTTGTTTGTTTGTTTTGCTGATGAGATCATGAACGTACATTTAAAAATAAATAAAAAATACAGTTTGTACAGGTCCCATTTCTAATCCCTCTATTCTTTTTACAATGATTTCTTCTCGGATTGTACCCTAAAGCTCTGTGTTGGGGCCATTGCTTTTCTTATTGTGGAGGTTTCCACGAGATATATATATATATATATCTTCACTTAACCTCGATCAAGTTTATGGTCCATAATGTCAATATTGTACAGACTCATATGACCCTTCATGCATTTTCCTCTGGAAAGGACTTTCCTCTCCCAACAGTGTTCATGTTTTAGTTTCAAACGACATTGTTCTGCCCAGGAGATTTCTTCAGGAAATATAAAAAAATATTAGAAACGATTACACCTATATCAATCATTTCATAGAGGTCAGTTATGCTTCAGTTGAGCTTGTGCAACACCTTTTTTTCTAGTATGAATATAACTGCATTTGGCTCATATTCACCACTAAACATGACACAGTGAAGGAAATCCTTCTCATGGAGGTAACCCAAGTCCAGTGTCCTAAAAAAACAAAGTGGAAACAGGCCAGCTGGAGCTTACTGTGCAGCACAATGGCTGCTGTGAGGGCTTGGAGGTTGCAGTATTGTCCCCTGATCACTGCAGGCATGAACTCAACTGGATGCACAAGGAAAAGAGAAGTGGGGGGTGGAAAACAAAACAACAATGTGGCTACGTCCTAGGCCCAGCCATGCCGGCCCTCTCAGCCAGGCCAGTGTGAGGGAGCGTTGGCTTTCTCAATGGATGTCAGTCACTGCTCCACTAATGGCGGATGACATGGAACATAATGCACCAACTAGATCCCGGGCCGGCAGGAGTAATGGCTCATAAATTCAGCCGCCCTGGAGCAGGAATCTGTCAAAACCCAGCAGTGCATTGTGGGTTAATGTTTTTCATACACCTCCCCTAACCCAGCAGTCACTGCAGTGTGCCAATCAGCGTGTGTGTGTGTGTGTGCATGTGTGTGTGTGACTGTATGAATGTGCACACCGCCCCCTCACCCCCCTCTCTCTCTCTCTCTCGCTCTCACTGCTGCTGCCACTCTCCATGCAGCCAGCCATACTAAAAACCATTTTCTTTTTAATTAATCACGCCAATACTATGGAGCTTCGGTCCGGGTCCAGTCGCGTAGCTTAAGCTCCAATCAATGGCGCGGGGTCAAAAGCTCAGAGAGTGTCAATATTTTCTACAGTGCCACAAAAAAAAAAAAAAAAATGAAAGTCCCGGAGGCTCAGGCTGCCCCAAATAAAGCGCCCCGAGGACGCAGGCGGCCCAAAAAAGCGTCCGACTGCAGTCTCGGCCGCGCCGCTCCCCTCTTTTGTTCCCGCCGCTCGGTGCAGAGGAGCGGGCTGTGACCCAGAGCCGGGTCGGGTCGGCCTGTGGCGAGCCAGTCAGCGTGCAGCGTGGCACGTTCCATTCCACACAAAGGACGTGGCAGAAGTCGCACAGAAGAAAAGAGGCAGTTATTCACTTTCCCTTTTGATGTGGGATAAGAATAACAAGTTAGACATTCACGTCTCAGTCAGGGAACATTTACAATGCAGCCATGTTTCAGTGGTTCAACTCACTGAATTGAGTTTTTTAAATGTTAGTCAAGAGTCCAATCTTTCTAATTGGAACACCTCGACAACATTATGCAAAACATGTCTCCTCAAGTTATTTTTTTGACACACACATTGTCACACGGCATTTTTACTCAATGAATTGTACTCCACTGCCAAGCTTCATCCGGGCTTTGCCCAGCATCTCCAAGCCTTCATCAGTCGAGAGGACGGAGTTTCTCTGTCGTCATGAGGAACGCTCAAGTGTTATTTACATGATCTCCACCTTAACCAGCAGCAACATTAAAATATGTCTTGAACATCAATGATTCAGCAATGCAATGAATACAAAGTTGAAACTTTGCTATTCTGCAAAAAAACAAGAAACATGATTGACCTGGCTTTTTACAGTTACAAAGCCAATGTTTCAACTGGAATGACAGTTATTTAACCATAATTGCTATGGCTAAAAGGTTAGGAAACTTCAACACCTCTTTTGGTATGGGAAAATCCATGTTCATGGTTAATAAAAAGGCAACCGTTAATTTATTTCAGGCCTGCATTGGGATGCATATTCCAGTCTTCTGCATGAAAGTCAGATGCATTAAAACTCCACATCCGAACAACTTGCCACACAAAGAAAGCACTACGTCATGTATTGGTATTGACTAAGAGTGTCCACCTAATCTTGGCCATGTAGTGTATATTTTTGCAATGTTCAATGTGAACTTTTAATCATTGGTCTATTTGCATTCAAACGGTGCACAATACATCTAGAATAGTTATAATGGTGAATGCAGACAGAAATAGTATGAATCTAGAAGAATGCAGTAGAAATCTAAAGAAAAGAAGATTGACAACTATAACTGGTAGGTTGACTAGAGTCCAGCCACACAGGGGGTTTCTATGAAGAACTGGCTGTTCCGCATCACTCACTTCTACAAAAAGCATAAAAAAGTCACGAAACACGCAACTCTTTTCCCATTGGACTTGATATTACTTTTACTGAGCATAAATTGACATTGTATAATGTGTTTGGTCGTTGGCATAAGCTGCTATTACTATTCAGTTCTTATTTCGTCTATTTGCTCGCTGTCAGTCCAATTCCCAAAATGCCTGCAATCACTGATGCTTAGCGCTTCAAGGACTACAGATGCAAATGTTTCAAAATGCTCGAATGGCTCGTGGGCCGACCCAAGTGTGAAAAGCTTTGCCATTATGGAAAGATAATGGGGCAGATGTGGGCAGTGGGAATGATACAGTGGCTCTGGTAATGCCGTTCAATTCCTGGGTATCAATTAGGGAACCATGTAGCCATAAGCTAATGAAAGGAATCCAGTCATTGCTGTAATGACGTGAGACTTGTGATGACTGACTGTCTTAGTTGCTTTACTTGCTTGTGGCGACAGCTGTGACAGCACATACATATGTCTAGTTTACCCAAGTAGCCAACTAGTAGGAATGCCAAAAAAAAACATTAGGAGCTAATCACTCCGAGACGTGTCACCAGCAAAACCACTGTTTTACAATGGTTAAGCATAAGTAAGTGGTAAAAGGCCACCTCTTGCTTGATTTGATTGGCTGCCGGGGCCTGACGCTGAAAAACTTAGAATATTTAAACTTTTACAACCGTCTAAAAAGAGAGAAGCACACGGCAGCACAATAGAAAAACAACGGTTTTGCTGGCAATGCATTTCTAGGGATGAGTCTCGGTATGATTAGCCCTTCAATTTCTCAAATTTTCAGTGATAAGCGTGAGGGGGGGTGCCTATCAAATTGTGCCAAGAGGCGTGTTTTACTACTTGTCTTTGCTGTTTTAAGGCCAGTAGATGTGGTAAGGCTGGCTAGTTTGCTGTTGGACTGATATCGGCTCTTCTGAGTGTGTGAAAGGGAAGGGGAAATTCATAGCTCATGTCACGATAGTTTCATATTGCCAACTGTCTTTGACAGAGACCCCAATTTTTCCGTTAATCATATTTAATTGCCCAATTGCGCACACAGCCCTGCTCCACAAGGCACTGGCCGCACATGTCTTGGTGTGATAGGCCCCTTAATCATTATTTCAAATGTCTTTACATTTTTTCTTATAACATGTGGGGGAAGAGACTGATGTGGCGACAAAGCATGGGATGTGACCTTGATATGTTTCAAACAAACAGCTTGTTGGTGGGTCGAATAGTGGTTCACACCCTCCCTTCCGAATTGGCCTAAAGGCGCAGTGGTTCTCAAATGGGGGTACGTGCAGGCAAATAGATTTTTTTTTTAAATCTATTTAAAATTAGCATCCATTCAAAAATCCTTTAAAATGGTTATTTTATAAATATTCAATAAAATATAAGTGTATGTTCATAAACTGAATTGAATATAGTCTATATTAAATCAGACACTGATGGCACAGAAGAGACCAGCTGATATCATGAGTGACAGCCCCAAACAATGAGTGGGCCTGTGTGAAATGAGTGAATGGCAGATGTATGAGAAAGAAACGACATGCCTAAAGCATTCGTAAAGCTGTCAATTCACAGACGTCTGTGTGGCAGCAAAGTGCGGAAGACAACTTTCTCTGTGACGACTCATTTTAAATATCAATACAGCCGATCACACAGCAGAGCTGTCATCATTAACTTGTATTTATGTTGACTTTGTCAGGCCACCTCACAACCACAAAATAACAATTTGGTCAACCAACTGTCTGCTGATGCAGTTTTGTTGTAAGACAAAAAGCAGAAGAGATGTAGCTGTATTTATGTTGTCCGGATAGGCAGGGGTTTCTACAGAACCTGCAAACAATAGTGTGGAACATTAGATGGCATAGTGGAGACATACTGTATAGTCTCAAGCTATCTTTTGGTCATTCTTCACACAATTTCTTCTGTCACTTTGTGTGTGAACAACCAATTGCAACACCATAGATGGGAAAAGACTGTCGAGATGTAAGATTGTTACTCTTCAGCTCTGGTACTTTGGACAGCTATAAAACCTTGTCCTTTGGACACGGTTGAAGAACATGCATACAAAATGTAGATACAGAACGTATAGCAACACCATCTATCCATTATCTTCTGTTTATCCTGGGCTGGGTTGGTGGCAGCAGGCTTAGCAGGGTATTACAGACGTCATTTAGGCCGCTTGTATCCACCATCTCATTCTCTCGGCCACTACACAAAGCTCATAACCATAGGTTCGGACCAGAGCTTAGATGGACTCGAAAATCAAGATCGTTGCCTCAAGGATCAGCTCCCTCTTCACATCAACACCCTGTCTCCCGCTTAACACTTGGCTGAAAACTGTTCCAGCGTATGTGTCAGGACCATATCATCTGCAAAGAGCAGAGACGCAATTCTGAGGTACCCAAACTAGAAACTCTCCAGACCCTGCCAGGGCCTAGAGATCTTGTCCATGAAAATAAAAAGGCTGACTTCTTGACTGGTTGGGTAAAGACTGGTTGGGTAAACTCCCATGACCCCTCCAACACTGTTATACGGCCAGGATGGAATTCACAATGCTCCTCCTCAATCTGAAGTTTGACAATCAGTTGGAGCCTCCTTTCCAGCGTGCTAGAATATACTTTCTACGGGATAATTGGAGCACACCTTTTCTAACAATCGGCAGAGTTCCTCAAAGTGATCTTTCCACAACTCAACCATATCTGCAGAACTCCCCCCACACTCTGGTTTTTGCTTTAGCGATGGTGCAGCTGCATCTCTTTTGGCCAACCAGTACCTGTCTGGCGTTTCCAGAAAACCCTGGGCCAACCAAGCCCTAAAGGTCTCCTCCTTCAGGTCCTTCTTTGCCGCTGCTGTCTACCAACCAGTCTTTGGCCTGGGGAGTTTACTCTATGCTCACACATGGTGTTTGTTGTGACCTATCTCCATTTGTGCCTATGTTAGTGTTGACATCCCCCAGCAGAACTAGAGAGTCCCCAGTCAGTGCCCTTCCCATAATGCCCCCTGAAACTCCAAGAAGCCTGGGTACTCCAAGCTGCTGTTTGACTGTTGTTTGTGTTCAGAGACTTCCTCTCGGCAACTCACAGTCACATAGGGGTCACCCTCTCGTCCTCGGAAAGAACTCCAACACAGAGGTACTTATTTGATGGCTCGTGAACAGGCTCGTGACCGGCCCAGTTACTCTCTCCCTGGGCAACTTGCGGAAACAGCTTGAATCCGGGCCCTCTCCAGGAGTTTGTTCCAGAACCAATGCAGTGCATGGTCAGCTCCCCTCTTTTATCTGCCACCAAGCTCACAATGGACCGGCCCCCATTGGCTATCCCTGTTAGTGATGGGCCCACAAGGCCTCCATTAGACTTGGGTGTACAAAAGCATAGCACTTCCATCAATGGAAAAGGTATTGCCTGTGAATATATAAAAAAAAATGTTTTCCATAAAACATAAGCTCAGAGTTAGGATTGAAAAGTAATTGTACTTAATGGTTTTGAACAGGAAATTATATGTGTAAGTCAGTCATACAGTAATCAAACTGACTTTGGATAGCCAGGGTCAGTTATCCATCATTCCCTCTGTGAAAGATCACTGCAGACCCCTCCTACCCTGGACACAAGCTGTTCAACTCCTCCCTCTGGAAGGCGCTACAGAGCACTGTAGGCCAAAACCACCAGACACAGGAACAGCTTCTTTCCACTGGCCGTCACTCTGATGAACAGTTAATCAGACACCTCCATTTGCACTACTTTGCAGTATTTTGACTACTGTTGTCTTTAATTGTCCTTTTGCCTCTGTTGTCTTAAATGTTTTTTTTTAATATTTATCTTGCAACGTGTAACCGGAGTCAAATTCCATGTATGTGTAAACACACATGCCCAATAAAGCTGATTCTGATTCTGAAATACACTTTCCCATTTATATTTGTTGTGCATATTGATATATTCTGACATACAGAGCTAACAAAAAAGTAATTTTCTTATGTCCACCAACACACGTGATCAGTGCACTACAAGCCCCTGCAGTGCAGAACCAGTGTAGGCAACAGAGTAAAAAAGTAGGTAAGTTACGTAACAATTAGGACAATATTTACTTCTGGGCTCACACAACCCTTTCCTGGGTGAAGGACCCATGTATCCTCCCCAATCTCCTCCCTATGCAGACTCACTTGAACTTCCTTAATGGCAGCCCTGCACTTCCTAGCTCACGATGACATGGATTTATGATACAAATTATATTGGATTCATTTTTTATAGCTATAAGTGCAAATAATGTATGAAAACAGCCATAGTTTTGTCACATTATAAATGGCTGAATTGAGCTCTCATGGACAGTAATATGTACTGTGATGTGTTTCCTGTCATCAAGTCAAGTCTGAAAGGGCACTGGGCCGAGGGGATTAAATAGGCCATGAGAAGCTAATTCCCTCAATCCCTTCCATGGATACGAAGGTTCCTGACCCTGTAACCCATCGCAAATGTATTGACACTGGTAATGTATGCACGATGTAAAGGGTGCTGCTGGACATACTGTAACAGATATCAAAAGATGAATCAATTAATTGAGCAATTGAGCTACAGGTTGATACACACCATCAAGCTTTCCCCTTAATTTGATTACAACATATTAACATATTATATAACATCTCATGAAGTCTGTAGAGACTCTGCACAAGGACCCTTGCTGACTTCATTCGGACAACCCTCTGTAGACTGAGAACATGTCCATTCAGTAGTCCACAGGCATGCACATGTGAAAAGTCCAGACATTTAGATTTCCCAGCTTAGAGTGAGCATTTAGTAAGGAATTCAAACAGTTCCATAAGCAGGCTAGGACAGCTATTGAGTCAGTCCACACTGAATTTCAAATCAGTGTTTTCACCAGCATAAAATAAACTGGACTAAAAGGTCAAACACAACCGAGTTTCATTAAACTGCACCAAAAAAAGATCAGTATTTAAAATCAATGACTGATGTTAGCAACCGCATCTATGGGGCATATAGTCAAGAGCTACCAGAGTCTGACACATCATAATATTACACACTGTGATTAAACCCCTTCCTCAAAACTAGCCTTTCACACCGTTAGGCTTTGTGTCAGCTGTATTTTTGCTCCATCTATTCACAGAGGCCAAACAAAGTTGTGTTTGTTTTTCAGTGTTGCCTTTCCTGTTGAGCTATTGACCTCCTGAAGTCTGAGCAGCTGACCCAAATCGATTTTAGCTCGGTTTTCTTCTGGGCCCCGCTGGCCACTGTGGGACCAAAGGGCCCAAACACACTGATTGATGCTCGTCCAACCCGAAGAGGTCAAGAGAAACAAGATGGCAGACAGTCTGAGCTCTTGAACTGGCCAACACACCTGTTTCTAAAATTGGAAGGATTGTCTTAAAACTCATCCCCATGAAAAACGAATTATTTAAACTTCAACCATAATGATTTGCTTACTCGCCTACAGGCAAGGCAGCTTTATTTATTAAGCATATTTCAAACACAGAGGCATTTAAAGGTTATTTAAGCTACGATGGTGCGCACAGATGGAACAAACTTCCTGACCTTCTCAAATGCACCACAACCCTATAGCCACGAAATAAAAACCCTGTTGTTCTCCTGGGCCTTTACTTGATTGGTTTCTATACTGGACTTTTCATTCTAAGTTTTTTTTAATGTAATTTTCAAAATCCGATTGATTCTATCTCAAATAATTTGTATTCAGCTTTTTATTGCTTATTGTGTTTGTATGTCCTTCTAATGCTTTTAAAGTAAATCAGCTGACTGGAATGGTCTTTTTCTCAGGTAAAAAAAAAGAAGAAAAAAATCACTATTGCAGCTTAAGCAAATTCAATAATGTTCTTCACTGTTGGAACAAACTACCAGAAGATTTGAGATTTGCTACCATTATAACTACTGTTAAAAATAATGTTAATGTGCTCTACTGCCTACAACTGACACTATAAGACTTGTTATACTTTTGGCCTTTGTTTTTATTGATGTACTTAGGTACTTGAATTGCCACTGTGTATAAAATGTGCTATAGAAAATGTAAGTCTTGCTTTTGCATAGTGACCTCTAAACAAATGGTAATGATGGACAGTCAAACAGCTAAGTGAGAGTTCATTGAGGTTTTGTGGACATACACGTCATTTATATTTGTTAACTTGTGTGCTGTGGCAATCCATATAGATGCAATCTGACACTAATACTACTAATTATGTAGTACTACTGAATGTGTGTGCTGTATTCATTTCTTAATTATTGCTATTTTGGTACAATTTGGTGATGTGTGGTGGGAATGGTATTCTCAAACTTTGTGTTCCCTCTATGGCTTAATGGTAGTTCAAAAGGTCCAGGGGTCGGACATGATCATCGGTTCGACTCTGATGCTGAGAGGGCCATATGTAGACAAACACTGCCCTCAGCTGGTCACTTCCTGTGAAGCACGCCGTCTTAAAGGAAACTGATGCGTGCCATTCTCTGCTTCAGTAGCGGTGAAGTCCACCAACGTTATACCAAAAAAAACACACACACATTCACTTGTTGACCTTTAGTCGTGGATGGATCACTTTAACTTCTGTTAAAAGTCAGAGTCTGTGTCTGAACAAGGCCAAACTGTCCAAGTCAGTTCTTTTCAGTTTCTGATCCTGATCTTTTTTCATATCTGCTAATGCTGAGTTTTTGTAAGTGAAAGAAGTCATACAATAGTCATTGCATTGTATTTCAAAAAGGGTCATTAAAAAGTATAGAACTTCTCTCTTGATTTGTTCCTTCAGTAAACATGAGTTTATGGTCTACATGTTTAGTTTCAAGTCTTCATCAATACAGCATGATGATTGAGTACATTATGGTCATTTAGAGCAGGGGTGGCCAAACGTTTTTCACGAGGTACACAAACGGAAAAATATATCAAAGTATGTGTATATATATATATATATATATATATATATATATATATATATATATATATATATTTTTTTTTTTTAGTAGTGTATAGCATGCCGCACAAATGAAATGACAAAAATGTGAAATCTTTTTTGCATTTAGTCCAGTGCTTCTTTAATGTGTCTTGTCCATATGTTGAAGCAATAATGATAACAAATAAAAAATACTTTATATAGCCAATTATTAAAATAAGAAAATGAAGACACTTTTCAGTCCTCCTCATATATTAAAGCAATAATGATAACAAATACAATATTCTAAATTTACGTTTCGGCATGGCTGCAGATGTCATGTGCTGTTGTAAACAATGCAACTAGTGGAGGTGGCAAGGTGCTCAGTGTTGCCAGATTGGAAATGGCGAAGTATCATACCAAAGGCTCAAAATGGTCGTATTTGGAGGATAATTATCGTGCATCTGGCAACAATGAGATCGGTCGACCAATGACAGTTCTCTCTACAGTCAGAGCTCGCGCAAGAAGGTAACCTGTTCACGTTCTTCCTGATGCAAATCAAAACATGTACTACAATTTCTGCTGTTTAGTTTGTCATGTTTTTTATGTGATGCAAATGGGCTGAAACTGCAATTTGTTGTGCAACCGTGTGTTGCATAATAACAATACATTATGCTTGAATCCTTGATCACAGTTTATTTACACATTGTGAAAAATAATGAGCACAGCGGTCATACAAGGAGCTTAAATCAATTTAAATGTCATAATTTACAATTGTTTTGTATTTTCTCATAATATTGAAGTTAATTCCTCATTTGCACTCATATTTTCATAGTTTTTGTTCCTCCACATGTTGTGTAACATCCTGCTCTATCCTCATCCAAATGTCCTCATCTCACTTTGACTTTGACCATTAAATATTTGGGTAGAAGTACAAATCAATAGGATGCGAACATAGCTCTCGTTTTATCAGATTTAGTTTCTGGGAAATGTTTTCTTAACTCTGAGAATTAGATGAGGCAACGTTCACGGTGCCAACGATGGAGAAACCTTGAGGCGGTTAACTGGCAGGAACATCTGAGTATTTAATTCAGATGCACTGAAGGCTTTCACATCTTTACATGACTGTGTGTTGTATGTCATATTGCATATGATATTGCATTTAACTCACCAGTTGAAGGTCACATGTTTTAATCTCTTTCCATATAGGTTGTTACTGTGTACAGCCAGAATCCACCATTGCCTGATGTGTACTCCCCTGGATTCTTACCGGAACGTCGCTCCCGGACCTGGGGAGGGCGTTGGAGAGCCGGCAACCCGAATCACCTGGCCCACCTCCATCAAGGGACACTCCCTCCGGAAGTGTCCGGGCTGCCTGCACCTCCAACACTCCTGCCCTGGCGTTTGAGGGACCCCCTGTGGGTTGGGAAGGGTGCCGGTGTTCGCTGGGGTCGGGGAATCGGGGACCCGGGGTGGTGGCGCCGCCCGCGGGGTCGGCACGGGACGCGCCCGGAGCTGCGCTGGGGTCCTCCTATCGCTGCCTCCCAGACCGCAGGGGTGAACCGCCAGGTGGTCCTCTGCCAGGGTGACGGCGGCCTCCAGCGAAGCAGGGCGGTGGCAGCGGACCGACGCCGATGTTCTGGCCGGCAGGCCACCCACGAACTGCTCAACGATGATTTTCTCCACCACCCCCTGCGCCCCTCCTGGACTCCCGGGCTGCAGCCATCTGGTCGCGGCGCCCTCAGCCGCTGCGCATGCGCGAAGGGCAGGTCATCGGGTCCCAGGGTAGCCTCACGGAACCTCCGCCGGTGGTCCTCCGGGGCCAGACCCAGCCGATCCATTACGGCTTTACGCACGTCCGCTTAGTGGCAGCCCCATGGCCGCTGTCAGCGCCTCCCCGGTAAGAAGCAGCAGGAGCCGGACAGCCCACTCCTCCGCCGGCCAGCCACACGCCTCCGCCGTCACCTCGAACGTCTCCAGGAAGGACTGAGCGTCGTCCGCCGCCGCCATCTGGTGCAGCGCCACCCCCGCCAAGGTGGAGGGGTTCGGTGCCGACGGGCCTGCCACTGCCCGGGCTGCGAGCTGTTCCAGGGCGTTAGTCTGCCTCTCTGCCTGGGCACGGAGCGCCTCCATAACCTGCCCGTTTGCCGCCGCCTGGTCCCGCTGCATCGCCGCGATCCCACCCAGCATCTGCCCCAGCATGATGATCGGCTGGGTCAGATCTGGGTAATGCTCATTGCTGGTCATTTGTGCTCTTCTAAGGGGGCCCCACGTTGGGCTCCAGTGTAACAAGATTCGTTACCTCCGAGTCCCCCCCAGCCCAAATGACACACGCAGACCTTGATGCTGGTTGGCAATGTCTTTATTGCCACTGTAATCTGGACATACATGCCTGGCCAAAAAAATCTCCTGGCAATCCTGTTGATGGACTTTTGAAATCCTAGGTAGCCTGCCTAGGGGATAGAATGACCCAGCTCCATGACTTTCTGACTCAGACTCTGTGGCAACACTAAGGCTTCCCCTGCCGCTGATACAGGATGCCATTTTTAACCACAAAGGTATCCTCTGCTAAACAGTCTATCCTGCCCAGGCTCTCACCCTCAACCTCTGTGACCTTACCAAACCAGGATTTCAGTGCTGGATCAGCTAGCTGCAATGCTGCTATGTCAGAAGGGATGTCAAAATCTAAAGGCTGGTTGGGCTTTGTCACAGCTTCTTGGTCGTAACCAAAACCTTATCTTGCCTTCTTTGGGCTCTGGACTTGGGCTGCTTAACTGGCTCCGCCTCTCACTCAGCATTGTAAAACGGTAACTCCTCCCGATTATTCCTGTCTTTCTGTGCCCTAGTTGTGACCATGTTGGATGCAGTTACTGTGGGCGGATGGTCCAACTGCTGCTCAACCTTCTGAACTGGTGCCTCTACCGTTCGCTCTACCTGTACCTCTGTGGTAGCATGGCCCTACCCTTTAGCCTGCCGTATCAAACACAAAAGAGAAGGCTTACTTTGTCTAGTTGCCGGGCATGTGTACCAGTGGCGGGCCGTCAGGGCCTGCTAAGCCTTCTCTGCTGGCCTAAACAGAATCACAAAGTTATAGCTATTTTATATTTTTTTTTACACAATAATACACTACATGTATTATAATAATTTTTCCGTATTAGCTTATTTTCTCATTGCACAGCTTCCTCTGTTGCTCTGCCTTCAGCCTGCAGCTTCAAGTCTGCTGCGTGGCCGCTCGTTAAGGATCTGTTAAGAGCGCTCATCCAATCATATTTCATCTCTGTTTCTCTGGTAGATTAGCGGCTTAAACTACCTGAAGAGGCCTTCTAGCATTATGGACGTGTGTTTCGCCACAGGGCCCAGCGTGACCATTAACATGCGCTGTGATTGGTCAGTGGTGGAGCGGCAGTAGGTGGCAGTAATGCACCTTTTGTTGGATGCCATCCGCATAAAAAAAAAAGAAGAAGAAGAAGAAGAAGCTAGAAGCTAGAAGCTAGATGAAATGGACTTACTTTCGCACAGAGGTTTACGGTCATGTGTTAAGTTAACTGCCGGTTGTGTTACTGTTTTTTACATCTGTTGTTGCTTCTGGTCAAGGCAGGACTGGGGCCGCGCCTCTCCCCGCGCCGGTGATGTCTTGTGTGTGCAGTGTTTCAGTGCCGCGGTTGTGTTATAACTAAATGCGACTGGTTGTTGATTTGGACTTAATGACGCAGCAACAGCGAGGTTGGAGGCTTGCTCCACGGAGTGTCTGCTGTTTTCCCAATTATCTCCGCAACCACATAGTTGTTTAACTTCATGTAAATTGCTACAATACCGTAACCCTTGTGGGAGGAGACCTATGGTAAAAAATTAATAATTAAGTAACCGTTAATAAAGAACCTTTTTTCTTCTTCTCGTGGTTAAAATAGCTCCGCAGGTCTGTCCACACACCCCGTGTGACCTCCCTCCATGCCCGTAATAGTGCAAAAAAATCATCCGTATAGCAGAGTGAGCATCTGCTGTCCACACATGACAGTCTGTATGAGCGGTACATGACTGTGAAGTCATAGAGTTGCAGTAACAGGTACCACCCTGTGAGCCGTGTGTGTGTCTTTCATCCGATTAAGCCACTGCAGAGCTCGATGATCGGTCTCAAGGACGAAGTTGCCAGCCCAGCAAGTAGTACCGCAATGACTCAATGGCCCACTTCATGGCCAAGCACTCCTTCTCCACCCTTGAGTACCTTGTCTCCTGGTCCAGGAGCTTACGAGTCAGAAACAACAGCAGCCTTCTCTCTCCATCTGTCTCCCGCAGAAGTACTGCTCCAACACCGACCCTCGAGGCATCCGTATGCAAAATGAATGGTTGGGCAAAGTCAGGACTGTGGAGAACCAACTCCCTTGTGATTGCCCCCTTGAGGTCTTTGAAGGCCTGGTCACATTCTTGATTCCATCTGACTTTGTTTGGGACTGAGGCCTTGGTGAGGTCGGTGAGTATGGCTCCTTTCTCAGCACAGTGGAGGACGAATTTGCTGTACCACCCCACAAGCCCAATAAAGGCACGCACTTTCTTCTTTGTAGTCTGCACTGGATATGAATGAATGGCCTCCACCTTTCTCACTCGAGGCTTGACCACACCCTGTCCAACCACGTGGCCCAAGTACTCCACTTACTTCTGGGCAAAGGAACACTTGAGTGGGTTGATGGTTAGCCGCGCCGTCTTGATCAGGTGGAGGATCTGTCTAACGTGCGAAACATGTTCCTCCCATGTTTGGCTGAAGATGACGATATCGTCCAAGTAGGCAGCTGCAACCCTATGACTTCAGTCATGTACCGTCCGGGAAAAGCCAACCTTATGGCAGACTGTCTTTCGAGAGTACATGAAGACTGAGGTACTGTACTCTCAGGAGAGGGAGGAGGAAGTGTAACGACGCGAGGTGTTGCCAAAGACGTCACCGACTCTGGGCTCTTATTTTTTCCTCTCGTCATTGGTCAAGAGCAAGGCAGCCGCATATTTTAGAGCAGGTATGTATGATATATTGGTCAAGCTCAGGATATGGACTAAAATGTCCACCCTGTTACAGGACATTCACATCGCTATTAATGTGTTTTATACACAGGTATTGGAATAATTACATTTTCTAGGAGTAAACAAGTCCTTTGCTTTAGCTTTAAAACACATTTTAAACAGTATTTACAAACAAGCATTCGTTTGAAAAAAGTTATTCTGTAATTCACCCACATTTCTTTTAGAATTAAGGGGAATTTTAATGGAAACTTTACTCAATTTGTAGGTTGTTTCAATTAGCAAATTCATAACCTGCAAGTAATCACAAAGATATGCTTAATATTTGTTGATTTCATTTAATTACCATTACTCATATAACAGGGTTGAAATCATATCAGTGAAGAATATATTTTATTAATGAAGGCAATTTAGTCACATTTCACATTGATAGCGTGTGTCAATTTTTGGATGCCTGGAAGAACTCAGTTCAACAACTTCTCTCGTTCTCTATATTTATTTACTAAATGATCACAAGTAAAGTAGCAAGCGCTGCAGTTGCAAAAGCAGTGAGTGGTACAGCAACACGCAGGTTGGGCAAAGAACAACTGCCCCACAATGGAAGTGGGGCCTTTCATACACAGTTTATCGTCACAGGTTCGTCTCGCCTCGTCCTAACATCTGATTCGCTCTATCCTGTCCAGAGGAGGAGAATCCCGTGTTCTCATCTTTTCTCACAAGACTGGAACGTGCAACGACCAGTCTGCTTCCAGAATGTCAATATACTGATAAACAGTTGTGGGTGTTGAAGTGCGCAGGCGTGTGACTAACTTCCCTTGAGAACTGGACATTTCATAGACACAACAGCTGCATAGCTGTGTTATACTGACCTCGCTAACCTGAACTTTAATAGACATGAAGAGTAATACAATGAAGAATATCTACAGAATATAAGGATTTATATTATCAACATACAAATTATAAATGTAACTTCAATTAACAACCATTAATCATGAACACATAGATTTAGTTATAAAATACAAACAGGCAGCTGCAGCTCACTGGGGCAAATATGGAAGTACAACATTGAACTGAAGTCATTTTTGGTGAAAGCATTGGCTGAACTTTTCAACAGTTTGAGATCCACCATGAAAACAATTAGAACAGATTACTGTTTCATTACAACTATTAAAATAGTCAAAGATAAAGTTCGGCAAACAAAAGGTAAAACATTCACGTCCTAAAACAAAGGACAGAATCCCTAAATCTCAAAGAGATGAGATCAGTAGAGGATGAGGTTAAAGAAGAAGGATGGAGATAATTAACTACAATTCTTTTCTCAATTAAGTCATTCTTCAGTTATGGAACAAAACTGCAGTTTCTACAGTAAAACTAAATCAAGGAAGTAATGAGTTTAAACTGGAGAGAAAACATTGCTGAAGAGAAAGAAGGTTCAATATTTCCTTCAGTTTCATCACCCATGATAACTCAGCTAACCTTAACTGAAAACAATTATAATTAATATATACATGACAATACATAACACATGAAACATGAGACAATATCATAGAAACAAATACCAACAGAATTTAAATTGATGTGTAGCTTTATCTTAGCTGAATAAACTTATTTTGCAGTCTGTATCAGCCCGACAGTTTTTAAGTGTTTAACTATGTCTCATTTATGTCTGATGCTCTCATCAATACACTTGTGATTTGATAAATAACAGAGACGAGAGAATCTTGTTGAGCAAACTCCACGACTAATTTGTTTCTCTAGTGTGGACTTTTGAATGTTTTTTCAGAGTTTGGTTGTGTGCAAATGTTTTATTACACAAGGAACAACTAAATGCTTTCACTCCTGTGTGGACAATCATGTGACGTTCCACGTTTCCCTTATGTGAAAATGTTTTACGACACAAGGAACAACTAATTGGGTTCGCTCTTGGGTGGATAGTCATGTGAACGTTTAGGTTTACCTTTAGTGAAAATGTTTCACCACAAACTGAACAACGAAATGGATTCACTCCTGTGTGGATCGTCATGTGATAGTTCAGGGTTCTCTTATGTGAAAATGATTTACTACACACAGAACAACTAAATGGTTTCACTCCTGTGTGAACAGTCATGTGATCGTTCAAGTGTCCCTTATGTAAAAATGTTTTACTACACACGGAACAACTAAATGGTTTCACTCCTGTGTGAACAGTCATGTGATAGTTCAGCTGTGCCTTAAGTGAAAATGTTTGACTACACACGGAACAACTAAATGCTTTCACTCCTGTGTGAACACTCATGTGATTGTTCAGGTTTCCCTTATGTGAAAATGTTTTACTACACACGGAACAACTAAATGGTTTCACTTCTGTTTTGGATCTAGTGTGTCTCTTCAGATGTCTCTTGTGGTCAGAGCTTCCAGCACATTCAGGAGAGCTGATTGATTTATTTCCAGTACTACAGTTCACATCACTTACAGGTTCCTGCGTCTCCTTCCAATCTCTACTGTCATCAGTATCAGGTTCAGACGAGTCTTCATTATCCTGTCCTAGATATCTTTCTGGATCTAACTTCCTGTCTGGTTCTGATCCTCCACAATCCACTCCATCAGCTTCTGTTTCCTTCTGTTCAATGTGTCTTTGATGAAGCTGTGAGGACTGAGCTGCTTCTTCATCATCATCATCATCTTCACTCTTTACAGGAGCGAATGAGAACTTGATACCAGCCTCCTCCAGCCCTTGAAGCTGCTCTCCCTCCTGACTGGTCCAGAGTTCCTCCTGTTCCTCTTTAATGTGTGGGGGCTCAGCGTCCTCCTGTTCCTCCTTAATGTGGGGGGGCTCTGGGTCCTCCTGTTCCTCTTTAATGTGGGGGGGCTCTGGGTCCTCCTGTTCCACTTTAATGTGTGGGGGCTCTGGGTCCTCCTGTTCCTCTTTAATGTGTGGGGGCTCTGGGTCCTCCTGTTCCTCTTTAATGTGTGGGGGCTCTGGGTCCTCCTGTTCCTCTTTAATGTGGGGGGGCTCTGGGTCCTCCTGTTCCACTTTAATGTGGGGGGGCTCTGGGTCATCCTGGTCCAGACTGGCGCTCCAGTCCTGCTGCTCAGGGGGAATCTCTTCTTTAACCACCAACAGCTGCTGGACGTCTGTGGAGGAGAGGTTAAGAGGTTTATCACTGAAAAAGCGGTGAATTACTTGTAAATGAGAGAAGCATGACCCCTAAATAAAACCATGCTGCTGTCGTAAACATCACACAGAAACTTGTATTGCATTGACTGAACCACTCCCCACCGGCAGTGACAGACCCTCAGTAGCAGATGCAGACTACATGTTCCACCCAGTGGCGGCTGGTGACTTTTTTTTTGGGGGGGGCGCAGTTGGGCGGCGCGGTTTAAATAGCACTCCACAAGGAGAAGAAAAGAGGTTTGGAGTAGAATATTCTAAAAAACAAAGCTTTATTTCAAGAAAACACAGTGCTCAACACTGTCCAATAACAACTATCAACAAACTGTAACTTTGGGCATGAGAGGTTCAGAGCAGAATGGTTTAAGAAACATTCAATGTGGTGGCCAGAGCAACTTCAGGAAATACATTGACGTAGCATTCAAACTGGGGGCCCTGCAGTAAGGTGGCACTGGTGAGGTGGTCTTTGAAGGCAAAGCGTTCCCTGGTGTGTCCAAGTATGATGTCACAAACCTACAGATAAATATATAGAAAGAGACAGAGACAGTAAGATAAGTTGTGGGGAAATATCTACTACAAACAGGCTTCATACTACAGACAAAAAACTATGTTTTGTGTGTCTTGATGGCTCAGCAACATAGACAAAAGGCCAGGAGCCACCTTGATGGCTGTAGCTATGACACACACACACACACACACACACACACACACACACACACACACACACACACACACACACACACACACACACACACACACACACACACACACACTAACTTGTTGGGGGTTGAATTGGTATTTCAGATAAAGTCATAGCCTGATATGATATCCACCCAAATCTAGCAATGTCCAACATGTGTTCTGCTGTGGGAAAGATAAAACATTAAACTCTAACACAGGCATCTGCTGATTTTGACACTCACTTCTGCAGCAATCCTTCAAGCTCATCTTCCTTCACAGCCCGGCGCTTCCTCGGCTGCTCAGAGCCACTGCACACGGAGCCTCCAGCTAGCAGCTCCGGTTAGCATGTAGCTTGGTGCATGTAGCTTCACTGCTTTGCTGCTGAATATTTAAATCCGGACGTTCGGGTCCCAACTCTTTCAGCCTCTTCTTGTCAACATCTGATCGTGGATTGAAAGGTGTTTCGCGTAGAGATACCACAGAGTTTTCAGTCGCCATACTAACATAATCAAAGTCTCTGCTAGCTGTGTTGCTCGCGTAGCTACGTGGGAGCTATATTGGATGTGAGGGAATGATAAAGGTCTCTGATTGGACGAATAGTCCAACCACGTTGCAATAAGAAACGATGTCGTTGGCTAGGGCGCAGATTCGTGCGCCCGAAGATTCACGTTTCATCCGCCAATGAGAAGCTGTCCTTGCCGTCACGAGGGTGAAATGTTTCATGGCTTTCCATAGACACACATTTGGCCGGCGCCCCGAGAGGGGAGGGGCTTTTCTCAGTAATGATGAATGGCGATATATTATATTTAACTTAAGTGGTTGTTGACAGGGGCTTACGGTCTCCCACACACATTTAGCGCGTCAACACGGTATATTTCTTATTTAAATTATTTGATATATAATGTTTTTTGACAGTATATATTATTTTATTTTTTTCTTCTTTTTTTTTTTTCATGCAAAATTTTAGGAGGGGCGGCGCCCTAGCGCCCTCTATTGACGCACCGCCACTGGTTCCACCAACTGTAACTTGCTCCTCTGACCGGCTACTTTTAGTTCCCCTCTAGTACACCAACAAAGGTCACGTGTAGCTAATATAGTGAAAGAGGAAGTATATTTATTATCAGAGGTATTCAACTAAAATTCAGCGAGGTCAAGTTAGAGAGAATTTCCTCATGCAAAGGTCCAGAACATCACAATAATGTCCAATTTGCGCTCTACGATGTTGTGCCATATGTATTGAGGTAGCTAACAGTTGTATTAACATCCATATGAAGTATATACCTCTGAGACGTAGTAAAGTAAAGTGTACAATATGTACCTCTGAGATGTAGTAAAGTAAAAAGTACAATATGTACCTCTGAGCTGTAGTACAGTAAAGTGTACAACATGTAGCTCTGAGATGTAGTAAAGGAAAAAGTACAATACACTTACATAATAAACAATGCACTTATCATGGCGGCCACTCAGGTACTTCCGGGTCGTTTCACTCAGTTAGGAAGGTTCCTAACCAAAAAGGACTATTTGACTGCATCCTATGACCGATTCACTTGAAATTTGGCAAACATGTCCGGGTGGGTCGTTTCTACTAAAAAGATATCGGAGACCATTAAGCTGAAGCAGCCCTCGCTGTACGTTTGACATAGAAACACAAAAGTTGGGAGGCGTATGTAACACAAAATAACTCTTGGGACCATGCTCTAAACCAGGGGTGGGCAATTCATTTTCCCAAGGGGCCACATTTGGACCGTTGTGGAGGGCCGAACCAATTCTGAACTTAATTCAATTAACTCAATATTAATGTTATTACTTTATTAAACAACTGTAAATTATATGGGTTTGAGCTGCTACTGGTAAGAATACATGTTACAATAAGGCTATGAAAATATGTAAAAAAAAATATTAAATTTTTAAAGATTTTTTTAAGCCTTACCTTAAATATGTATGTTAAAGACCAGCAATTGATTAACTTTATACAAAAGCAATAAGTACGTTTGATGTTTTTCCAGTTCAGTTCAGTTTTTCTTACTCGGCGAGAAAAGTCCAGTCTGTGTTGGCTTGAACAAGTGGATTGAAGTCTTGTTGAATGAGGTGGAGATGCGAAGGACAGCTGATAGGTATCAGTGAGCGAGGATCTGGATTAATGTTGGTAGGTACATATTGTACACTTTACTGTACTACATCTCAGATGTACATATTGTACTTTACTACATCTCAGAGGTACATATTATACACTTTACTGGACTACATCTCAGAGGTACACACTTTATACAGATGTTAATACAACTGTTAGCTACCTCAATATATATGGCACAACATCATTAGTGGGGCAGATAGTAGAATAATCGTGCAAATGTTGATACAAGCATGACATTTGGTAGAGTTATTCTTCAGAGGTATTTGGTCAAATCTGCCCGATTGGCCATTTAAAAAGCCAAGATTGCGGCTATTTTTCAAGATGGCCGCCAATTGGGTCTCCCAAAATTAGTTTTCTTCATAAAACTGTTGGTATTCATATAGCTGTTTGTATTTCCCTGATTTAAATGATCTTGGTGTCTATTTATAGGTCATAAAATATGCTTTAATAATTATCAAAAACTATAACACTAGAATAATGAATGTGCTGATGTAATTAGACATTTAGTGGAACAATTTACAAATATAAGTGTCAATTGATAATTCAACTCTTATTAAAATAATTTCCCTCAACTATGTTCAAATTGAACATTACAACTATATTATATCAAACTAATGTTGCACGGTATACCGATACTACAAAGGTACCGTGGTACCCGTACGTTAAAAACGATACGATTATATTATATATATATATATTATATTTTTAGTATCGATACTTCCTCAAAATAGTGCGCTTCCTTAAAACTGCTCCGCTCGTCTCTGTCATGCATTGACTGCATGCAGACGGAGCTCAAGGAGGCGGGGCTGCAGGAGGCGGGGCCGCCCGCTCACAGCAAGCAGCGCTCACAGAGAGATGGGGGAGACATGTCGAGTTCAGGAGCTTTTTGTCGACCGTCTAATGCCGTGTTCACACCAAAACAGTTGCGAAATATTCGCGCGTCCAGATTACATGTTAAGTCAATGCACAGCCGCGTTAGGTTGCGAAAAAGCGGATTTTTCGCCAGGCGGCGCGATACTGGCGAAATGGCGTTGCGAATATTCGCAATTCCGCTTTTTCGCGAAAAATTCGCCCGACGCGGAGTTGCGAAAGCCAATCAGCGTTGAGAAGCTCCGCCCGGCATCACCGCCGTTCTGCCGTCACTGAATCAAACTGCGGGTCCGCTGAAGGAGCGCTGGAAGCGGCTTCATTCAGACACTCGTCCCGGAGGAGTCGGAGCTGTGTGGGACTACGGATAATATTATGAATCCAGACACGACTACGGATAATATTATGAACCCAGACACGGGGGCGTTTGATGTTCCGACGTTTGTGGGACTTTCTCAACAAGTATAAAGCAGAACTAGTGGTTATTTCAATGGTCAATGGCGGAAATAGTAAATGTTTTCACTGATATGGAGATAAGCCCCGCCCCCTTTCCCCAGCGATGGTTGTGAAAAACGAATTAACCACTAGAGCGAGTTTTTTTCCGGGCGGCGCGATATAAGCGAAGTGGCGTTGCGAATATTCGCAACTGTTTTGGTGTGAACACGGCATAACACGGAGACCCGTCTGCAAAACGTGTTTTAAAGCCACACAGACTAAGTAAGGGAGTAACACGTCGAACATGGCAAAGCAGCTTTCAGGCAGACACCCCGCACTTTTCATAGAATTCAACGAACGACAGGTAATGTGATTATAAACATGAAAACCCCCAAGCTCACCATATACAGCCTAACATGAGTAGCCTCAGCCTAGTTTGATGACCAGCATATGATCATGAGGTCAGAATGCACACACAAGTGTTCCAAATGAAACACAATTGATGCAAACTGTTGACATGAGGGTGGATCTTGAGCTAATTATTTTTAGTTAAGGAAAAATAACTTTCATGAATTGAAAATATCAAACTCACTAAATAGTTGTAATGAGTGCATAAACAAGTGCAATAGTTGGAACAATTGTGAATATTCACAGTTCTGCCTGTCTCATTGTTCCCATAGTGTAATTGCATTGTATTGGTGAAAGGTGGTGGCATGTTTTTCATAAGGGGAGAAATTACCCTTTAAGTATGTGTCCATCTTTAATGTACCCACATAGCTTTAGGTTTTTTTCATCTCAAACACACATCTGTAAAATTATGTGACTCTACAATGTCTCATACTTATGCCGTGTTCACACCAAAAGAGTTGCGAATTTTCGCAACGCTTTTTCGCCTGAGTTTAGTCGCTCGACTTTATGTGGTTAATTCGTTTTTAATTTTTTCGCAACCATTCGCTGGGGAAAGGGGGTGGGGCTTATCTCCGTGTCTGTGAAAACATTTACTATTTCCGCCATTCACCATTGAAATAACCACTAGTTCTGCTTTATACTTGTTGAGGAAGTCCCACACACGTCAGAACATCAGACGCCCCCGTGTCTGGGTTCATAATATTATCCGTAGTCGTGTCTGGGTTCATAATATTATCCGTGGTCGTGTCTGGGTTCATAATATTATCCGTAGTCGCACACAGCTCCGACTCCTCCAGGACGAGTGTCTGAATGAAGCCGCTTCCAGCGCTCCTTCAGCGGACCAGCAGTCTGATTCAGTGACGGCGGTGATGCCGGGCGGAGCTTCTCAACGCCGATTGGCTTTCGCAACTCCGCGTCGGGAGAATTAGTCGCTGCCGTTGAAATATTTCAATCTATCGCGCCGCCCGGCGAAATAGTCGCTTTTTCGCAACCATTCGCGTCTGTGCATTGATTTAACATGTAATCTGGACGTGTGAATATTTCGCAACTCTTTTGGTGTGAACACGGCATTAATCATTTGGTCAGATACAGACAACAGGCCTACATAGCCGTGTATAATCAATGCTATGATGGCACCGTGTAGTTTTCATTCATATCTTGCTGTAGGCTAATACTAATATTAATGCCATTTGTTAAGAGTTCAAAAAACTGGCCAGGAACAAGCTGGTAAAAAAGGGAACCATACAGACGCTTTATTTATTACTATTATAGATAAATATACTAGTATTGTATCGTATTCTGGTATCGTATCGAAAGTATCGAGTATCGTCATACTTATGGCAGGTATCGTATCAAAGTCATAATTTTGGTATCGTGACAACCCTAATCTGGATCTGTTGACCTTCATCACTAGAATGTTTGTTCTCATGTAGGTAGATCCAAAGAGAACCAACATCTTCTGAGCAGGCCTCCTCATGTGAGGAAAGTTCTCCTCTTTGAGAGAAGAGTAAAGATCCAGAAGTGATCCTGACTTAAAGTGCTCAGATCAGCGGCGATTTTGCGCATGCGCGACTAATGTTCAATCTGGAGGCGGAGACTGCAGCGCGAGGCTCCTGTGAGACTGACCGCCTGTGAGATATTGGGAGGCGGGGAGTCTCGCGGCAGCACCCGCTGCTCGCTGAGGACAGAAACTGCACAACAAGACGCTTTCACTTCAGTCTCCAAGTCGGAAACACTGCCTGTCGGTGAGGCTGCTTCAGCGCGCACGCACGCACGCATAAATACATCGCCTTCAAAGTAAAAGCAGTGCCGTTTGTATTGCATTTATTCATTGTTGATTGACCTAACGCGGGCCAGACTGGGAGAGATGCCCAGGTCTGCTCTAAACCGTATCAGAAGTCGTCCATTTTGAGTTGTGTGAGATTTTTTCCCGTGATTTTGTGTCTATTTCTAGACACTACATGTTAAGGAACTGATGCAGGTAATTTATAAGATCCACTTCAAATGTAGTATGTTGATGCATGTTGTCTAGTGCATCAAGTGGTGGACTGTTTGCAAAGCTCCACGCAGGAAGAAAAAAAACCTCTAACTCGTGGACGCTTTGTCGGATGGTCACGGACATTCTCGGCGGCGTGAAGCGAGGACCCGCTCACAGCTGCGAGCTGCTTTCATTATTATTGTGTCTCTCAGAACTGGTTCCATCAGCCACTACTTTAAGTGTTTGTGTTGGTGTCGCCGCCCCCCCCCCCCCCCCAAAGCTGTAAACCTAGGGGAAACACTGGAGAGGGATTTATAAGTATTGGTCCCCTTGCAAGAGTTTGTCATAAATGTATTATTTTGGTAGTTTGATAACAGCTGGGAAACACTGCTTACTACTGAACATGACAAAAGAAGGAGTGGCTTGTCCCTCACAGGGACCCTTACTACTGAACATGGACAAAAGAAGGCGTGGCTTGTCCCACACAGGGACCCTTACTACTGAACATGGACAAAAGAAGGCGTGGCTTGTCCCACACAGGGACCCTCACTACTGAACATGACAAAAGAAGGCGTGGCTTGTCCCTCACAGGGACCCTTACTACTGAACATGGACAAAAGAAGGCGTGGCTTGTCCCTCACAGGGACCAAACTGGCTACGGGCACCCTAGTAGCGCTGGAAGCGGCTTTCATACAGACACAGTTCCTGGAGAAGTCGGTGTCAAAATTAATCCTTTTTTGTTTTTACAAACTTGATGTCTCTCCCTGAACGCAGACAAGACCAAGGAGATGAATATCGACCCAAGGAGGAAGAGGGTGCAGCACACACGACCACTACTGGCAGCTCGTGGTACTACCGACACCCAACCACATACAAGGAGAGGACCAGTGGAGATAGTATTAGACTTGTGTTTAAAAACGTTTTAAATTATATTAAAAGGAACAGTTATTACTATTGTGTCTCTCAGAACTGGTTCCATCAGTGTAAAGTGATGAAGAAACAAACAGAACCAACCTGCTCTTTGTATCCGGACTTCCGGGTTGAAAACAGCGTCCAGTAGTCTCCGTTGTCGCTCGTTCTCCTCTTTTGAACTAGAAAGTTCCTCCTCGTTCTCTGCTTTCGTTCTTTCAAACAGCATCTGGACTTTAGACATTTTCACACAACGACAGAAACGTTTCCTCACACACTCCGTTACAAACCTCGTTTCCTCTCCATTAAACCGGGACTAGCTGCTAAGCTAACTTCAGTATCTCTGTAGGCTACCGGGAGATGAGTCACAGGAACAACATCCGGGAACAAAGGTGAACATCTAGAAGTCCATTCAGAAGGTTTATCCAGACATACAGAGACTCTGCTGGATCAGTACTGAAGGAGCTACCTGACGCTTTACCAACACAACAACGAGACGCTGCTATTGCTGCTGACGGTAGCCGCCATGTTGCTAACGGAACAACATCCGGGTCAGCTGCAGCTTGCGTGGTCTCCTTCAAAATAAAAGCTTTTAGGATCTTCTATGTGGCTTTCATGTCAGACTTGATGCATAGAGCGCATTTTATCTAAATAATATTTAATCATTGTCATCTTAAGTTATTGTCTGTTCACTTGGAAATTAAAGCTTAAAAACTATTTCCCAACACAGATCCAACCATGGCCATGAACAGGTTTCTAGAAATACAGAGGTCCAAAAACTGACCCCCTTCATAAAGCGTATACTTTTCTTGATCTAAATATGTGCATTTGAAATAATAAGTTAATAATTATAAAAGTACGTTTACATAAAATACCAAACACAATAAAATATATATAAAAATAAAAGTTGAACTGTTGATATGTTTAATTGGAGTGACTTGCGGTACTCCTGCTTTCTGTTGATTCATAATTAAGTAATTTATAATTAAGTTTAAAATGATTTCCTCCCAGATGTGTTTCACACACATCTGAATATTGTAGAGAACCAGTCATAATAACTGGACTCATAACATTGTGTGTTTGACTCCCTCAGGGCTGCTACTCTGTGATGGTCGACTACTTTGAGATGTTCATCTACACAGCGGGCGCTCTGGCCATCGTGGTGCTGACGATTGAAGTACGTGCTGTGGTTTCTCTCCTTTATATTCAAATACTGACTCAAATATTGCTCTTTATGTTTTTCATGCGAGGGATTCAGGACAGGTATGTAGATTTCAATAAAGTATTTACCTGTCTAGAAAACATTTAAACCGAGGTTGAAAATAGCAACAAAGTAATGTAGTGAATGTATTTTAAAGAAGACGTGTTTTACCTCACAGGTTGGTTTTGGAGCTTCACTTTCACTCATTTGTGTTACGATGTTGGCGTCATTAAAAAAATCTGCTTTTATTCAAGTTTGGAGTCTTGTTGTCAAGATAAGAACATCAGGACGTACGTCCCTGTTCAACAAGAGGATGACCCTGAATCAGTGGTGACATCGTGTTCATCTACAAGTATTTGATGTATTGTAAAAGCGTCAACATTTTATAATTCTTGTATATTTAATTGTATCTCTGTCTTTAGTTTTTTTTTATCATCTGCCTCTCAGGACTACGGATGGAAAATAGCCTCTTGGCGAACTCCGGCACTTTTAACAGAAATGTTTTTATTAATGTGCACTGTCCCCTTAAAAAACTTTGGTGATGCAACGTAATATATGTTAAATATCATGTTGGAGCATTACTGCACTGCTGTGTGGTGAGCAATTAGTGATTTTTCACTGCCACCTGCTGGATATCTTAGACATTTCAGCTCTTTAAGAGGTAGATTCCTCTCTTTGAACTTCCTTTAGGGAATAATTATTCTGCAGATCTAATTTATGGCTAAAAAGAAACAAATGGAGAATGATTGTAAATCGCCACAGGATTGTTTGTTTGTGTCACAACATTTACAAAAGCACATAGAAAACATAGTAAAGTTTGATTGAACATTAAAACCACCACATCTTTGTTATTATTTCATCATCCAGGATCGGCTTCTTGTAGTGTGAAATGCAAATTTGACAATAATAACATATTATAAAATAAAGCAAAAACACTTAAAATCATGTACAGTATGTTCCGGTAGCACTTTATAATAACTACACGCTATTTAGCAGTAGTTAAACAATACACAATTGTTTAACAATTCATGAGGACCAATGTTACAGATAAATGAGGACCACATCACTGCCTTGACAAAAGATTAGGATGTTTGCAGCCACACGAAAGACCTCACAGATGTTTACACCAAAGTGGAGGCTAACATTTCAAAAGGAGAGGAAAGGGAAAGAGGAAATTGGCACAGGGGGACGATGACAGCCTGGTTATGGGGGACATAACAAGTCATAAAGGAACCAACGTGGGCCATCTGAAAAAATATGTGGAACCAGAAGATCGACTACCCTTGAAATGGTTTGCCACCACTTCCACATCTCCTCCAGCACAGCAGCCCGGCCCCTTGAGGTCCCCTTCCATCCACATTAGTCCACAATCAGACACCTTGACCTCCAGTCTTAAGTCATGGAATGCACCCGCCTCCCCAGAGGAATGTAAGTATACTGTAGATGTCAATACTAATTACATTTAATGATGGCTTTGGTGACCTTTTGGAACTTGATACTGCATCAAATCTGAAATGATGTCTTGGTAAACAACTCTGTCTTCTAGCTGACATCTGGGTGGGTAAACACAGAGCTGTGCTGTGGAGCAAAGTGGGGCCCTTCAAGATTTTTGCTACAGATCTGCAAAATGTGGCCCCGGAAGGGAGCTAGAGAGCGAGGTACAGGCATTAAAAGCATGCGGTCCTAAATTGTTTATGGCCAAAACATGTTATACCCCACAACTACCACTTAAGGTTTTGAATGCATTCATTCAATAATGACACGACACGAGGAAACGGACAGCAAAGTCCGTCTCATTGACTCCTTCCAAATGACTTCAATGTGGCAGGAGTCCGGTTTTATTGCTATTTATTGTAACTTAAAATATTTAAACAAACAAATAAACAAACAAAACATCCCATGCTGCCTCTCCTGTCGCTGTTAAAAAAAACATACGCCTACCCAGGTACATCCCTTTCCTGTACCCGCCTACTCCATTAAGTACACCAGGTGCCCACAGCATTACCTAATTAACAAACTAAAGACTAAACAACTATAAATAAACAATACCACTTGTGCACATAGATTACTTATAATATTAGTGAATAGCTCCTACAATAGCTATAATGCTTAGTTTCCAGCCCAGTGGTGACAAAGTTATCTGCTCCAAATCGTCATCCCTTTGTTCCAGCAGTTCAATTCTCTGGTACCTTTGTTTGACTGTGGCCTTCAGCTCACGGACCTCCATGAGACTCATGAGGTTACTTTGCCGTTTTACCACTTTGCTGATAAAAAATTGAAGAATTCCTCCATCAGTTTTTTGGTTGTAATCAAGAACCTTTTTGTTTGGTCACAAAAGAAAACAATCTCCGTGTGTTCTCACGTCGTTAACCACACCAAGTTCCAAAATGTCCAAGAAGATGAAAAAAAAACAGCAATGAGCAATGGTTTAATCTTGAATGGATGGACTTTTTGTTTTGGTGATCCCTGAAGGATTGTAGAGAGATTCTGAACAGGGAAAAGGCAGTGGCAGCCATCCTTTCTTGGCATAGGTCAGTGAAACATATGATCAACAATAACTTCCGGCATCACCCCGAGACCAGTCCTTTTTCATCTTCTCGCTGCGCAGGCTAACTGTTAGGTTAGCATCAGCTAGAGCTGAACTTGTATGGAAAGCTCGTCGCTTGTAGCCTTGTGACCACCGGTCGGAGTCGCGGGTTCCTCGCCCCCCAAAGGTTGAGAACGGAACCACACATGGCCAGAGGGCCTTCTTTATGCTTTCCCCCCATTTCCCCTGATCTTCCCAACGCTGCTCAGGGTGCTTCAGCAGGGCCACAGGCTGGTGCTGGTGGCCCCCTCATGGCCCACCAGGACTTGGTTTCCTCTGCTGCATAGACTCTGCTGCGGGACGCCATGGCGCCTCCCCGACAGGAGGGATCTCCTATCGCAGCTAGGGGGTCGGATCTGGCATCCCGACCCCAGCCGCCTTCAACTATGGGCCTGGCCGTTGCAGGGCCCGACTGGCTGCTGAGCGGCTGCACAGAACCAGTCAGGAGGACTATTCTGAATGTTTTCCGACTGGTGTGGGGTTCACAACAAGGACCCAGTACAGTGCCCAGTGCCTACTGTACTCGAGTTTCTGCAGTCCCTCCTAGATAAGGGCCGGTCTCCCTCTACCCTAAGGGTCTATGTAGCTGCTATCTCATGGCAGCATGCCAAGATCGACAACGACACTGTAGGGAGCCACACGTTTGTGTCCTACTTCTTAAAAAGGGGCTCAGCGACTGCGACCTCCCAGCACCCCGAGGGCTCCTCCATGGGACTTGACCGTGGTACTGGACACCCTATGTTCACCTCCCTTTGAACCCTTGGCAGAGGCAGAGCTGCGATGTCTGTTGGCAAAGACGGTCTTTCTACTTGCCATCACTTCGGCAAAGCGAGTAGGCGAGCTACACGCCCTGTCGGTGAGTGAATCCTGTCTAAGGTGGAACTCAGATGGCTCAAGTGTCACACTGTGGCCTAATACAGCATTTATTCCGAAGGTGCTGGCACGCTCGTACAAAACTGCAGTTTCTGCAGTAAAACTAAATCAAGGAAGTAATGAGTTTAAACTGGAGAGAAAACGTTGCTGAAGAGAAAGAAGGGGGGGGGGGGTACACGCAGTGGCGGGCGAGTCAGTGCCGAACAGCGTCACTCGTCGAGAAGCTGACAAACTATGATCATTATGGGATTTATTTCTTCTTTTGGCAATACCCAAGTGTACACATATATATAATATAAATATATACAGTATATATATATATATATATATATATATATATATATATATATATATATATATATATATACACATATATACATACACATACTACCGTTCAAAAGTCACCCAAACAAATTTTCTGTTTCTTCGTAATTTCTGGCATGGAATAGCCTTCATTTCTAAGAACAAGAACAGACTGGCGAGTTTCACATGAAAGTTCTCTTTTTCTGGCCATTTTGAGAGTATAATGGAACAGTTGTATAGCTTCTCTCACCAGCATAACTGTTTAAGCTGTGCTAACATAATTGCACAAGGGTTTTCAAGGGTTTTCTAATCATCCATTAGTCTTCTATGCAATTAGCAAACACAATGTACCATTAGTACACTGGAGTGATAGTTGCTGGAAATGGGCCTCTATACACCTATGTAGATATTTCATTAAAAACCAGACGTTTCCACCTAGAATAGTCATTTACCACATTAACAATGTATAGTGTATTTCTGATTAATTTAATGTCATCTTCATTGAAAAAAACAGTGTTTTTCTTTGAAAAATAAGGACATTTCTATGTGACCCCAAACGTTTGAACAGTAGTGTGTGTGTATATATATATATATATATATATATATATATATATATATATATATATATATATATATATACACACACACACACTACTGTTCAAAATGGCCAGACGTTTCCACCTAGAATAGTCATTTACCACATTAACAATGTATAGTGTATTTCTGATTAATTTAATGTCATCTTCATTGAAAAAAACAGTGTTTTTCTTTGAAAAATAAGGACATTTCTATGTGACCCCAAACGTTTGAACAGTAGTGTGTGTGTGTATATATATATATATATATATATATATATATATATATATATATATATATATATATATAAATAATGTATTTTGTAGACTTAATACTTACAATATGCAATACTGCTGTACTATACAGAATAGTTTTGCTACTACTACATTTCAATTCATAATATTACACTTATATGCCATAATATGTATAATGTACCAGCCTTTTTATTTTATTTGACCATATTATGTCATACTGTTATACCACTTTACTTTGAGGGGACATCACTGTTAGTCTAGAACATTGGAACAATCTTTCCACCAGGTAAACCTGAACATGCACACCTCTCGAGTGTGACAGTTATTATAGCCGCATAACTATATAGATTATAATTAACTGGAGGATATACTTTTTTCTACACGTAGATCTTAAACCCTTAAATATAAACAGGAGCCCGGCCACCCTACGGAGGAAACTCATTTCGGCCACTTGTTTGTTAATTAAAATACAAGTTGGATAAAATCTCCACTTGTCCTCTCCTTATATGTAGTCAGGTGTAGGTAGAACTGCCAGCGCCGCTGAGTCGCCGCTCTCCTGGCTGACGCCACACGCTGCCACGGACTCGCCGCTGCCAGTAATCTCACTCGCTGGCTCCCAACAATGTTAGCTAATGTGATATTAAAAAACTGGTGGGAGGGAAATTAAGCCGCTGTAGACATCTTAACGCTGACTGGCCAAGACTCAACACATCAAAGATGTTCTATTTGCAAAGATCACAACATCAGCTTTTTTCCGTGTCTCACTCCAATCTCAGAAACGCTGGGCGAGTTGACCCCCCCGCCTCCCAAAAACTCTTCGGATCTACACGATTCACGTGGATGACATATTTTGATTTAAAAACAGCGAATTTTGCCGAAAGGTGAAAAGTTTGCAGGTATGATATACATGACAATACATAACACATGAAACATGAGACAATATCATAGAAACAAATACCAACAGAATTTAAATTCTTAGCTGAATGAACTTATTTTGCAGTCTGTATCAGCCTGACAGTTTTTAAGTGTTTAACTATGTCTGATTTATTTCTGATGCTCTCATCAATACACTTGTGATTTGATGAATATCAGAGACGAGATAATCTTGTTGAGCAAACTCCACGACTAATTTGTTTCTCTAGTGTGGACTTTTGAATGTCGTTTCAGAGTTCGCTTGTGTGAAAATGTTTTACTACACAAGGAACAATGAAATGTTTTCACTCCTGTGTGGACAGTCATGTGATCGTTCAGGGTTCTCTTATGTGTAAATGTTTTACTACACACGGAACAACTAAATGCTTTCACTCCTGTGTGGATAGTCATGTGATCATTCAGGTTTCTCTCTTGTGAAAATGTTTTACTACACACGGAACAACGAAATGGTTTAACTCCTGTGTGGACATACATGTGATCGTTCAGGTTTCTCTTTCGTAAAAATGTTTTACCACAAACTGAACAACTAAATGCTTTCACTCCTGTGTGGATAGTCATGTGACGTTTCAGGGTTACCTTGTGTGCAAATGTTTTACTACACACAGAACAACTAAATGCTTTCACTCCTGTGTGGACAATCATGTGAACGTTCATGTTTCTCTCTTGTGAAAATGTTTGACTACACACGGAACAACTAAATGGTTTAACTCCTGTGTGGACATACATGTGATCGTTCAGGTGTCCCCGATGTGAAAATGTTTTACTACAAACGGAACAACTAAATGGTTTCACTCCTGTGTGGAGATACATGTGACGTTTCAGAGTTTGCTTGTGTGAAAATGTTTTACTACACACAGAACAACTAAATGCTTTCACTCCTGTGTGGATAGTCATGTGATCAGTCAGGGTTCTCTTATGTGAAAATGTTTTACTACACAGGGAACAACTAAATGGTTTCACTCCTGTGTGGACAATCATGTGATATTTCAGGTTTGCCTTTCGAGAAAATCTTTTACCACAAACTGAACAACTGAATGCTTTCACTCCTGTGTGGATAGTCATGTGAACGTTCATGTTTCTCTCTTGTGAAAATGTTTTACCACAAACTGAACAACTAAATGCTCTCACTCCTGTGTGGATAGTCATGTGATCATTCAGCTGTGCCTTAAGTGAAAATGTTTTACTACAACTAAATGCTTTCACTCCTGTTTTGGATCTAGTGTGTCTCTTCAGATGTCTCTTGTGGTCAGAGCTTCCAGCACATTCAGGAGAGCTGATTGATTTATTAACATTACTACAGTTCACATCACTTACAGGTTCCTGAGTCTCCTTCCAATCTCTACTGTCATCAGTCTCAGGTTCAGACGAGTCTTCATTATCTGGTCCTAGGTGTCTTTCTGGATCTAACTTCCTGTCTGGTTCTGATCGTCCACAATCCGCTCCATCAGCGTCTGTTTCCATCTGTTCAGTTTGTCTTTGATGAAGCTGTGAGGACTGAGCTTCTTCTTCATCATCATCTTCACTCTTTACAGGAGCGAATGAGAACTTGATACCAGCCTCCTCCAGCCCTTGAAGCTGCTCTCCCTCCTGACTGGTCCAGAGTTCCTCCTGTTCCTCTTTAATGTGTGGGGGCTCTGGGTCCTCCTGTTCCTCTTTAATGTGTGGGGGCTCTGGGTCCTCCTGTTCCTCTTTAATGTGTGGGGGCTCTGGGTCCTCCTGTTCCTCTTTAATGTGTGGGGGCTCTGGGTTCTCCTGGTCCAGACTGGATCTCCAGTCCTGCTGCTCAGGGGGAACCTCTTCTTTATCCACCAACAGCTGCTGGACGTCTGTGGAGAATAATAAAACACATTCATAAGTCTGAGAAATCTTATATTAAACTCTCTATTATTTAAGAGGTTTATCACTGAAAAAGCGGTGAATTAGTTGTACATGAGAGAAGCATGACCCCTAACTAAAAACATGCTGCTGCTGTCGTAAACATCACACAGCAACTTGTGTTGCATTGACTGAACCACTCCCCACCGGCAGTGACAGACCCTCAGTAGCAGATGCAGAGACTACATGTTCCACCAACTGTAACTTGCTCCACTGACCAGCTACTTTTAGTTCCCCTCTAGTACACCAACAAAGGTCTTGTGTAGCTAATATAGTGAAAGAAGAAGTATATTTATATATCAGGGGTATTCAGCTAAAATTCAGCGAGGTCAAGTTAGAGAGAATTTCCTCATGCAAAGGTTCAGAACATCACAATAATGTCCAATTTGCGCTCTATGATGTTGTTCCATATGTATTGAGGTAGCTAACAGTTGTATTAACATCCATATGAAATATGTACCTCTGAGATAAAGTACAGTAAAGTGTACAATATGCACCTCTGAGATGTAAAAGTAAAAAGTACAATATGTACCTCTGAGCTGTATTACATTTCAGAGGTACAATATGCACCTCTGAGATGTAGTAAAGTAAAAAGTACAATATGTACCTCTGAGTAGGGCTGTGCGGTATACCGGTTTCGGATTTACGTACGGTATGAATTTCTGACTTACCGTACAGGTTGCCGCTTTTTGGCAGACAACAACATTTAACGTTCACAGCTTTAAGCAGAACGAATAGCGGACGGCGCTAGTTACCTCTCATGGAGACTCACTTGACTTATGGTTTGTAAAGAAATGACATCGCCAAAGTGCATGCTGGGTAAATTACTTCGCTAAAATGCCCACCCACACAGGAAGACTCTTCATGTGCAGGAAGAAGTCTCGTCCTGTGCGGCTGAGTGGGCGGGCTTTACCCAGAATGCATTTTGTTGTTGTCATTTCTTTGAACCCATGAGTCAACCTCTATCCATGAGACGTAAGTAGCTCAGACCGCTGGACACGTAGCTGTGACTGTAAAAGTGAAATGTTGCTGGCCACCAGTATGAAGGGATATGAGTTAACTACATTCCCCTGGGTCCTAAACCCCTCCATGTTTATCTTCCTAACACAACCTATGTACAAACAGCTGCCGGCCAGTTGTGAGCAAATGGTGAATAACGATGGCGGCGGCGGTCCTTTTCGGTCAATAAATTAATGTGTTTATTCGGGGGGGAAATACCGTGATATACCGTGAAACCGCCAGAATCTTACAAAATACCGTGATATGAATTTTTGGCCATACCGCCCAGCCCTACCTCTGAGATGTAGTAAAGTAAAAAGTACAACACACTTACATAATACAGAATGCACTTACATAATGTTGTGTCTATTTCTAGACACTACACGTTAAGGAACTGATGAAGGTAATTTATAAGATCCACTTCAGATGTAGTATGTTGATGCATGTTGTCTAGTGCCATACAATGGACAGGAAGTGGGGGACTGTTTGCAAAGCTCCACGCAGGAAAAAAAAACAACTCTAACTCGTGGACGCTTTGTCGGATGGTCACGGACATTCTCGTCGGCGTGAAGCGAGGACCCGCTCACAGCTGCGAGCTGCTTTCATTATTATTGTGTCTCTCAGAACAGAGGCCTGTCTCACGAAGCTGGATTAACACACCCGGGGTTTCCCTCAGTTATCCAGCTGCACTTAACCAGATGTCCGCGGTCTCGCTTATTGGTCTCAGGAAGCCGGTTATCAACTCGTTAAGTGAACCCAGGAGCGTCTCATCTAGATCTGTGCTCGTGCACATAAAAGGGGCGGAGTTAACTCCGTTAGACCAATTGTGCACCATGGAGAAGCCGCCGAGAGCAACGTATTTTACAACGGAGGAGCAAACCATAATCTGAAGAATGTACGAAAAATATAGAGAAAGAATACAAGCAAAAAGCAACACTGCTGCAGCAGCCAGAAGCCGCAAGGAATCGTGGGGGGAAATCGCCGACTCCGCCAATGCATAAATTACTGGGATTGTAATATTAAATCACTGTCTCAAATGTATGTGCCTATTTTGATTATCTTTTCGTTTTAACAATTTAACCTCATTTCAGTTGCAACCCCAGTGGAGCTAAAAGAACATGGGGGCAAGTTAAAAGGTAACAGTAAATTCAAACTGTCATACACTTACAAGCAATCTGTTGGTGCTGATCGTGCATTAAAGAGGAAGAAATCTTTTGCCACTTCTCATGTCGGCCACTGAGGAGGCAACAGATGAAGAGACGCTCTCTGGAGCGCTGCTCTTACTATCCGTGCTTCTTCCTCAACGGGATTCTGTAGAAATGGGCAGGCCGTTTTTCCAAGACAATGATTGGCCAGTAGGCGTCTTATAGACCCTGAGATCTTATCCGGGAACTCAACCTGCTCCGGAGCAGGTTAGGCGTTCAGCGTAAGTTACCGGGGCAACGTACCCCGCTAAGAAGTGAACCAGCTTCGTGAGACGGAAAACCCAGAAGTTAATCCAGAAGTTACCTCGCTGAAACGAAATCCAGCTTCGTGAGACAGGCCTCTGGTTCCATCAGTGTAAAGTGATGAAGAAACAAACAGAACCAACCTGCTCTTTGTATCCGGACTTCCGGGTTGAAAACAGCGTCCAGTAGTCTCCGTTGTCGCTCGTTCTCCTCTTTTGAACTAGAAAGTTCCTCCTCGTACTCTGCTATCGTTCTTTCAAACTGCATTTTAGACATTTTCACACAACGACAGAAACGTTTCCTCACACACTCCGTTACAAACCTCGTTTCCTCTCCATTAAACCGGGACTAGCTGCTAAGCTAACTTCAGTATCTCTGTAGGCTACCGGGAGATGAGTCACAGGAACAACATCCGGGAACAAAGGTGAACATCTAGAAGTCCATTCAGAAGGTTTATCCAGACATACAGAGACTCTGCTGGATCAGTACTGAAGGAGCTACCTGACGCTTTACCAACACAACAACGAGACGCTGCTATTGCTGCTGACGGTAGCCGCCATGTTGCTGAGGGAACAACATCCGGGTCAGCTGCAGCTTGCGGAGTCACCTTCAAAATAAAAGCTTTTAGGATCTTCTATGTGGCTTTCATGGCAGACTTGATGCATAGAGCGCATTTTATCAAAATCATATTTCATCATTGTCATCTTAAGTTCGTGGTTATTTACTTGAAAATTAAAGCTGTAAAAACTATTTCCTAACACAGATCCAACCATGACCATGAACAGGTTTCTAGAAATACAGAGGTCCAAAAACTGACCCCATTCATAAAGTGTATACTTTTCTTGATCTAAATATGTGCATTTGAAATAATAAGTTAATGAGTAAATAATAAAAAAATACATTTAAATCAAATACAAAACGAAATAAAAGATAGTTAAAAATAAAATTATATTAATATATATATATATATATATATATATATATATATATAAAATTAAGTTAAAAATGATTTCCTCCCAGGTGTGTTTCAGATAAGAACATCAGGACGTACGTCCCTGTTCAACAAGAGGATGACCCTGAATCAGTGGTGACATCGTGTTCATCTACAAGTATTTGACGTATTGTAAAAGCGTCAACATTTTATAATGCTTGTATATTTAATTGTATCTCTGTTTTTATTTTTTTTAAACATCTGCCTCTCGGGACTACGGATGGAAAATAGCCTCTTGGTGAACTCCGGCACTTTTAATAGAAATGTTTTTATTAATTTGCACTGTCCCCTTATTAAATAACCCATTATGAAAAAAATATTACTGCATTGCTTTACTGCTGTGTGGTGAGCAATTAGTGATCTTTCACTGCCACCTGCTGGATATCTTAGACATTTCAGCTCTTTAAGAGGTAGATTCCTCTCTTTGAATTTCCTTTAGTGAATAATTATTCTGCAGATCTAATTTATGGCTAAAAAGAAACAAATGGAGAATGATTGAACATCGCCACAGGATTGTTTGTTTGTGTTATAACATTTACAAAAGCACGTAGAAAACATAGTAAAGTTTGATTGAACATTAAAACCACAACATATTTGTTATTATTTCATCATCCAGGATCGGCTTCTTGTAGTGTGAAATGCAAATTTGACAATAATAACATATTATAAAATAAAGCAAAAACACTTAAAATCATGTACAGTATGTTCTGGTAGCACTTTATAATAACTACACACTATTTAGCATTAGTTAAACAATACACAATTGTTTAACAATTCATGAGGACCAATGTTACAGATAAATGAGGACCACATCACTGCATTAACAAAAATTTAGGATGTTTGCAGCCACACGAAAGACCTCACAGATGTTTACACCAAAGTGGAGGCTAACATTTCAAAAGGAGAGGAAAGGGAAAGAGGAAATTGGCACAGGGGGACGATGACAGCCTGGTTATGGGGGACATAACAAGTCATAAAGGAACCAACGTGGGCCATCTGAAAAAACATGTGGAACCAGAAGATCGAATACCCTTGAAATAGTTTGCCACCACTTCCACATCTCCTCCAGCACTGCAGCCCGGCCCCTTGAGGTCCCCTTCCATCCACATTAGTCCACAATCAGACACCTTGACCTCCAGTCTTAAGTCATAGAATGCACCCGCCTCCCCAGAGGAATGTAAGTATACTGTAGATGTCAATACTAATTACATTTAATGACAGCTTTGGTGACCTTTTGGAACTTGATACTGCATCAAATCTGAAATGATGTCTTGGTAAACAACTCTGACTTCTAGCTGACATCTGGGTGGTTAAACACAGAGCTGTGCTGTGGAGCAAAGTGGGGCCCTTCAAGATTTTTGCTACAGATCTGCAAAATGTGGCCCCGGAAGGGAGCTAGAGAGCGAGGTACAGGCAGTAAAAGCATGCAGTCCTTAATTTTTTATGGCCAAAACATTTTATCCCCCACGACTATCACTTAGGGGTTTGAATGCATTCATTCAATAATGACACGACACGAGAAAACGGACAGCAAAGTCCGTCTCATTGACTCCTTCCAAATGACTTCAATGTGGCAAAGATCATTCAGAGGATTACAAAAGGTGACAGTTTTCCAAATCTGTTCAGACACAATGAAAGATACAAGCAGCATTTTCATTAATTATGTGTATATGTTTTCAGCTTGACCCAATGGCCTTCGAGGTCCTACTAGGACCGGTTTTTGACCAACGGCACTGGACACTTGTGGTGAGTACACTACCATAAAGAATTGTACAACCATGTGTAGGAGTGTCCAGACTTCTGTGTGGTAATATAGAGCCTCTTTTAATGTATTGTGAAGGTAATTTATCCAAAGGAGAAGCGGGTCCTGTACCCTGATCCTTTAGGTGAAACTTCTGATCACCTAAACAAATGCAAGATATGACATGGCAAGATATACATCAGCAGTTATAACATCATAACATGTTCTTTGTTACAAATAGAAACTATATGTTTCTATCCAACAGAGCTTTCATGAGACATACAAGTCTCCACATTTCTTAGTTGTACATTAAGCATCTGAAGCAGGACTCTACATCCTGTGGAGCTCTTGTCTGCAAGGTCAGAGTGCAGTTGACCCTTTGTTGCACACTGAATGTTGCCGATTAAACATCTTGTGTAGTTTGCAGAGCTTATTTTAACTGGTGGGATTCTAGATTTCTCTACGGATGAGGCTGCCATGACTCAGTTGAGGATATAAATAGCTTGCAGACTGGTCACTGATTCAGGTTGGTCTCTTTTTTAATGTTAATGTTTTGTCATATGCATTATAGATGTCAATGAGAAATTGATTACACTTGTGTATTGTGTATGAAAACGTGTCAGAACTATGCCGAGCATGCAGGAATGCATAGCAAAGTCCAGGGATAAAGAAAGATGGCCCTGATGACTGCGTAAGATTAAACTGACAGTTATGTAATCTTATAGATATTATATATTACTAATCTACTGCCATGTTTCTCCTCAGATCCAGTGTACAACATGCGGTCTCTAGTTTCACTTGATCTGTGTTGGCAAACCGCCACTGGAGCAGGACTTCTGCTGTCCAGCATGTTTTTCCGTCTTAACCGTTGTGTTATATTTTATTATTTATTGACTGTTTACAAATGTCTCCCGTACCTGTGCCTACGGTGTATGAATGTGTGATGAATCTGGTGACAGAGGCAGACAACCGCTGCAACTGTTAAGTGAACACAGCACACGCACGCGTCGGGAAACCAGTATGTAACCTGTGGCTCTATTTTAAATCATGTTAACTAAAGTTATGGACCAGGTACTAGGTTCAGCTACGGAGCCCAATTGTTGTAGAAAACACCAAGCCAGATACATTTTCAATCAAACAGTTTTTACTGTGTTACATTCCAAGAACACAAATGCAATGCATACACAGAAACATATACATTGATAAAACTAATAACAATAATCAAACTTTGTGGATGTTGTGTAGACCATTAGGAGTCATAGGGAGTTCAGGGGGTTAAGTTCATGTGCAGGGAAAACTAAATTAATACTCCTACCACACCACTTGTGGCAAGGACGGGGGGACTCGGTTCTCTTCCTTAAATTGTAGCTCGCCATCCAATGTCCAGTGATCATCAAGGGATGATTTTAGCTGCGGGAACGAGAAGGGTAGAGGGGGTCGTGACGAGAGGGTTGAAAGGGTGCGATGAGAGGCTGCTGCCGTCCGGTGGCTAGAGGGAACGGCGGGGGTGGAGACTTGTGAGTGGGGGTTAACTCTTCTGAAGCTCTGGCTTTGCAGAGTTCCCTGTTGGTCCTCTAGACCTGAGGGAGGGAGAGGGGGGGAGAGAGAGAGAAGAAGGTTGGGGAAGGGATGTCGGAACCGAGTCGAAGAGGAAGTGGACGGGTTCGATGCGTTTAAGTACGTAGGGCTCGGATGATTGGCCGAGTTCGGGGCGTGGTCTTTGCTCCCGAACTATGTTTTATAAAACACCATGCAGGAAGTGACCTGACTTGACCCAGATATTTATTTGAGTCTACGGTCCGGGATTGGCCTATAGTCATTCTTGCTGCAACAAGCCAATACATCAGCGGGTTACAAGTAGGTTTCAAAAGAAAGACACACACACACACAGGGACAAACGAGAAACACAAGGGAAAAACTTTTCCCCAGGGAATCAAAGAATTGATTTTGAAATAAGATTTGCAGACATCAAGTCTCTATGACAGGGCGTGCTCCACCACACGACTTGACCAAAATAAAATAAAACAGATTTCAGGATGTTGGATTTTCTTGGTCTTGTTTTGGTTGCTGGGTTGAATGCGATGTTGTTTCCAACATGTCCTGGCCCGACCCCGGCTATAGAAGTGATCACTTGTAGTGATCCAGTTCTCCCAGATTCCGTACCACAACCACATTGGCTTGCTCTGGTGGTCCATTAAACGTTATGAACACTTTTACATTCCTTGTCCATGTTGCTTGAGTTTGATTTTGCTTTCTTCGGACACAACCATTTTAGGCTATTTCAGCATGTTTCTTTATCAGGTACTTACACTTCAGTACCCTTCCGATTTTTGGACTGCCGGAACACTTCCACCTTATACATTCACACAACAATCGTAGTTTATTTCTTCTTATCTTTCTGTGGCAGGCTGATATTTGCTGTGTCTCGAGGTGAATGTTCTTACTTCTTAGAAATTGCACCACTTGTTGCTCCAGAGTGTGCAGCTCCTCATGCGGTGCATCCTCACCTTGTCGACCCCTGACTGTAGACTATATCTATAATGCTTAGTTTCCAGCCCAGTGGTGACAAAGTTGTCTGCTCCAAATCGTCCATCCTTTGTTCCAGCGGTTCAATCCTCTGGTACCTTTATTTGACTGTGGCCTTCAGCTCACGAACCTCCATGAGACCCATGAGGTTACTTTGCCGTTTTACCACTTTGCTGATCTTCTCTGATATAAAATTTAAGATTTTTTTTATCTCTTCTAATTCCTCCACCAGTTTTTTGGTTGTAATCAAGATCCTTTGTGTTTGGTCACAAAAGAAAACAATCTCCGTGTGTTCTCATGTCGTTAACCACACTGTTGAGTGATCGAGGAAAAATATGAAAGTAAAAAAGTCTAACTATTATAACCGTATAATCATTTTCTTTTTATATGTAACCATTTGAGCATATATATAATGTTTGGTTTTTATTTTCATTATAGTTTGTGATTAGACAGTATAAAATCCATAGGACACTATAAGTTGCTATGTTATATACTCTTTTTGAATGAGATGTGTTAAATGTTCTTTCCTTTGTTAGAAGCATGCGTTGGCAATCTAACCAGATAGGGTAGTAAAACCCCCTCTGTCCAACTCTGGTGACAGCATGACTGATGTACTCTTGTGTATAAAAGAGGGTGGAGAATGTATGTTTTTCGGGGTGCCTCGCAATTCTGTGCAGGAGGATAGAAGAGAGAAGAGGTGTTTATTCACCAGCTCTAAAAACTTAACCCTTTCTCTTAGTTACTTGTAAACTTTTACTAGTTAAGGAGAAAAATCAGATTGGACCTGTCCCAGCTCTTAAGGGTTGGGACAGGTCTCCAGCTTTAGAGTCTGGAAGAAACTTCTACTATCAGGAGGGGGTGCCTCGCAATTCTGTGCAGGAGGATAGAAGAGAGAAGAGGTGTTTATTCACCAGCTCTAAAAACTTAACCCTTTCTCTTAGTTATTTGTAAATTTTAAACTGTTTGATTGAATTGAATTTTTTTTTGTATGTAAGATAATCTTGAAATAAAACTCAGCCTTATTTCGTAAGGTACTGAAACCAAAACAAAGATTCTGGTTCTTTAAAACAATTTAAACCCTCTTTCCCTGTCCTTCCACCGTGAGATACAGAAGTGACGACTGAATCTACCAAAGAAACTTAAGGTAAGTATCTTTGGGTGAAGACTTTTGCAGTGTTTGTCATAATGATGAGATGGTGTCAAAAAGGTAGATGCGAAGATATAGACGATATATGTACTCATCTTGATAAGGGTTGAGAAAAGTTACAGCCCACCGCAGGGGACCTCGAGCGCAAGCTGTAAAACACCCTCGACAAAACCTATAACTTATTTCGAAAATAAACACAAAAACCTAACGATTTAGCACGGGGCGAGATAAAAGACCGAAGGTGTTATACCAATATCGGATGAGGATTGTTATTTCCTCCGGGATCACTAGGATAATTAGCCGACGGAGTGCCACCGAGTTAGGTGCGAGGTCTTGCCTTTCCTAATCAAACCCCCCTTCCCCTCCTCTTCCCCTGGCAAGACCACCGTTCACGTTACAACACCAAGTTCCAAAATGTCCAAGAAGATGAAAAAAAAACAGCAATGAGCAATAGTTTAATTTTGAATGGATGGCCTTTTGTTTTGGAGATCCATGAAGGATTATAGAGAGATTCTGAACAGGGGAAAGGCAGTGGCAGTCATCTTATCTTGGCATAGGTCGGTGAGACCATATGATCATGGCTATGCTGTTTTATTAGGCTCGTTCGAGATGAGCCGGTCCTGTGCAGAATCGATCACCGCCGATCGCCGCACAACGCAGATTAGATTTGTGTCCGACTTGCTCTGACGCCATGCACATATGGTCAATGATAACCTCACGAGAGCAAGGCGGACGCATATTTTAGAGCAGGTATGTATGATATATTGGTCAAGGTCAGGATATGATGGACTAAAATGTCCGCCCTGTTACATGACATTCACATCTCTAATAATGTGTTTATAATATACAGGTATTGGAATAATTAAATTTTCTAAGAGTAAACATGTCCTTTACTTTAGCCTTAAAATATATTTCAAAACAGTATTTACAAACAAGCATTCATTTGAAAAAAGTTCTTCTGTACTTCACCCACATTTCTTTTAGAATTAAGGGGAATTTCAATGGACATTTTACTCCATTTTTAGGTTATTTAATTTAGCTAATTCATAACCTGCAAGTAATCACACAGATATGCAAAATAGTTGTTGATTTCATTTAATTATCATTACTCAGATCACAGGGAAACCATATCAATGAACAATATATTGTATTAATGAAGGCAATTCATTCACATTTCACGTACAAATTATAAATGTAACTTCCATTAACAACCGTTAATCATGAACACACATATTTAGTTATAAAATAAAAACAGGCTGCTGCAGTTTAGCTACAAACACTGGGGCAAATATGGAAGTACAACATTGAACTGAAGTCATTTTGGTGAAAACATTGGCTGAACTTTTCAACAGTTTGAAATCCACCATGAAAACAATTAGAACAGATTACTGTTTTATTACAACTATTAAAATAGTAATACATCAAAGAGAAAGTTTGGTCAACAACAACAAGAGGTAAAACATTCACGTCCTAAAACAAAGGACAGAATCCCTAAATCTCAAATAGATGAGATCAGTAGAGGATGAGGTTGAAGAAGAAAGAAGTTAGAGATAATTAACTACAATTATTTTCTCAATTCAGTCATTCTTCAGTTATGAAACAAAACTGCAGTTTCTGTAGTAAAACTAAATCAAGGAAGTAAGGAGATTAAACTGGAGAGAAAATGTTGCTGAAGAGAAAGAAGGTTAAATATTTCCCTCAGTTTCATCACCTATGATAATTCAGCTCAAACCATAGTGCTACATAGGGGACATGGAATACTTTGACAACGTAAAACAATTATAATGAATATATACATGACAATACATAACACATGAAACATGAGACAATACCATAGAAACAAATACCAACAGAATTGAAATTGATGTGTAGCTTCATCTTAGCTGAATAAACTTATTCTGCAGTCTGTATCAGCCCGACAGTTTTAAAGTGTTTAACTATGTCTCATTTATTTCTGATGCTCTCATCAATACACTTGTGATTTGATGAATATCAGAGACGACAGAATCTTGTTGAGCAAAATCCACGACTAATTTGTTTCTCTAGTGTGGACTTTTAAATGTTGTTTCAGAGTTGGCTTGTGTGCAAATGTTTTACTACAAACTGAACAACTAAATGCTTTCACTCCTGTGTGGATAGTCATGTGACGTTTCAGGGTTACCTTATGTGCAAATGTTTTACTACACACGGAACAACTAAATGCTTTCACTCCTGTGTGGATAGTCATGTGAATGTTCAGGTTTGCCTTGTATGAAAATGTTTGACTACACACGGAACAACTAAATGATTTCAGTCCTGTGTGAACATTCATGTGATGGTTCAGGGTTCCCTTTTGAGAAAATGTTTTACTACACATGGAACAACTAAATGGTTTCACTCCTGTGTGGATCGTCATGTGACGTTTCAGGCTTCTCTTATGTGAAAACGTTTGTCTACACACGGAACAACTAAATGGTTTCACTCCTGTTTTGGATCTAGTGTGTCTCTTCAGATGTGTCTTGTGGTCAGAGCTTCCATCACATTCAGGAGAGCTGATCGATGTATTTCTAGTACTACAGTTCACATCACTTACAGGTTCCTGAGTCTCCTTCCAATCTCTACTGTCATCAGTCTCAGGTTCAGACAAGTCTTCAGTCTCATCAGTATCTGGTCCTGGATGTCTTTCTGGATCTAACTTCCTGTCTGGTTCTGATCCGCCACAATCCGCTCCATCAGCTTCTGTTTCCATCTGTTCAGTTAGTCTTTGATGAAGCTGTGAGGACTGAGCATCTTCTTCATCATCTTCACTCTTTACAGGAACGAACGGGAACTTTATACCAGCCTCCTCTCGCCCTTGAAGCTGCTTTCCATCCTGACTGGTCCAGAGTTCCTCCTGTTCCTCTTTGATGTGTGGGGGCTCTGGGTCCTCCTGTTCCTCTTTGATGTGTGGGGGCTCTGGGTCCTCCTGGTCCAGACTGGAGCTCCAGTACTGCTGCTCAGGGGGAATCTCTTCTTTAACCACCAACAGCTGCTGGACGTCTGTGGAGAATAATAAAATACATTCATACATCTGAGAAATCTTATGTTAAACTCTGTATTATAGAAGAGGTACTGATAATATAAATCCTTTTATTCTGCATTACTCCTCATGTCTATTAAAGTTCAGGTTAGTGAGGTCAGTATAACAGCTATGGAGCTGGAGTTGGTTGTGTCTATGAAATGCCCAGTTCCCAAGGGAAGTTAGTCACACGCCTGCGCACTTCAACACCCACACCTGTTTATCAGTATATTGACATTATGGAAGCAGACTGGTCGTTACACGTTCCAGTCTTGTGAGAAAAGATGAGAACACGGGATTCTCCTCCTCTTGACAGGATAGAGCGAATCAGATGTTAGGACGAGGCGAGACGAACCTGTGACGATAAACTGTGTATGAAAGGCCCCACTTCCATTCGTGGGGCAGTTCTTTGCCCAACCTGCGTGTTGGCTGTACCACTCACTGCTTTTGCAATTGCAGCGCTTACTACTTTGCTTGTGATCATTTAGTAAATAAATTTAGAGAACGAGAGAAGTTGTTGAACCGAGTTCTTCCGGAGGCTACACCAGGCATCCAATAATTGACACACGCTATCAGTACTGTATATCACTGAAAAAGCAGTGACCTAGTTGTAAATGAGAGAAGCATGACCCCTAAATAAAAACATGCGTAGCTAATATAGTGAAAGAAGAAGAGTGAGTGAGTGAGTGTGTATATATATATATATATATATATATATATATATATATATATATATATATATATATATATATATATATATATAAATAATAGATTTGACCCCCCAAATCTATTATTTATTTAACTTTGCTTTCGTCAAAGAATGCTCCATTTGCAGCAATTACAGCATTGCAGACCTTTGGCATTCTAGCTGTTCGTTTGTGAAGGTAATCTGTAGAAATTTCACCCCACGCTTCCTGAAGCACCTCCCACAAGTTGGATTGGCTTGATGGGCACTTCTTGCGTACCATACGGTCAAGCCGATCACATCTTATCAGCTGTCAGTCGCTTTAACAGCTGATGGAGTTTTGTCCGGAAAGTTTTTAATCGAACATTCCAATAACAATGCACTTAAAATATTGATAAAAATGATCGTATGTTTTTAGTTGATTTAATGGTGTTAAACTACTACTTATATTAATAAAGACAAAGTTATCATGAGTGTCAGAGTGGAGATGTTTTCTCTGTCGTCTGTTACCGTTTAATAAACTGCATTGAGTATTCATATTGTTGGACAGCCGTCTTGAAGTGAATCTCTTATCAACGTGGAGCCCTGGCCTGTCACTGTCAGCTTTATCACAAATAATCCCTATATGGTGTCAGAGTAAAAGACCAAAACTCCGGACGCAGTAACGAGCTGCGAGGCCCTGCGGTGAGCAGGCCTCAGTCTGACACAACAACAGTAAAGCAGAAGTTGAGTATGGGCTCCTATAGTCCTAAACGGTCAACAGCGTGAAGGTACAGATCTCAGGAAACAAGCCGTTAAAATGTGTAGAACAGATTAGATCTCTTAGTGAAGCAGGCGGCTGAGAAGCTGGCCTGCAGGATTCTCTCAAGGGTCAGGGGTCATACATTACACTTTTAGGTTTGGGGTTCTGCTGTGTCACATGGACGTTTGTTCTGTGTGGTTTGATTCTCTTTACAGGTTAAAAGATGATATGTGTGTGTTTTATGTCTTTAATATAATCTAGCGATGCTCAGGGTGGACGAGAACGTGTCTGCTTGAGACCGTGATCCACCTTGCATAAGAGGACAGGATAGTGGGAAGATACTCTTGACATATAATCAATGCTTGGCAAGTGTGAATATGTAACTTGAAAAGATTAAACCTGTGGTGTTTCTTCAAATAACCTTTGTAGTAAAGTGATGATAAAATGTTCATTTTGACCCTGTACATGGGTGAGGACTGAGAGGATGAGCGGAAACGAGGCTGATAAGACTGCGGTGTAAAAAAGGAGAAGTAACACAGGAAAGAGCGGGGGTTCAATAACGCCCGGTGCTTCAGCTCCTCAGAAACGAGGGGGGTCCGAGTTGAAATATGGAACAGAGCAATACGTTTTAGGGCAGTTCCGTTTGAGCGAGTTAGGTGAATAGACGTAGCAATACGTTGGTGTAGTTGAATCAATTAGTTTTCTCCGCACTTTCAGTAGAGCCTCCGTTCTCCTATCTTCTCAGTTTTCTTCTAAATACTTTTGAGGTTGCATTTGTAACTTGTACATCATTTTCTAACTGTGAGTTATTGGTTAGCGACCAATAAACTTTGGTGAAATAAATATTGATTGATATCGGAGTCTAAATCAAGTCCGCGCGTCCGTAGCCCATTTTGAGGTGCATCCACGGCTACACAAACTGATAAACATACAGGATACATATACACAATAGATGCATATTTGGTGTAACTATTATAGAGAGAGATCACTGGACCTGGATGACCTCTGGCTCCCACGCCAGGCACCGCTGTGTGCTTCCAGGCTGGGAGAGGGATTTATAAGTATTGGTCCCCTTGCAAGAGTTTGTCATAAATTTATTATTTTGGTAGTTTGATAACAGCTGATGGCATTAGATAAATGAGGTATTCCCTCTCTCGAGAACGGGGCCGTGTGTGACGGTCTGTTCTCGAGTGTTCGGTGACTTATTTTCCTCTTCTGTTTTAAGGCTGAATACAGGGGCTTATCTCCATAATTAAGACCAGGGTTGTAATATCTCTGCGGAGATCGAAAGCTCGAGGCCAGAGGTGGGTGACCCGTGCGTCGAGCCCAGTGCGATTGGCTGGCGTTCTGAGACATGGATTGACCCTTGTATGAGGTCCCGTCTAACACTTACACTGCATATTTAACATGCACCAGCAAACTGTTTAATAATAAACAGTTTGAATAATATGAAACTGTTTAATAATATCCCAGATGCTCTCTGAGAACATGGACTCTGCACTAAATAAATGACACGGCGGAACGGTAGGAAACGTTACTCAACCCCAAACTCCTCTTGCCAACGCCACTCTCCAAAATAGGACTGGTACACCTTCTTTTATTTCCACCATCATGTCCTACCACAGATCCACTGTAGCACGCTCAGTAGCACACCCTGCTGCTGCTCATTATAATAATTTGATTAGAGTTCCTCTGAAACATCCTTTACTACCTGCAAATAATAGCAATCTGGCAAATTTTGGTCTTTTAAATATCAGATCCCTCAACAATAAGTCTTTTTTATGCCATGATTTTATCACCTGTAACAAACTGGACTTTTTTATTATCACAGAGACATGGTTATCTGAGGGAGACTGTAGTCCTCTTATAGAGGCAACCCCCCCTGATTTTACTCACCTTCATCAACCCCGGCTGTCAGGCAGGGGGGGGTGCTGTTATTCACAGAAAAGATTTTAAATGCACTCCCATCTTACATGGTAACTTTACATCTTTTGAACATCTTGGGTTTATGGTCAACTCAAAAGCACCTGTCATCATTTTAATAATCTACAGGCCACCAAAGCCGAACAGTATTTTTATCCACGAGTTTGCCGAATTTTTAGCTTATTTTATGTCACAGTATGACAAAATTCTTATTTTAGGTGATTTTAACATACATGTGTGCTGTCCGTCTCAGACTCTTGTCAAAGATTTTATGGATACTTTGGAATCTTTTAATCTCACTCAGGCAATACAACAACCTACACATTCAAAGGGTCACATCCTTGACCTCGTCCTGTATAATGGTCTCAGCCCTGAAAACTTTAAAATTAAGGATATCTGTGTGTCTGATCACAAAGCTGTTTCATTGAATGTGGCTTTATCTCAACCTCCCACAAATCTCAGTCCACCTGCCCGTTGCCGGGTTTTTAACTCCATGTCTGCTAGTACATTTTCAGACCGTTTTAATGCTACTTCTTTAACTGCTTTTAATCCACTTTCTGATACAGAGGAGCTGGTCTCCCTTTTTAATCACACCTGTCAGACTGTCCTGGACTCTGTTGCTCCCTACAAGGTCAAATCTAATCAAATAGAACACTACAGCCCTGGATAAACAAATTACCCCCCTCAACTCGTGTTTTACATGCAAGTAGGGACATACAAAGCTATTTTAGTAATTTTGAACCTGTATCGCTGTCCTCTTTATCTGAAATCATATCTCACATGAAATCAACCACGTGCAGCCTTGATTTTATTCCCACTAAATTTCTTAAAGAGGTTATCGGCACTGTAGGCCCTAGTATTTTATTGATTATAAATAGCTCCCTATTACATGGCACCTTCCCATCTATTTTTAAACATGCTATGGTCCAACCTCTTTTAAAGAAACCTAAGCTCGATCACTCAGTTTTATCCAATTTTAGGCCAATTTCTAAACTTTCATTTTTATCAAAAGTTTTAGAAAAAGTGGTTTCAACCCAACTCTTAGCTTTTATGAACCACAACAACATCTTCGAAAAATTTTAGTCAGGTTTTAGAGCTCTACACAGCACAGAAACTGCCCTCCTTAAGGTAACTAATGACCTCCTTTTAACAGCAGACAGGGGGGAGAGCGTAGTTTTAATTCTTTTAGACCTAAGCGCATCTTTTGACACCGTAGATCACGCCATTTGAATCGATCGCCTCAAAAGCTGGGTTGGCATCAAGGACACTGCACTTAGCTGGTTTTATTCATACCTTTTAGAACGAACCTTTTTGGTCACTATAGGTAACCACTCGTCCTCCACGACCCACATTACCTGTGGTGTACCACAAGGTTCAATTTTAGGCCCAATTTTATTTTCAATCTACATGCTTCCACTCGGTCAAATCCTCCAACGACACAAGGTATCTTTTCACTGCTATGCAGACGACACACAGATATACCTTCCGCTGAGACCTGGTGACCTGGACTGTCTCTCTGACATCAACTGTTGGATGGCACAAAACTTTTTACAACTCAACAATTCAAAATCAGAAGTCATATTATTCAACTCCCCAAACAATAACACTAGCCTCAGTCAGAGCAAACTTGGTCCCCTGTCTGCCTATATAAAACCTGTTGCAAGAAACCTGGGAGTAATGTTCGACACTCAACTAAACTTTGAAACACAGATTAAAACAACCGTCCGATCCTGCTTTTTTCAATTACGAACCATCTCCAGAATCAAACCCATACTGTCACACTCTGATCTGGAAAAAGTTATCCATGCACTCATCTTCTCAAGACTAGATTACTGCAACTCACTCCTCTCCGGCATTACCCAAAAATCTATCGCCCGCCTCCAACTAGTCCAGAATGCAGCAGCTAGGCTTCTTACTGGTTTTAAGAGACGACATCACATTACTCCAGTTCTGGCTTCTCTCCACTGGCTCCCGGTTGATTTTAGAATTGATTTTAAGATTTTATTGATCACTTTTAAGCCCCGCCTGGGTCTGGCCCCGAGTTACATTAGCGACATGCTAACTCAATACGAGCCAACTCGCAGCCTTAGATCCTCCGGTGGGGCCCTCCTGGCCGTTCCGAAGTCCAGGCTTAAATCAAAGGGGGACCATGCTTTTGCCATCAGGGCCCCTCGACTTTGGAACGACCTACCGGAGGAGATAAGGCTGGCAGAATCAGTAACTTCTTTTAAATCACTTCTTAAAACCCATTTCTATAGAATTGCTTTTAAGTGATGTCGTCATTTTATGATCTATTATGCTGTTCTTTTATTCCCCTGGTTTTGTTTGTATATTTTATTTATTTGTCTGTTTTGATTGATTATTGTAGTATTCATTGCCCATGGTCCTTTGTGTTTACTGATATTTAAGTTATGTCTTCTTTGCTTCTATGTAGAGCACTTTGTGAACTTTGTTTTTAAAGGTGCTATATAAATAAAGTTATTATTATTATTATTATTATTATAATATACTGTGATGTGTCCTGCTTATAGGCGCAGGATCCATTTCTACCGGCAGAATGCGTCTTTTTTATTTATTTATTATTACATTCTGATTGTGACATCATTATAAAATAACCCGCAATATAAATATAGTTTCTCTTCATTACGTGTTGTAAAAAGTGTTTCCTCTCAGCTCTCTGATTTTAATTACATACATAATACAAGTTATTTAGGGAAACATCAGACAGTAGTTTCTGGTCCTTTTGTTGTTCAGACCTACAATGAACATATTTTAACCAGATGGTGAATAAGAAAACATAGCTTGAGTTTAATCTGTAATCGTCCTCAATCTGGTATGAAACTCCAGCGTTCAGTCCGCTCAGCTGCAGCATCCAATCACAAAAAAAAAAACGTGTTAACGTGCGTTCATTATTTGATCATGCGTTAACTCCTTTTTTTGCTTTGGGAGGGGCTTAATGCTGCCGCACACAGGTGCTGCACTTCAAATCTCTCCCAGATGGCGTAGTTCAGACCTGGGCATCTTACGGGTCTCCCAGTCCGGCCTGCATGAGGTCAATCAAAAAAGAAAAAGAGAGAAATAAGATGCACGCCATAAATGCAATACAACGGCACTGCTTTTACTTTCAAGGCAATTTACGTATTCCGCAGCCTCAGCGACCGCAGTGTTGCCAACAGACTGAAGCCCGTCTTGGTCTGTAGTTTCTGTCCTCAGCGAGCAGTCAGTCTCACAGGAGCCTCGCGCTGCAGTCTCCAAAGTGAACATTAATCGCGCAAAGTCGCCGCTGAGATACCTGTCAGCTGTCCTTCAGATCTCTACCTCATTCTACCAGACTTCATGCTCTTGTTCAAGCCAACACAGACTGGACTTTTCTCACTGAGTAAGAACAACTGAACTGAACAAGATCAAAAGCACTGATTGCTTTTGTATGAAGTTAATCAATTGCTGGTCTTTAACATACATCTTTGAAGGTAAGCAACAAACTGAACATGACAAAAGAAGGAGTGGCTTGTCCCTCACAGGGACCCTTACTACTGAACATGACACAATATGGAGTGGCTTGTCCCTCACAGGGACCCTTACTACTGAACATGACACAATAAAGGAGTGGCTTGTCCCTCACAGGGACCCTTACTACTGAACATGACACAATATGGAGTGTCTTGTCCCTCACAGGGACCCTTACTACTGAACATGACACAATATGGAGTGGCTTGTCCCTCACAGGGACCCTTACTACTGAACATGACACAATAAAGGAGTGGTGTGTCCCTCACAGGGACCCTTACTACTGAACATGACAAAAGAAGGAGTGGCTTGTCCCTCACAGGGACCCTTACTACTGAACAGACCGTTTATGTTGTTCCCTGATAAAAGACAAATGTTTCTTCTTCAGCATGATATTAAGCTGTTTTACATTAGAATAAAATAGTCTATAACATTGAATGACCAGTCATATAGAAGCATTAAAAAAATAAAATACATTTACTTTTTGTAATGCTTTCTTCAGGGGGCGGGGCGCTCCCCTGAAGAAAGCATTACAAAAAGTACAAGGACATACAACTAAGTCATTAATAAATACATGGAGAAATGCCCCCTAATATAACGGTAGGGGAAACACTGAAACGTCTGGACTTCCTGTCACTCGTAGTGCCGCTGCTGCACGACACACAGGACAAAGACGTAGAAAAAAAGCGTGAATCAAACTGGCTACGGGCACCCTAGTAGCGCTGGAAGCGGCCTTCATCCCAACAGTTCCTGGAGAAGTCGGTGTCAAAATTAATGCTTTTTAGTTTTTTTATCTGAATCATCGGAAAAATTATCAACTGATTAATTGATTATTAAAATAATCGGTAGTTGGAGCCCTACACTGCAGCCACTAATACTGATAAAACTCGATGACTCACATCTGCACTAATTCTGTTTTGCAAAAAAAATAGCTTATTGTTTACCACAATAAGCTATTTAGTAGTAACTAAATATTAGTTATTTTTTGCACGGATACAACTTTATTTCCATTTTTCTAACAAAGTGATAGCACTTGTTTTTGTCTGATGGAGCGATCTGGTTTACTTGAAAGGATTGCAATGTTCTTGATTCAATTATTTATAAAAGCACGGATGGAGTTACTAGTAGTACTGTGAGGTATTACTTTGTAGTACTGAGAGTAGTACTGAGAGTAGTCCCCACCCCAAAGCTGTAAACCTAGGGGAAACACTGAGCATCATCTACTTTGCGGATGATACTACGGTCAATAGAATGATCACTGGTGGGCTGAGACGGCGTACAGAAGAGAGGTGGAGGAACTTGTGGCCTGGTGTCGGGATAATAATCTCTCAGAAGAGGGTTAGGGGAAGAAACAAACAGAACCAACCTGCTCTTTGTATCCGGACTTCCGGGTTGAAAACAGCGTCCAGTAGTCTCCGTTGTCGCTCGTTCTCCTCTTTTGAACTAGAAAGTTCCTCCTCGTACTCTGCTATCGTTCTTTCAAACAGCCCAAATATCTCTTGCGCAGCCGCAGTTAGTCGCTGGTTGACGAAAGATCTCAGCATTTGGACTTTAGACATTTTCTCCACAAACTCCGTCACAATCCTCGTGTCCTCTCCATTAAAGACGAGCTGTTGCTGACTTCCGTCCCCGTCTGTTCGCAGCATGCTAAGCTAACTTCAGTATCTCTGTAGGCTACCGGGAGATGAGTCACAGGAACAACATCCGGGAACAAAGGTGAACATCTAGAAGTCCATTCAGAAGGTTTATCCAGACATACAGAGACTCTGCTGGATCAGTACTGAAGGAGCTACCTGACGCTTTACCAACACAACAACGAGACGCTGCTATTGCTGCTGACGGTAGCCGCCATGTTGCTAACGGAACAACATCCGGGTCAGCTGCAGCTTGCGGAGTCACCTTCAAAATAAAAGCTTTGAGGATCTTCTATATTTCCCAGCACAGACTACTTCTTCTTCTTCTTCTTCTTCTTCTTCTTCTTCTTCTTCTTCTTCTTCTTCTTCTTCTTCTTGTCGTTTTACGGCGGTTGGCATCCATATATTGGTCCATTACCGCCACCTTCTGCTCCGGAGTATGGACCAGACAGTAGGCTCTCTTTACCCCAGAAACAAAACCACCCCAAAAAATTAAATTAAATAAATAAATAATTAACCCCTGCACCTCATCCCTACATTTCAATTATACCCTATAAAAAACCCCTGTGTTCTTTAAGAATGCTAGTAGTACCCTAACCTGTGCTCTCCCACCCACGCTCAGTATTCCCTTCAGTGTACACTCATGCACCCCCAATTCCTTCAGATTCTTCCTCATCAACTCTCTCTGTGTCTCATGTGCCCTACAATTCACCACTACGTGCTCCACTGACTCCTCTTCTCCACACCCTTCACACAGCCCTGTCTGGTGTTTCCCCATCATCTTCAGTGTCTTATTGAGTGCCGTATGGCCCAACCGTAGCCTTGTCAACACTGTTTCCTCTCTCCTGTTCCCACTCCCCACCCTGGTTGCCTTAACGCTCCTCTGAATACCATACAGGTGTCTCCCTTTTTTCCCTCTGTCCCACCTCTTTTGCCACATTTGTTTGATGTTTTCCCAGTTAATACACTTGACCTCTGCTTTACTGATGCTAACCCTCATCTCTATGTTTCCTTTCTTTAACGCCCTCTTAGCCAACTTGTCCGCCCTCTCATTCCCACTCACCCCTATATGTGCTGGAACCCACATGAATTTAACCTGACCTCCCTGGCTGGTTATGCGTGTGACCGACTGAAGGACCTCATAGAGTATGTCTTGACAACTGCCTGAACGAAAAGATCTTATACTCGATAGGACTGAAGCTCCATCGGAGCATATCAATACCTTTCCCTGTTTTGCCTTTTCCACCCATCGCAATGCCACCAGCACTGCCACTATCTCCACTGTGTAGACCCCTAGACTATCAGATGTTCTTCTATTGATCCCTACTCCTTTGTCTGGTATTGCCACCCCAAATCCTGTCGCTCCTGTCTCAGGCTTCTTAGCACCATCCGTATATATTTTCGTATATTCACTGTATAGATTCATCACTCGATATTCAAACCCACTTAACAAATCCCCTGTGCCTTTCCCTTTTCTTTTGACATCTAACAGATACCAGTCAACTTCAGGCCACACCAGTGTCCATGGAGCCACCACCGGGTAAACCACAGAGGGGCTTATACACAGACCAAACACCTGAAACTCCCTTGCAATGTCATTGCCTACCCGACCAAAGTTATCTTTCTGACTCCTCCCATTCTCCCAGACCTCCTGCAACACTCCTTTTGCAGGGTGAGAATCATTGTGTCCCTGCAAATTAGTCCAGTAGTTTGCCCTTAGTTGTTTTCTCCTTAGATCTAGCGGCATTTCTCCCATTTCTACCTGCAGGGCAGGGATTGGCGATGTTTTAAAAGCTCCACTACATACTCTTAATGCCTGCGCCTGGACCACATCTAATTTACCAATTAGAGATTTGGCTGCTGACCCATATGCTATGCTTCCATAATCCAACACCGATCTTATCAAGGCCACATACATGGTTCTCAATGCTGAACAGCTGGCTCCCCACTCCCTCCCACTCACACATCTCATCACATTTATAACTTTTTTGCACTTTTCCTCTACCCTCCTAATGTGGTCTGCCCATGTTAACCGTGAATCAAAAAGCACCCCCAGAAATTTAAATGTTCCAACCCTTTCTATGTCTTTCCCATACATCGTTAGCTTCATCCCATCCGTGACTACTTTCCTGGTGAAAAAGACTGATTGTGTTTTTTCCACTGAAAATCTGAACCCCCAATCATATCCCCACTCCACCACCTCATCAATTGCTTCCTGTACTTTCCTGATTGCATGTTCGATGTTCCTTCCTTTCTTCCACAATGCCCCATCATCAGCAAACAGAGACATATCTACTGGCACCTTTGTGAATATGTCATTAATCATAATGATGAAGAGTAGTGGGCTAATCACACTGCCTTGAGGCATACCATTATCGACTAAGTATTGATTTGACATGTCTGACCCAATCCGTACTTGAATTTTCCTTCCAAACAGAAAATCCTTTACCCAGTTATACACTCTGCCACCAATTCCCATTTTGTGCATCTTGATTAGCAAACCATCCTTCCACATCATGTCATAGGCTTTTTCTATGTCAAAAAACACTGCAATGACTGACTCTTTATTTGCCTGGGCCTTTCTAATATCAGTCTCTAGCCTTATCACTGGGTCCATGGTACTTCTACCCTTCCTAAAACCACTCTGAAAACTTGCCACCATTCCCCTCTTCTTAAGCGTATATGAAAATCTTTCTGTTATCATCCTTTCCATTATCTTGCACATATTAGATGTTAGTGCTATTGGTCTGTAACTGGTGGGTTTAGAGGGATCTTTGCCAGGTTTTCTAATTGGGATCACTACTGCCTCCTTCCATATGCCCGGTAACTTTCCTTCCTCCCACACTCTGTTATAAAGGCACAGCAGCTTCAAGAGTGCTCCTTCTCCCAGATGCCTTAGCATGACGTAGCATACCTGATCATCCCCTGGCGATGTGGGTTTTGATCCATTTATTGCTCTCACCATCTCTGCCAGAGTAAAAGGTTCATCAATCGTATCATGCGTTTTCTCCCTCCTGTCTAACACACCTGGAAGCTGATTCATTCCGCTTTCCCTTCTTCTTTCTTCTTCTGACAACTTATCTGAACCATGAATCTTCACAAATGCCTTTGCCATTATCTCTGCTTTTTCCCTATTGGAGACCACTGTTTCTTTGTCAGTCAAAACTGGGTATTCCCATTCCCTTCTATCTCCTCCCATCCTCTTTATCATCTCCCATACCTCTCCCACAGGAGTAGTTCTTCCTATTGTATTACAAAAGTGTCTCCAACTCTCTCTCTTAGCTTGTCGCACTGTTCTTCTCACCACTGCTTGTGCCTTTTTATATTGAATCAAATGCTGCATGTTATGGGTTCTTCTGACTAGTCTAAATGCTTTGTTCCTGCTTCTAACAGCCTGGCAGCACTCCTCTGTCCACCATGGAACAAGTTTCTTACTTATCCTATTTTTAATCCTGGGTATAGATCCCTTGGCTGCCATAATAATTGCTGAAGTTACCTGCTTGTTTATGCCATCTATATCTCCAGAAATGTCGATCTTTGTCATTGTTCCCTCACTTAACTTTTGGAACTCCTCCCAGTTAGCTTTTTGAAATATCCATCTTGGGATTCCACCTCCTGGCCTAACTTCCACTTTTTCTCCTATCAAACATGATACTGGATAATGATCACTGCCTATTGTTGTAGCTACCAAAACTTCCCATTTACTTACTCCAGCCAATGCATTTGACACTAATGTGATGTCTAACGCTGACTCAGCACCTGTATTTATGTTTATCCTCGTTCCTCTACCATCATTCATACAGATCAGACCCCTGTCATCCATCAATTCTTCAATCACCCTTCCATTTGAATCAGTTTGCAGACCCCCCCACATTGTACTGTGAGCATTGAAATCAGCACACCATACTATTCTATATCTGTTTTGTCCTTGAATTTTTAGTAGGTTGTCCAAATCCAACCTTTTGCATGGATTGTAGTAGTTAATTATAACCACCTGCTCCGCTTCTTCCCACACTTCCACCACTATAAACTCTTGACTATCTCCCTTTTCCAGTACCCTATATGGAATATTTTGTTTGATAAATGTAGCACATCCTCCCCCTACCCCCGCATCTCTGTCTTTCCTTATTACTGAATGCCCATGTATTACAAAATCTAACGTAGGTTTCAACCACGTCTCCTGAACACACATTACATCTGGCTTTACACACATTTCTTTAATGAAATCTTGAATTCCTGGCCATTGGCCAGCAGACTTCTGGCGTTCCATTGTATTAGTATAACCATTAGCAGTGCTAACCAACCCATGGTGTTTCCTGGCTTGACTGATTAGTAAGGTTCTCCCTCACCTCTTCCCATGTCAGTCCCACCAATCCCAAGTGGTTCACTGCTGCTTTGACAATCAACTGGATTTTATAATTTTTTGACTTTACTTCTGCTGTGCTGTTAATCACTCCTGCAATGAATGTTACTAAATTCTTTTTGTCCACATATGTCCTTTCATTTACTTTCTGTAGCTCTTGTTCCCCTTCTCTTGCTTGAACCCTGGTAACATTGTTCCTTACTTTTGTTTCTCTTACAGCTTCTGCATAAGTGATCCTTCTTTCCACTCTTACTTGTTGGATTTCATTCTCCCGTCTCATCACTTCACACCCTCCGTATGCCACATTATGGGCTCCTCCACAGTTACAGCATTTTGGCTGAGTCCCTGTTCCACACTTTCCATACTCATGGTCGCCACCACAGCGAGCACATCTCCTCTTCTCTTTACAGTTTTTGGCTATATGCCCAAACCTCTGGCAATTAAAGCACCTCAGTGGCTTTGGCACATACACTCTCACTGGGTAACTCAGATAACCCAGGAATACCTTCTTTGGCACATTCTTTTCTTCAAACTCAATCAGTACTGATTCACTATCCCGTTTAACTCCATCTCTTGTCATTTTCAGTCTTTGAGCATTCACTACTTTTCCTCCTTTGAGATTCCTCTTTAGTTCCTCCATACCAACACTCACTGGCACCCCTGTGATAACTCCTTTACACCCACCATTTTGTGCTCCCACCCTCCCTGTGCTCAACACCTTCATTTTTCCTATTTCTTTTAGATCGAGTGCTTTCTCAAGTTGTTCTTCATTAGCACACCTCACCAGTAAATTGCCATCATTTAGGATAATAGATAATCTCCCCTATTTTATTTGCCATAGCTGTTGTTAGCACAAACAGACTAATTTTCTTCATGTTCTCTTGAGCCTTCTCATGGAACCTTACTGCTCATCTCCTTCTCTCTCACTTTCCGAATTATAATTATTGCCAGTTTTTGTTTGTTTATTTGTCTGCCCATTATTGCCTCGACCTTTATTTTTCTGCCCCTTTAACTCCCCCTCACTCTCTTCTTCACTCCCATGACCACACTCCATTTCTGCCCAACTGCCTGATCCATTCACGGAGCAGTCACGCTCAACTGCCTCCAAAGAAGTTGCTTCTTCTTGATTTACATGTCGCGCATTTTGCCGATTAGTTTTTCCTCGTTCACGTCCTGCAGATGTCGCCGCCGTCTCTTTCTCTCGAACACGGCTCCTACTTCGAGAACGCTCTCTCCGGTAACTTTGTGGGTTTGTGGACATGTCACCTTCCTCGTCACAGAGCCTCCACCTCGGACCCACTTTGTTCCCAGCACAGACTTGATGCATGGAGCGCATTTTATCTAAATAATATCTAATCATTGTCATCTTAAGTTAGAGTTTGTTCACTTGGAAATTAAAGCTAAAAAACTATTTCACAACACAGATCAAACCTTGGCAATGAACAGGTTTCTAGAAATACAGACATCCATAAACTTTTCTTGATCTAAATGTGTGCATTTGAAATAATAAGTTAATAAAGAATTAATAAAATAAAAAAAAGTGTGTTTCATTAAAGTTGAACTGTTGAGAAACTTGAGGTACTCCTGCCTTCTGTTAATTTATAATTAAGTAATTTATAATAAGGTTTAAAATGATTTCCTCCCAGATGTGTTTCACACACATCTGAATATTGTAGAGAACCAGTCATAATAACTGGACTCATAACATCGTGTGTTTGACTCCCTCAGGGCTGCTACTCTGTGATGGTCGACTACTTTGAGATGTTCATCTACACAGCGGGCGCTCTGGCCATCGTGGTGCTGACCATTGAAGTACGTGCTGTGGTTTCTCTCCTTTATATTCAAATACTGACTCAAATATTGCTCTTTATGTTTTTCATGTGAGGGATTCAGGACAGGTATGTAGATTTAAAAATGAACGTTTTACATGTCTAGAAAACAGTTAAACCAAGGTTGAAAATAGCAACAAAGTAATGTAGTGAATGTATTTTAATGAAGACGTGTTTTACCTCACAGGTTGGTTTTGGAGCTTCACTTTCACTCATTTGTGTTACAATGTTGGCGTCATTAAAAAAAATCTGCTTTTATTCAAGTTTGGAGTCATGTTGTCAAGATAAGAACATCAGGACGTACGTCCCTGTTCAACAAGAGGATGACCCTGAATCAGTGGTGACATCGTGTTCATCTACAAATATTCCACGTATTGTAAAAGCGTCAACATTTTATAATTCTTGTGTATTTAATTGTATCTCTGTTTTTATTTTATTTTATTTTTAACATCTGCCTATCAGGACTACGGATGGAAAATAGCCTCTTGGCGAACTCCGGCTCTTTAAACAGAAATGTTTTTATTAATCTGCACTGTCCCCTTATTAAATAACCCATTATAAAAAAATATTACTGCATTGCTTTACTGCTGTGTGGTGAGCAATTAGTGATCTTTCACTGCCACCTGGTGGATATTTTAGACATTTCAGCTCTTTAAGAGGTAGATTCCTCTCTTTGAACTTCCTCTAGGGAATAATTATTCTGCAGAATGAATTCATGTCTGAAAAGAAACAAATGGAGAACGATTGAAAATCGCCACAGGATTGTTTGTTTGTGTTATAACATTTACAAAAGCACGTAGAACACATAGTAAAGTTTGATTGAACAATAAAATCACAAGATATTTGTTATTATTTCATCATCCAGGATCGGCTTCTTGTAGTGTGAAATGAAAATTCTACAATAATAACATATTATAAAATAAAGCAAAACCACTTAAAATAATGTACAGTATTTTCTGGTAGCACTTTATAATAACTACACGCTATTTAGCATTAGTTAAACAATAAACAATTGTTTAACAATTCATGAGGATCAATGTTACAGATGAATGAGGACCACATCACTGCCTTGACAAAAGATTAGGATGTTTGCAGCCACACAAAATACCTCACAGATGTTTACACCAAAGTGGAGGCTAACATTTCAAAAGGAGAGGAAAGTGAAAGAGGAAATTGGCACAGGGGGACGATGACAGCCTGGTCGTGGGGACATAACAAGTCATAAAGGAACCAACGTGGGCCATCTGAAAAAACATGTGGAACCAGAAGATCGACTACCCTCAAAATGGTTTGCCACCACTTCCACATCTCCTCCAGCACTGCAGCCCGGCCCCTTGAGGTCCCCTTCCATCCACATTAGTCCACAATCAGACACCTTGACCTCCAGTCTTAAGTCATAGAATGCACCCGCCTCCCCAGAGGAATGTAAGTATACTGTAGATGTCAATACTAATTACATTTAATGACAGCTTTGGTGACCTTTTGGAACTTGATACTGCATCAAATCTGAAATGATGTCTTGGTAAACAACTCTGACTTCTAGCTGACATCTGGGTGGTTAAACACAGAGCTGTGCTGTGGAGCAAAGTGGGGCCCTTTAAGATTTTTGCTACATATATGCAAAATTCGGCCCCCTGAAGGGAGCTAGAGAGCGAGGTAGAGGCAGTAAAAGCATGCAGTCCTTAATTTTTTATGGCCAAAAGATTTTATCCCCCACGACTATCACTTAGGGGTCATCAACAGAGCCCGGGTCCCCCACTGACTGACTCTGTCACCCCCAGGACTATTTTTATTTCTATTTTTTATTCTTATTTTCATTTTTATTTGAGCACTTTATCTTATTTTATAAATCTTACACTTATTTAATACCCTTTGCACTGTTGTTGTCGTTGATTGTTGTTTGTCTTGTCTAACGTCCCATGTCCAATGTATGCACCTTCCGCCTCGAAAAATTCCTCGTGTGTGAAAACATTCCTGGCAATAAAACAGTTTCAGATTCTGAATGCATTCATTCAATAATGACACACCACGAGAAAACGGACAGCAAAGTCCGTCTCATTGACTCCTTCCAAATGACTTCAATGTGGCAAAGATCATTCAGAGGATTACAAAAGGTGACACTTTTCCAAATCTGTTCAGACACAATGAAAGATACAAGCAGCATTTTCATTAATTATGTGTATATGTTTTCAGCTTGACCCAATGGCCTTCGAGGTCCTACTAGGACCGGTTTGTGACCAACGGCACTGGACACTTGTGGTGAGCACACTACCATAAAGAATTTTACAACCATGTGTAGGAGTGTCCAGACTTCTGTGTGGTAATATAGAGCCTCTTTTAATGTATTGTGAAGGTAATTTATCCAAAGGAGAAGCGGGTCCTGTACCCTGATCCTTTAGGTGAAACTTCTGATCACCTAAACAAATGCAAGATATGACATGGCAAGATATACATCAGCAGTTATAACATCATAAAATGTTCTTTGTTACAAATAGAAACTATATGTTTCTATCCAACAGAGCTTTCATGAGACATACAAGTCTACACATTTCTTAGTGGACTTGTTGTACATTAAGCATCCGAAGCAGGACTCTACATCCTGTGGGGCTCTTGTCTGTAAGGTCAGAGTGCAGTTGACCCTTTGTTGCACACTGAATGTTGCCGATTAAACATCTTGTGTAGTTTGCAGAGCTTATTTTAACGGGTGGGATTCTAGGAAGGGATGTCGAAACCGAGTCGAAGAGGAAGTGGACGGGTTCGTTGCGTTTAAGTACGTAGAGCTTGGATGATTGGCCGAGTTCGGGGCGTGGTCTTCGCTCCCGAACTATGTTTTATAAAACACCATACAGGAAGTGACCTGACTTGACCCGGATATTTATTTGAGTCTACGGTCCTATAGTCATTCTTGCTGCAACAAGCCAATACATCAGCGGGTTACAAGTAGGTTTCAAAAGAAAGACACACACACACACACACACACACACACACACACACACAGGGACAAACGAGAAACACAAGGGAAAAACAGTCTACTTTTTCCCCAGGGAATCAAAGAATTGATTTAGAAATAAGATTTGCAGACATCAAGTCTCTATGACAGGGCGTGCTCCACAACATGACGTGACCAAAAGAAAAGAAAACTGATTTCAGGATGTTGTATTTTCTTGGTCTTGTACTGGTTGCTGGGTTGATGCGATGTTGTTTCCAACATGTCCTGGCCCGACCCCGGCTATAGAAGTGATCACTTGTATTGATCCAGTTCTCCCAGATTCCGTACCACAACCACATTGGCTTGCTCTGGTGGTCCATTCAACTTTATGAACACTTTTACATTCCTTGTCCATGAGTTTGATTTTGCTTTCTTCGGACACGACCATTTTAGGCTATTTCAGCATGTTTCTTTGTCAGGTACTTACACTTCAGTACCCTTCCGATTTTTGGACTGCCGGAACACTTCCACCTTATACATTCAAACAACAATCGTAGTTTATTTCTTCTTATCTTTCTGTGGCAGGCTGATATTTGCTGTGCTTCTTAGAAATTGCACCACTTGTTGCTCCAGAGTGTGCAGCTCCTCATGCGGTGCATCCTCACCTTGTCGACCCCTGACTGTAGACTAGAGCTATAATGCTTAGTTTCCAGCCCAGTGGTGACAAAGTTATCTGCTCCAAATCGTCCATCCTTTGTTCCAGCAGTTCAATCCTCTGGTCCCTTTGTTTGACTGTGGCCTTCAGCTCACGGACCTCCAAGAGACCCATGAGGTCACTTTGCCGTTTTACCACTTTGCTGATCTTCTCTGACATAAAATTGAAGAATTTTTTTATCTCTTCTAATTCCTCTGCCAGTTTTTGGTTTGTAATCAAGATCCTTTGTGTTTGGTCACAAAAGAAAACAATCTCCGTGTGTTCTCGTGTTGTTAATCACACCAAGTTCCAAAATGTCCAAGAAGATGAAAAAAAAAACAGCCATGAGCAATAGTTTAATTTTGAATGGATGGCCTTTTGTTTTGGAGATCCCTGAAGGATTGTAGAGAGATTCTGAACAGGGAAAAGGCAGTGGCAGCCATCTTATCTTGGCATAGGTCGGTGAGACCATATGATCATGTCTATGCTGTTTTATTAGGTTCGTTCGAGATGAGCCGGTCCTGTGCAGAATCGATCACTGCCGATCGCCGCACAACGCAGATTAGATTTGTGTCCGACTTGCTCTGACGCCATGCACATATGGTCAATGATAACCTCACGAGAGCAAGGCGGACGCATATTTTAGAGCAGGTATGTATGATATATTGGTCAAGCTCAGGATATGATGGACTAAAATGTCCACCCTGTTACAGGACATTCACATCTCTATTAATGTGTTTTTAATACACAGATATTGGAATAATTACATTTGCTAAGAGTAAACATGTCCTTTACTTTAGCTTTGACATACATTTAAACAGTATTTACAAACTAGCATTAATTTGAAAAAAAAGTTCTTCTGTAATTCCCCCAATTTCAATGAACAGTTTACTCAATTTTTAGGTTATTTTAATTTGACAATTCATAACCTGCAAGTAATCACAGAGATATGCTTAATATTTGTTGATTTCATTTCAATATCATTACTTAACAGGGTGGAAATCCTATCAGTAAACAATATATTTTATTAATGAAGGCAATTCATTCACATTTTACATACAAATTATAAATGGAACTTCAATTAACAACCATTAAATCAATAATCATGAACACACAGATTTAGTTATAAAATAAAAACAGGCTGCTGCAAATATGGAAGTACAACATTGAACTGAAGTCATTTTGGTGAAAACATTGGCTGAACTTTTCAACAGTTTGAAGTCCACCATGAAAACAATTAGAACAGATTACTGTTTCATTACAACTATTAAAATAGTAATACATCAAAGAGAAAGCTTGGTCAACAACAAAAAACAGAATCCCTAAATCTCAAAGAGATGAGATCAGTAGAGGATGAGGTTGAAGAAGAAAGAAGTTGGAGATAATTAACTACAATTCTTTTCTCAATTCAGTTATTCTTCAGTTATGGAACAAAGCTGCATTTTCTGCAGTAAAACTAAATCAAGGAAGTAATGAGTTTAAACTGGAGAGAAAACGTTGCTGAAGAGAAAGGATACATATTTCCCTCAGTTTCATCACCTATGATAATTCAGCTCAACCCATACTGGACATGGAATACTTTAACTTAAAACAATTATAATTATTATATACATGACAATACATAACACATGAAACATGAGACAATATCATAGAAACAAATACCAACAGAATTGAAATTGATGTGTAGCTTTATCCTCGCTGACTAAACTTATTTTGCAGTCTGTATCAGCCCGACAGTTTTTAAGTGTTTAACTATGTCTCATTTATTTCTGATGCTCTCATCAATACACTTGTGATTTGATGAATATCAGAGACGAGAGAATCTTGTTGAGCAAAATCCACAGCTAATTTGTTTCTCTAGTGTGGACTTTTGAATGTCGTTTCAGAGTTTGCTTGTGTGAAAATGTTTTACTACACAAGGAACAACTAAATGCTTTCACTCCTGAGTGGACAATCATGTGAACGTTCAGGTTTCTCCTTTGTGAAAATGTTTGACTACACACAGAACAACTAAATGCTCTCACTCCTGTGTGGATAATCATGTGACGTTTCAGAGTTACCTTGTATGAAAATGTTTGACTACACACGGAACAACTAAATGCTTTCACTCCTGTGTGGACAGTCATGTGAATGTTCAGGTTTCCCTTGTATGAAAATGTTTGACTACACACGGAACAACTAAATGCTTTCAGTCCTGTGTGAACATTCATGTGATGGTTCAGGGTTCCCTTGTGAGAAAATGTTTCACTACACGTGGAACAACTAAATGGTTTCACTCCTGTGTGGCCAAACATGTGAATGTTCAGGTTGCTCTTTTGTGAAAACGTTGTACTACACAAGGAACAACTAAATGGTTTCACTCCTGTGTGGCCAAACATGTGAATGTTCAGGTTTCTCTTTTGTGAAAACGTTTTACTACACAAGGAACAACTAAATGGTTTCACTCCTGTGTGAACATTCATGTGAATGTTCAGGTCTCCCTTTTGAGAAAATGTTTTACTACAAATTGAACAACTAAATGGTTTCACTCCCATGTGGCTCATCATGTGACGTTTCAGGCTTCTCTTATGTGAAAATGTTTGTCTACACACGCAACAACTAAATGGTTTCACTCCTGTGTGGCCAATCATGTGCATGTTCAGGTCTCCCTTGTGAGAAAATGTTTTACTACACATGGAACAACTAAATGGTTTCACTCCTGTGTGGCTAGTCATGTGACGTTTCAGGTTTCTCTTATGTGAAAACGTTTGTCTACACACGGAACAACTAAATGGTTTCACTCCTGTTTTGGATCTAGTGTGTCTCTTCAGATGTCTCTTGTGGTCAGAGCTTCCAGCACATTCAGGAGAGCTGATCGATGTATTTCTAGTACTACAGTTCACATCACTTACAGGTTCCTGAGTCTCCTTCCAATCTCTACTGTCACCAGTCTCAGGTTCAGACAAGTCTTCAGTCTCATCAGTATCTGGTCCTGGATGTCTTTCTGGATCTAACTTCCTGTCTGGTTCTGATCCGCCACAATCCGCTCCATCAGCTTCTGTTTCCATCGGTTCAGTTTGTCTTTGATGAAGCTGTGAGGACTGAGCATCTTCTTCATCATCTTCACTCTTTACAGGAACGAACGGGAACTTTATACCAGCCTCCTCTCGCCCTTGAAGCTGCTTTCCATCCTGACTGGTCCAGAGTTCCTCCTGTTCCTCTTTGATGTGTGGGGGCTCTGGGTCCTCCTGGTCCAGACTGGAGCTCCAGTACTGCTGCTCAGGGGGAATCTCTTCTTTAACCACCAACAGCTGCTGGACGTCTGTGGAGAATAATAAAATACATTCATACAGCTGAGAAATCTTATATTAAACTCTGTATTATAGAAGAGGTACTGATAATATAAATCCTTATATTCTGCATTACTCCTCATGTCTATTAAAGTTCAGGTTAGCGAGGTCAGTATAACACAGCTATGGAGCTGGAGTTGGTTGTGTCTATGAAATGTCCAGTTCCCAAGGGAAGTTAGTCACACGCCTGCACACTTCAACACCCACAACTGTTTATCAGTATATTGACATTAAGGAAGCAGACTGGTCGTTGCACGTTCCAGTCTTGTGAGAAAAGATGAGAACACGGGATTCTCCTCCTCTTGACAGGATAGAGCGAATCAGATGTTAGGACGAGGCGAGACGAACCTGTGACGATAAACTGTGTATGAAAGGCCCCACTTCCATTCGTGGGGCAGTTCTTTGCCAAACCTGCGTGTTGGCTGTACCACTCACTGCTTTTGCAATTGCAGCGCTTACTACTTTGCTTGTGATCATTTAGTAAATAAATTTAGAGAACGAGAGAAGTTGTTGAACCGAGTTCTTCCGGAGGCTACACCAGGCATCCAATAATTGACACACGCTATCAGTACTGTATATCACTGAAAAAGTGGTGACCTAGTTGTAAATGAGAGAAGCATGACCCCTAAATAAAAACATGCGTAGCTAATATAGTGAAAGAAGAAGAGTGAGTGAGTGTATATATATATATATATATATATATATATATATATATATATATATAATAGATTTGACCCCCCAAATCTATTATTTATTTAACTTTGCTTTCGTCAAAGAATGCTCCATTTGCAGCAATTACAGCATTGCAGACCTTTGGCATTCTAGCTGTTCGTTTGTGAAGGTAATCTGTAGAAATTTCACCCCACGCTTCCTGAAGCACCTCCCACAAGTTGGATTGGCTTGATGGGCACTTCTTGCGTACCATACGGTCAAGCCGATCACATCTTATCAGCTGTCAGTCGCTTTAACAGCTGATGGAGTTTTGTCCGGAAAGTTTTTAATCGAACATTCCAATAACAATGCACTTAAAATATTGAAAAAATGATCGTATGTTTTTAGTTGATTTAATGGTGTTAAACTACTACTTATATTAATAAAGACAAAGTTATCATGAGTGTCAGAGTGGAGATGTTTTCTCTGTCGTCTGTTACCGTTTAATAGACTGCATTGAGTATTCATATTGTTGGACAGCCGTCTTGATGTGAATCTCTTATCAACGTGGAGCCCTGGCCTGTCACTGTCAGCTTTATCACAAATAATCCCTATATGGTGTCAGAGTAAAAGACCAAAACTCCGGACGCAGTAACGAGCTGCGAGGCCCTGCGGTGAGCAGGCCTCAGCCTGACACAACAGTAAAGCAGAAGTTGAGTATGGGCTCCTATAGTCCTAAACGGTCAACAGCGTGAAGGTACAGATCTCAGGAAACAAGCCGTTAAAATGTGTAGAACAGATTAGATCTCTTAGTGAAGCAGGCGGCTGAGAAGCTGGCCTGCAGGATTCTCTCAAGGGTCAGGGGTCATACATTACACTTTTAGGTTTGGGGTTCTGCTGTGTCACAGGGACGTTTGTTCTGGGTGGTTTGATTCTCTTTACAGGTTAAAAGATGATATGTGTGTGTTTTATGTCTTTAATATAATCTAGCGATGCTCAGGGTGGACGAGAACGTGTCTGCTTGAGACCGTGATCCACCTTGCATAAGAGGACAGGATAGTGGGAAGATACTCTTGACATATAATCAATGCTTGGCAAGTGTGAATATGTAACTTGAAAAGATTAAACCTGTGGTGTTTCTTCAAATAACCTTTGTAGTAAAGTGATGATAAAATGTTCATTTTGACCCTGTACATGGGTGAGGACTGAGAGGATGAGCGGAAACGAGGCTGATAAGACTGCGGTGTAAAAAAGGAGAAGTAACACAGGAAAGAGCGGGGGTTCAATAACGCCCGGTGCTTCAGCTCCTCAGAAACGAGGGGGGTCCGAGTTGAAATATGGAACAGAGCAATACGTTTTAGGGCAGTTCCGTTTGAGCGAGTTAGGTGAATAGACGTAGCAATATGTTGGTGTAGTTGAATCAATTAGTTTTCTCCGCACTTTCAGTAGAGCCTCCGTTCTCCTATCTTCTCAGTTTTCTTCTAAATACTTTTGAGGTTGCATTTGTAACTTGTACATCATTTTCTAACTGTTAGTTATTGGTTAGCGACCAATAAACTTTGGTGAAATAAATATTGATTGATATCGCAGTCTAAATCAAGTACGCGCGTCCGTAGCCCATTTTGAGGTGCATCCACCACGGCTACACAAACTGATAAACATACAGGATACATATACACAATAGATGCATATTTGGTGTAACTATTATAGAGAGAGATCACTGGACCTGGATGACCTCTGGCTCCCACGCCAGGCACCGCTGTGTGCTTCCAGGCTGGGAGAGGGATTTATAAGTATTGGTCCCCTTGCAAGAGTTTGTCATAAATTTATTATTTTGGTAGTTTGATAACAGCTGATGGCATTAGATAAATGAGGTATTCCCTCTCTCGAGAACGGGGCCGTGTGTGACGGTCTGTTCTCGAGTGTTCGGTGACTTATTTTCCTCTTCTGTTTTAAGGCTGAATACAGGGGCTTATCTCCATAATTAAGACCAGGGTTGTAATATCTCTGCGGAGATCGAAAGCTCGAGGCCAGAGGTGGGTGACCCGTGCGTCGAGCCCAGTGCGATTGGCTGGCGTTCTGAGACATGGATTGACCCTTGTATGAGGTCCCGTCTAACACTTACACTGCATATTTAACGTGCACCAGCAAACTGTTTAATAATAAACAGTTTGAATAATATGAAACTGTTTAATAATATCCCAGATGCTCTCTGAGAACATGGACTCTGCACTAAATAAATGACACGGCGGAACGGTAGGAAATGTTACTCAACCCCAAACTCCTCTTGCCAACGCCACTCTCCAAAATAGGACTGGTACACCTTCTTTTATTTCCACCATCATTTCCTACCACAGATCCACTGCAGCACGCTCAGTAGCACACCCTGCTGCTGCTAATTATAATAATTTGATTAGAGTTCCTCTGAAACATCCTTTACTACCTGCAAATAATAGCAATCTGGCAAATTTTGGTCTTTTAAATATCAGATCCCTCAACAATAAGTCTTTTTTATGCCATGATTTTATCACCTGTAACAAACTGGACTTTTTTATTATCACACAGACATGGTTATCTGAGGGAGACTGTAGTCCTCTTATAGAGGCAATTTTACACACCTTCATCAACCCCGGCTGTCAGGCAGGGGAGGGGGGGGTGCTGTTATTCACAGAAAAGATTTTAAATGCACTCCCATCTTACATGGTAACTTTACATCTTTTGAACATCTTGGGTTTATGGTCAACTCAAAAGCACCTGTCATCATTTTAATAATCTACAGGCCACCAAAGCCGAACAGTATTTTTATCCACGAGTTTGCCAAATTTTTAGCTTATTTTATGTCACAGTATGACAAAATTCTTATTTTAGGTGATTTTAACATACATGTTTGCTGTCCGTCTCAGACTCTTGTCAAAGATTTTATGGATACTTTGGAATCTTTTAATCTCACTCAGGCAATACAACAACCTACACATTCAAAGGGTCACATCCTTGACCTCGTCCTGTATAATGGTCTCAGCCCTGAAAACTTTAAAATTAAGGATATCTGTGTGTCTGATCACAAAGCTGTTTCATTGAATGTGGTTTTATCTCAACCTCCCACAAATCTCAGTCCACCTGCCCGTTGCCGGGTTTTTAACTCCATGTCTGCTAGTACATTTTCAGACTGTTTTAATGCTACTTCTTTAACTGCTTTTAATCCACTTTCTGATACAGAGGAGCTGGTCTCCCTTTTTAATCACACCTGTCAGACTGTCCTGGACTCTGTTGCTCCCTACAAGGTCAAAAAATCAAATAGAACACTACAGCCCTGGATAAATGAATCCACCCAAGAACTCAAGAGAGACTGTAGGAGAAATGAAAGAAAATGGAAAACAACTGGCTTACATGTATTTTATGAGATCTGGAAAGATGCAATGAAGAATTACCAAAAGGCAGTTAAAGAAGCAAGAGCTTCATTCTTTTCCAACTTAATTTTAGATAATCACTCGAACCCCAGAGTTTTATTCAAGGTCATAGACTCTGTCATAAACCCCTCCCCCTGTCAATTTACTGAGACCTCACAAGAGATGTGTGAGAAGTTCTTAAATTATTTTATTGATAAAGTAAAGGAAATAAGACAACAAATTACCCCCCCCCCCCCCCCCCCCAACTCGTGTTTTACATGCCAGTAGGGACATACAAAGCTATTTTAGTAATTTTGAACCTGTATCGCTGTCCTCTTTATCTGAAATCATATCTCACATGAAATCAACCACGTGCAGCCTTGATTTTATTCCCACTAAATTTCTTAAAGAGGTTATCGGCACTGTAGGCCCTAGTATTTTATTGATTATAAATAGCTCCCTATTACATGGCACCTTCCCATCTATTTTTAAACATGCTATGGTCCAACCTCTTTTAAAGAAACCTAAGCTCAATCACTCAGTTTTATCCAATTTTAGGCCAATTTCTAAACTTTCATTTTTATCAAAAGTTTTAGAAAAAGTGGTTTCAACCCAACTCTTAGCTTTTATGAACCACAACAACATCTTCGAAAAATTTCAGTCAGGTTTTAGAGCTCTACACAGCACAGAAACTGCCCTCCTTAAGGTAACTAATGACCTCCTTTTAACAGCAGACAGGGGGGAGAGCGTAGTTTTAATTCTTTTAGACCTAAGCGCATCTTTTGACACCGTAGATCACGCCATTTTAATCGATCGCCTCAAAAGCTGGGTTGGCATCAAGGACACTGCACTTAGCTGGTTTTATTCATACCTTTTAGAACGAACCTTTTCGGTCACTATAGGTAACCACTCGTCCTCCACGACCCACATTACCTGTGGTGTACCACAAGGTTCAATGTTAGGCCCAATTTTATTTTCAATCTACATGCTTCCACTCGGTCAAATCCTCCAACGACACACGGTATCTTTTCACTGCTATGCAGACGACACACAGATATACCTTCCGCTGAGACCTGGTGACCCAAAGAGCCTAGCTGCTGTCCTGGACTGTCTCTCTGACGTCAACTGTTGGATGGCACAAACCTTTTTAGAACTCAACAATTCAAAATCAGAAGTCATATTATTCAACTCCCCAAACAATAACACTAGCCTCAGTCAGAGCAAACTTGGTCCCCTGTCTGCCTATATAAAACCTGTTGCAAGAAACCTGGGAGTAATGTTCGACACTCAACTAAACTTTGAAACACAGATTAAAACAACCGTCCGATCCTGCTTTTTTCAATTACGAACCATCTCCAGAATCAAACCCATACTGTCACACTCTGATCTGGAAAAAGTTATCCATGCACTCATCTTCTCAAGACTAGATTACTGCAACTCACTCCTCTCCGGCATTACCCAAAAATCTATCAATCGCCTCCAACTAGTCCAGAATGCAGCAGCTAGGCTTCTTACTGGTTTTAAGAGACGACATCACATTACTCCAGTTCTGGCTTCTCTCCACTGGCTCCCGGTTGATTTTAGAATTGATTTTAAGATTTTATTGATCACTTTTAAGGCCCGCCTGGGTCTGGCCCCGAGTTACATTAGCGACATGCTAACTCAATACGAGCCAACTCGCAGCCTTAGATCCTCCGGTGGGGCCCTCCTGGCCGTTCCGAAGTCGAGGCTTAAATCAAAGGGGGACCGTGCTTTTGCCATCAGGGCCCCTCGACTTTGGAACGACCTACCGGAGGAGATAAGGCTGGCAGAATCAGTAACTTCTTTTAAATCACTTCTTAAAACCCATTTCTATAGAATTGCTTTTAAGTGATGTCGTCATTTTATGATCTATTATGCTGTTCTTTTATTCCCCTGGTTTTGTTTGTATATTTTATTTATTTGTCTGTTTTGATTGATTATTGTAGTATTCATTGCCCATGGTCCTTTGTGTTTACTGATATTTAAGTTATGTCTTCTTTGCTTCTATGTAGAGCACTTTGTGAACTTTGTTTTTAAAGGTGCTATATAAATAAAGTTATTATTATTATTATTATTATTATTATTATTATTATAATATACTGTGATGTGTCCTGCTTATAGGCGCAGGATCCATTTCTACCGGCAGAATGCGTCTTTTTTATTTATTTATTATTAAATTCTGATTGTGACATCATTATAAAATAACCCGCAATATAAATATAGTTTCTCTTCATTACGTGTTGTAAAAAGTGTTTCCTCTCAGCTCTCTGATTTTAATTACATACATAATACAAGTTATTGAGGGAAACATCAGACAGTAGTTTCTGGTCCTTTTGTTGTTCAGACCTACAATGAACATATTTTAACCAGATGGTGAATAAGAAAACATAGCTTGAGTTTAATCTGTAATCGTCCTCAATCTGGTATGAAACTCCAGCGTTCAGTCCGATCAGCTGCAGCATCCAATCACAAAAAAAAAAAACGTGTTAACGTGCGTTCATTATTTGATCATGCGTTAACTCCTTTTTTTGCTTTGGGAGGGGCTTAATGCTGCCGCACACAGGTGCTGCACTTCAAATCTCTCCCAGATGGCGTAGTTCAGACCTGGGCATCTTACGGGTCTCCCAGTCCGGCCCGCATGAGGTCAATCAAAAAAGAAAAAGAGAGAAATAAGATGCACGCCATAAATGCAATACAACGGCACTGCTTTTACTTTCAAGGCAATTTACGTATTCCGCAGCCTCAGCGACCGCAGTGTTGCCAACAGACTGAAGCCCGTCTTGGTCTGTAGTTTCTGTCCTCAGCGAGCAGTCAGTCTCACAGGAGCCTCGCGCTGCAGTCTCCAAAGTGAACATTAATCGCGCAAAGTCGCCGCTGAGATACCTGTCAGCTGTCCTTCAGATCTCCACCTCATTCTACCAGACTTCATGCTCTTGTTCAAGCCAACACAGACTGGACTTTTCTCACTGAGTAAGAACAACTGAACTGAACAAGATCAAAAGCACTGATTGCTTTTGTATGAAGTTAATCAATTGCTGGTCTTTAACATACATCTTTGAAGGTAAGCAACAAACTGAACATGACAAAAGAAGGAGTGGCTTGTCCCTCACAGGGACCCTTACTACTGAACATGACACAATATGGAGTGTCTTGTCCCTCACAGGGACCCTTACTACTGAACATGACACAATATGGAGTGGCTTGTCCCTCACAGGGACCCTTACTACTGAACATGACACAATAAAGGAGTGGCTTGTCCCTCACAGGGACCCTTACTACTGAACATGACAAAAGAAGGAGTGGCTTGTCCCTCACAGGGACCCTTACTACTGAACAGACCGTTTATGTTGTTCCCTGATAAAAGACAAATGTTTCTTCTTCAGCATGATATTAAGCTGTTTTACATTAGAATAAAATAGTCTATAACATTGAATGACCAGTCATATAGAAGCATTAAAAAAATAAAATACATTTTTCAGGGGGCGGGGCGCTCCCCTGAAGAAACCCCCCGCCCCCCTGTAATTCACGCATTACAAAAAGTACAAGGACATACAACTAAGTCATTAATAAATACATGGAGAAATGCCCCCTAATATAACGGTAGGGGAAACACTGAAACGTCTGGACTTCCTGTCACTCGTAGTGCCGCTGCTGCACGACACACAGGACAAAGACGTAGAAAAAAAGCGTGAATCAAACTGGCTACGGGCACCCTAGTAGCGCTGGAAGCGGCCTTCATCCCGACACAGTTCCTGGAGAAGTCGGTGTCAAAATTAATGCTTTTTAGTTTTTTTATCTGAATCATCGAAAAAATTATCAACTGATTAATTGATTATTAAAATAATCGGTAGTTGCAGCCCTACACTGCAGCCACTAATACTGATAAAACTTGATGGCTCACATCTGCACTAATTCTGTTTTGCAAAAAAAAAAGCTTATTGTTTACCACAATAAGCTATTTAGTAGTAACTAAATATTAGTTATTTTTTGCACGGATACAACTTTATTTCCATTTTTCTAACAAAGTGATAGCACTTGTTTTTGTCTGATGGAGCGATCTGGTTTACTTGAAAGGATTGCAATGTTCTTGATTCAATTATTTATAAAAGCACAGATGGAGTTACTAGTAGTACTGTGAGGTATTACTTTGTAGTACTGAGAGTAGTACTGAGAGTAGTCCCCACCCCAAAGCTGTAAACCTAGGGGAAACACTGAGCATCATCTACTTTGCGGATGATACTACGGTCAATAGAATGATCACTGGTGGGCTGAGACGGCGTACAGAAGAGAGGTGGAGGAACTTGTGGCCTGGTGTCGGGATAATAATCTCTCAGAAGAGGGTTAGGGGAAGAAACAAACAGAACCAACCTGCTCTTTGTATCCGGACTTCCGGGTTGAAAACAGCGTCCAGTAGTCTCCGTTGTCGCTCGTTCTCCTCTTTTGAACTAGAAAGTTCCTCCTCGTACTCTGCTATCGTTCTTTCAAACAGCCCAAATATCTCTTGCGCAGCCGCAGTTAGTCGCTGGTTGATGAAACATCTCAGCATTTGGACTTTAGACATTTTCTCCACAAACTCCGTCACAAACCTCGTGTCCTCTCCATTAAAGACGAGCTGTTGCTGACTTCCGTCCCCGTCTGTTTGCAGCATGCTAAGCTAACTTCAGTATCTCTGTAGGCTACCGGGAGATGAGTCACAGGAACAACATCCGGGAACAAAGGTGAACATCTAGAAGTCCATTCAGAAGGTTTATCCAGACATACAGAGACTCTGCTGGATCAGTACTGAAGGAGCTACCTGACGCTTTACCAACACAACCACGAGACGCTGCTATTGCTGCTGACGGTAGCCGCCATGTTGCTAACGGAACAACATCCGGGTCAGCTGCAGCTTGCGTGGTTACCTTCAAAATAAAAGCTTTTAGGATCTTCTATGTGGCTTTCATGGCAGACTTGATGCATAGAGCGAATTTTATCAAAATAATATTTCATCATTGTCATCTTAAGTTAGTGGTTGTTCGCTTGGAAATTAAAGCTTAAAAACTATTTCCCAACACAGATCCAACCATGACCATGAACAGGCTTCTAGAAATACAGAGGTCCAAAAACTGCCCTCCCCCCAATTCATAAAGTGTATACTTTTCTTAATCGAAATATGTGCATTTGAAATAATAAGTTAATAAGTAAATAATTAAAAAAAAGTACGTTTAATAAAAGTTGAACTGTTGATATTTTTAATTGGAGTAACTTCAGGTACTCCTGCCCTCTGTTGATTCATAATGAAGTAATTTATAATTAAGTTTAAAATGATTTCCTCCCAGATGTGTTTCACACACATCTGAATATTGTAGAGAACCAGTCATAATAACTGGACTCATAACATTAACATACACAATTGTTTAACAATTCACGAGGACCAATGTTACAGATAAATGAGGACCACATCACTGCCTTGACAAAAGATTAGGATGTTTGCAGCCACACGAAAGACCTCACAGATGTTTACACCAAAGTGGAGGCTAACATTTCAAAAGGAGAGGAAATGGAAAGAGGAAATTGGCACAGGGGGACGATGACAGCCTGGTCGTGGGGGATATACAAAGTCATAAAGGAACCAACGTGGGCCATCTGAAAAAACATGTGGAACCAGAAGATTGAATACCCTTGAAATGGTTTGCCACCACTTCCACATCTCCTCCAGCACTGCAGCCCGGCCCCTTGAGGGCCCCTTCCATCCACATTAGTCCACAATCAGACACCTTGACCTCCAGTCTTAAGTCATGGAATGCACCCACCTCCCCAGAGGAATGTAAGTATACTGTAGATGTTTTCAGTTTGACCCAATGGCCTTCAAGGTCCTACTAGGACCGGTTTGTGACCAACGGCATTGGAAACTTGTGGTGAGCACACTACCATAAAGAATTGTACAACCATGTGTAGGAGTGTCCAGACTTCTGTGTGGTAATATAGAGCCTCTTTTAATGTATTGTGAAGGTGATTTATCCAAAGGAGAAGCGGGTCCTGTACCCTGATCCTTTAGGTGCAACTTCTGATCACCTAAACAAATGCAAGATATGACATGGCAAGATATACATCAGCAGTTATAACGTCATAAAAGTTCTTTGTTACAAATATAAACTATATGTTTCTATCCAACAGAGCTTTCATGAGACATACAAGTCTACACATTTCTTAGTTGTACATTAAGCATCCGAAGCAGGACTCTACATCCTGTGGAGCTCTTGTCTGCAAGGTCAGAGTGCAGTTGACCCTTTGTTGCACACTGAATGTTGCCGATTAAACATCTTGTGTAGTTTGCAGAGCTTATTTTAACTGGTGGGATTCTAGATTTCTCTACGGATGAGGCTGCCATCACTCAGTTGAGGATATAAATAGCTTGCGGACTGGTCACTGATTCAGGTTGGTCTCTTTTTTAATGTTAATGTTTTGTCATATGCATTATAGATGTAAATGAGAAATTGATTACACTTGTGAATTGTTTATGAAAACGTGTCAGAACTATGCCGAGCATGCAGGAATGCATAGCAAAGTCCAGGGATAAAGAAAGATGGCCCTGATGACTGTGTAAGATTAAACTGACAGTTATGTAATCTTATAGATATTATATATTACTAATCTACTGCCATGTTTCTCCTCAGATCCAGTGTACAACATGCGGTCTCTAGTTTCACTTGATCTGTGTTGGCAAACCGCCACTGGAGCAGGACTTCTGCTGTCCAGCATGTTTTTCCGTCTTAACCGTTGTGTTATATTTTATTATTTATTGACTGTTTACAAATGTCTCCCGTACCTGTGCCTACGGTGTATGAATGTGTGATGAATCTGGTGACAGAGGCAGACAACCGCTGCAACTGTTAAGTGAACACAGCGCACGCACGCGTCGGGAAACCAGTATGTAACCTGTGGCTCTATTTTAAATCATGTTAACTAAAGTTATGGACCAGGTACTAGGTTCAGCTACGGAGCCCAATTGTTGTAGAAAACACCAAGCCAGATACATTTTCAATCAAACAGTTTTTACTGTGTTACATTCCAAGAACACAAATGCAATGCATACACAGAAACATATACATTGATAAAACTAATAACAATAATCAAACTTTGTGGATGTTGTGTAGACCATTAGGAGTCATAGGGAGTTCAGGGGGTTAAGTTCATGTGCAGGGAAAACTAAATTAATACTCCTACCACACCACTTGTGGCAAGGACGGGGGGACTCGGTTCTCTTCCTTAAATTGTAGCTCGCCATCCAATGTCCAGTGATCATCAAGGGATGATTTTAGCTGCGGGAACGAGAAGGGTAGAGGGGGTCGTGACGAGAGGGTTGAAAGGGTGCGATGAGAGGCTGCTGCCGTCCGGTGGCTAGAGGGAACGGCGGGGGTGGAGACTTGTGAGTGGGGGTTAACTCTTCTGAAGCTCTGGCTTTGCAGAGTTCCCTGTTGGTCCTCTAGACCTGAGGGAGGGAGAGGGGGGGAGAGAGAGAGAAGAAGGTTGGGGAAGGGATGTCGGAACCGAGTCGAAGAGGAAGTGGACGGGTTCGATGCGTTTAAGTACGTAGGGCTCGGATGATTGGCCGAGTTCGGGGCGTGGTCTTTGCTCCCGAACTATGTTTTATAAAACACCATGCAGGAAGTGACCTGACTTGACCCAGATATTTATTTGAGTCTACGGTCCGGGATTGGCCTATAGTCATTCTTGCTGCAACAAGCCAATACATCAGCGGGTTACAAGTTTCAAAAGAAAGACACACACACACACAGGGACAAACAAGAAACACAAGGGACAAACAGTCTACTTTTCCCCCAGGGAATCAAAGAATTGATTTTGAAATAAGATTTGCAGACATCAAGTCTCTATGACAGGGCGTGCTCCACCACATGACTTGACCAAAAGAAAATAAAACAGATTTCAGGATGTTGTATTTTCTTGGTCTTGTTTTGGTTGCTGGGTTGAATGTGATGTTGTTTCCATCATGTCCTGGCCCGACCCCGGCTATAGAAGTGATCACTTGTATTGATCCAGTTCTCCCAGATTCCGTACCACAACCACATTGGCTTGCTCTGGTGGTCCATTAAACTTTATGAACACTTTTACATTCCTTGTCCATGTTGCTTGAGTTTGATTTTGCTTTCTTCGGACACAACCATTTTAGGCTATTTCATCATGTTTCTTTGTCAGGTACTTACACTTCAGTACCCTTCCGATTTTTGGACTGCCGGAACACTTCCACCTTATACATTCACACAACAATCGTAGTTTATTTCTTCTTATCTTTCTGTGGCAGGCTGATATTTGCTGTGTCCCGAGGTGAATGTTCTTACTTCTTAGAAATTGCACCACTTGTTGCTCCAGTGTGCAGCTCCTCATGCGGTGCATCCTCACCTTGTCGACCCCTGACTGTAGACTATATCTATAATGCTTAGTTTCCAGCCCAGTGGTGACAAAGTTGTCTGCTCCAAATCGTCCATCCTTTGTTCCAGCGGTTCAATCCTCTGGTACCTTTATTTGACTGTGGCCTTCAGCTCACGAACCTCCATGAGACCCATGAGGTTACTTTGCCGTTTTACCACTTTGCTGATCTTCTCTGATATAAAATTTAAGATTTTTTTTATCTCTTCTAATTCCTCCACCAGTTTTTTGGTTGTAATCAAGATCCTTTGTGTTTGGTCACAAAAGAAAACAATCTCCGTGTGTTCTCATGTCGTTAACCACACCAAGTTCCAAAATGTCCAAGAAGATGAAAAAAAAAAACAGCAATGAGCAATAGTTTACTTTTGAATGGATGGCCTTTTGTTTTGGAGATCCATGAAGGATTATAGAGAGATTCTGAACAGGGGAAAGGCAGTGGCAGCCATTTTATTTTGGCATAGGTCGGTGAGACCATATGATCATGTCTATGCTGTTTTATTAGGTTTGTTCGAGATGAGCCAGTCCTGTGCAAAATCGATCACTGCCGATCGCCGCACAACGCAGATTAGATTTGTGTCCGACTTGCTCTGACGCCATGCACATATGGTCAATGATAACCTCACGAGAGCAAGGCGGACGCATATTTTAGAGCAGGTATATATGATATATTGGTCAAGCTCAGGATATGATGGACTAAAATGTCCGCCCTGTTACATGGCATTCACATCTCTAATAATGTGTTTATAATATACAGGTATTGGAATAATTAAATTTTCTAAGAGTAAACATGTCCTTTACTTTAGCCTTAAAATATATTTCAAAACAGTATTTACAAACAAGCATTAATTTGAAAAAAGTTCTTCTGTACTTCACCCACATTTCTTTTAGAATTAAGGGGAATTTCAATGGACATTTTACTCCATTTTTAGGTTATTTAATTTAGCTAATTCATAACCTGCAAGTAATCACACAGATTGGATAGTTGTTGATTTCATTTAATTGTCATTACTCAGATCACAGAGAAACCATATCAATGAACAATATATTGTATTAATGAAGGCAATTCATTCACATTTCACATACAAATTATAAATGTAACTTCCATTAACAACCGTTAATCATGAACACACATATTTAGTTATAAAATAAAAACAGGCTGCTGCAGTTTAGCTACAAACACTGGGGCAAATATGGAAGTACAACATTGAACTGAAGTCATTTTGGTGAAAACATTGGCTGAACTTTTCAACAGTTTGAAATCCACCATGAAAACAATTAGAACAGATTACTGTTTTATTACAACTATTAAAATAGTAATACATCAAAGAGAAAGTTTGGTCAACAACAACAAGAGGTAAAACATTCACGTCCTAAAACAAAGGACAGAATCCCTAAATCTCAAATAGATGAGATCAGTAGAGGATGAGGTTGAAGAAGAAAGAAGTTAGAGATAATTAACTACAATTATTTTCTCAATTCAGTCATTCTTCAGTTATGAAACAAAACTGCAGTTTCTGTAGTAAAACTAAATCAAGGAAGTAAGGAGATTAAACTGGAGAGAAAATGTTGCTGAAGAGAAAGAAGGTTAAATATTTCCCTCAGTTTCATCACCTATGATAATTCAGCTCAAACCATAGTGCTACATAGGGGACATGGAATACTTTGACAACGTAAAACAATTATAATGAATATATACATGACAATACATAACACATGAAACATGAGACAATACCATAGAAACAAATACCAACAGAATTGAAATTGATGTGTAGCTTCATCTTAGCTGAATAAACTTATTCTGCAGTCTGTATCAGCCCGACAGTTTTTAAGTGTTTAACTATGTCTCATTTATTTCTGATGCTCTCATCAATACACTTGTGATTTGATGAATATCAGAGACGACAGAATCTTGTTGAGCAAAATCCACGACTAATTTGTTTCTCTAGTGTGGACTTTTAAATGTTGTTTCAGAGTTGGCTTGTGTGCAAATGTTTTACTACAAACTGAACAACTAAATGCTTTCACTCCTGTGTGGATAGTCATGTGACGTTTCAGGGTTACCTTATGTGCAAATGTTTTACTACACACGGAACAACTAAATGCTTTCACTCCTGTGTGGATAGTCATGTGAATGTTCAGGTTTGCCTTGTATGAAAATGTTTGACTACACACGGAACAACTAAATGATTTCAGTCCTGTGTGAACATTCATGTGATGGTTCAGGGTTCCCTTTTGAGAAAATGTTTTACTACACATGGAACAACTAAATGGTTTCACTCCTGTGTGGATCGTCATGTGACGTTTCAGGCTTCTCTTATGTGAAAACGTTTGTCTACACACGGAACAACTAAATGGTTTCACTCCTGTTTTGGATCTACTGTGTCTCTTCAGATGTGTCTTGTGGTCAGAGCTTCCAGCACATTCAGGAGAGCTGATCGATGTATTTCCAGTACTACAGTTCACATCACTTACAGGTTCCTGAGTGTCCTTCCAATCTCTACTGTCATCAGTCTCAGGTTCAGACAAGTCTTCAGTCTCATCAGTATCTGGTCCTGGATGTCTTTCTGGATCTAACTTCCTGTCTGGTTCTGATCCGCCACAATCCGCTCCATCAGCTTCTGTTTCCATCTGTTCAGTTTGTCTTTGATGAAGCTGTGAGGACTGAGCATCTTCTTCATCATCTTCACTCTTTACAGGAACGAACGGGAACTTTATACCAGCCTCCTCTCGCCCTTGAAGCTGCTTTCCATCCTGACTGGTCCAGAGTTCCTCCTGTTCCTCTTTGATGTGTGGGGGCGCTGGGTCCTCCTGTTCCTCTTTGATGTGTGGGGGCTCTGGGTCCTCCTGGTCCAGACTGGAGCTCCAGTCCTGCTGCTCAGGGGGAATCTCTTCTTTAACCACCAACAGCTGCTGGACGTCTGTGGAGAATAATAAAATACATTCATACATCTGAGAAATCTTATGTTAAACTCTGTATTATAGAAGAGGTGCTGATAATATAAATCCTTATATTCTGCATTACTCCTCATGTCTATTAAAGTTCAGGTTAGCGAGGTCAGTATAACACAGCTATGGAGCTGGAGTTGGTTGTGTCTATGAAATGTCCAGTTCCCAAGGGAAGTTAGTCAAACGCCTGCGCACTTCAACACCCACAACTGTTTATCAGTATATTGACATTAAGGAAGCAGACTGGTCGTTGCACGTTCCAGTCTTGTGAGAAAAGATGACAACACGGGATTCTCCTCCTCTTGACAGGACAGAGCGAATCAGATGTTAGGACGAGGAGAGACGAACCTGTGACGATAAACTGTGTATGAAAGGCCCCACTTCCATTCGTGGGGCAGTTCTTTGCCCAACCTGCGTGTTGGCTGTACCACTCACTGCTTTTGCAATTGCAGCGCTTACTACTTTGCTTGTGATCATTTAGTAAATAAATTTAGAGAACGAGAGAAGTTGTTGAACCGAGTTCTTCCGGAGGCTACACCAGGCATCCAATAATTGACACACGCTATCAGTACTGTATATCACTGAAAAAGCGGTGACATAGTTGTAAATGAGAGAAGCATGACCCCTAAATAAAAACATGCGTAGCTAATATAGTGAAAGAAGAAGAGTGAGTGAGTGAGTGAGTGTATATATATATATATATATAATAAATAATAGATTTGACACCCCAAATCTATTATTTATTTTTATTTATTTAACTTTGCTTTCGTCAAAGAATGCTCCTTTTGCAGCAATTACAGCATTGCAGACCTTTGGCATTCTAGCTGTTAGTTTGTGTAGGTAATCTGTAGAAATTTCACCCCACGCTTCCTGAAGCACCTCCCACAAGTTGGATTGGCTTGATGGGCACTTCTTGCGTACCATACGGTCAAGCCGATCACATCTTATCAGCTGTCAGTCGCTTTAACAGCTGATGGAGTTTTGTCCGAAAAGTTTTTAATCGAACATTCCAATAACAATGCACTTAAAATATTGATAAAAATGATCGTATGTTTTTAGTTGATTTAATGGTGTTAAACTACTACTTATATTAATAAAGACAAAGTTATCATGAGTGTCAGAGTGGAGATGTTTTCTCTGTCGTCTGTTACCGTTTAATAAACTGCATTGAGTATTCATATTGTTGGACAGCCGTCTTGATGTGAATCTCTTATCAACGTGGAGCCCTGGCCTGTCACTGTCAGCTTTATCACAAATAATCCCTATATGGTGTCAGAGTAAAAGACCAAAACTCCGGACGCAGTAACGAGCTGCGAGGCCCTGCGGTGAGCAGGCCTCAGCCTGACACAACAACAGTAAAGCAGAAGTTGAGTATGGGCTCCTTTAGTCCTAAACGTTCAACAGCGTGAAGGTACAGATCTCAGGAAACAAGCCGTTAAAATGTGTAGAACAGATTAGATGTCTTAGTGAATCAGGCGGCTGAGAAGCTGGCCTGCAGGATTCTCTCAAGGGTCAGGGGTCATACATTACACTTTTAGGTTTGGGGTTCTGCTGTGTCACAGGGAAGTTTGTTCTGTGTGGTTTGATTCTCTTTACAAGTTAAAAGATGATATGTGTGTGTTTTATGTCTTTAATATAATCTAGCGATGCTCAGGGTGGACGAGAACGTGTCTGCTTGAGACCGTGATCCACCTTGCATAAGAGGACAGGATAGTGGGAAGATACTCTTGACATATAATCAATGCTTGGAAAGTGTGAATATGTAACTTGAAAAGATTAAACCTGTGGTGTTTGTTCAAATAACCTTTGTAGTAAAGTGATAATAAAATGTTCATTTTGACCCTGTACATGGGTGAGGACTGAGAGGATGAGCGGAAACGAGGCTGATAAGACTGCGGTGTAAAAAAGGAGAAGTAACACAGGAAAGAGCGGGGGTTCAATAACGCCCGGTGCTTCAGCTCCTCAGAAACGAGGGGGGTCCGAGTTGAAATATGGAACAGAGCAATACGTTTTAGGGCAGTTCCGTTTGAGCGAGTTAGGTGAATAGACGTAGCAATACGTTGGTGTAGTTGAATCAATTAGTTTTCTCCGCACTTTCAGTAGAGCCTCCGTTCTCCTATCTTCTCAGTTTTCTTCTAAATACTTTTGAGGTTGCATTTGTAACTTGTACATCATTTTCTAACTGAGTTATTGGTTAGCGACCAATAAACTTTGGTGAAATAAATATTGATTGATATCGGAGTCTAAATCAAGTCCGCGCGTCCGTAGCCCATTTTGAGGTGCATCCACCACGGCTACACAAACTGATAAACATACAGGATACATATACACAATATATGCATATTTGGTGTAACTATTATAGAGAGAGATCACTGGACCTGGATGACCTCTGGCTCCCACGCCAGGCACCGCTGTGTGCTTCCAGGCTGGGAGAGGGATTTATAAGTATTGGTCCCCTTGCAAGAGTTTGTCATAAATTTATTATTTTGGTAGTTTGATAACAGCTGATGGCATTAGATAAATGAGGTATTCCCTCTCTCGAGAACGGGGCCGTGTGTGACGGTCTGTTCTCGAGTGTTCGGTGACTTATTTTCCTCTTCTGTTTTAAGGCTGAATACAGGAGCTTATCTCCATAATTAAGACCAGGGTTGTAATATCTCTGCGGAGATCGAAAGCTCGAGGCCAGAGGTGGGTGACCCGTGCGTCGAGCCCAGTGCGATTGGCTGGCGTTCTGAGACATATATTGACCCTTGTATGAGGTCCCGTCTAACACTTACACTGCATATTTAACGTGCACCAGCAAACTGTTTAATAATAAACAGTTTGAATAATATGAAACTGTTTAATAATATCCCAGATGCTCTCTGAGAACATGGACTCTGCACTAAATAAATGACACGGCGGAACGGTAGGAAATGTTACTCAACCCCAAACTCCTCTTGCCAACTCCACTCTCCAAAATAGGACTGGTACACCTTCTTTTATTTCCACCATCATGTCCTACCACAGATCCACTGCAGCACGCTCAGTAGCACACCCTGCTGCTGCTAATTATAATAATTTGATTAGAGTTCCTCTGAAACATCCTTTACTACCTGCAAATAATAGCAATCTGGCAAATTTTGGTCTTTTAAATATCAGATCCCTCAACAATAAGTCTTTTTTATGCCATGATTTTATCACCTGTAACAAACTGGACTTTTTTTATTATCACAGAGACATGGTTATCTGAGGGAGACTGTAGTCCTCTTATAGAGGCAACCCCCCCCCGCCCCCCCTGATTTTACTCACCTTCATCACCCCGGCTGTCAGGCAGGGGAGGGGGGGTTGCTGTTATTCACAGAAAAGATTTTAAATGCACTCCCATCTTACATGGTAACTTTACATCTTTTGAACATCTTGGGTTTATGGTCAACTCAAAAGCACCTGTCATCATTTTAATAATCTACAGGCCACCAAAGCCGAACAGTATTTTTATCCACGAGTTTGCCGAATTTTTAGCTTATTTTATGTCACAGTATGACAAAATTCTTATTTTAGGTGATTTTAACATACATGTGTGCTGTCCGTCTCAGACTCTTGTCAAAGATTTTATGGATACTTTGGAATCTTTTAATCTCACTCAGGCAATACAACAACCTACACATTCAAAGGGTCACATCCTTGACCTCGTCCTGTATAATGGTCTCAGCCCTGAAAACTTTAAAATTAAGGATATCTGTGTGTCTGATCACAAAGCTGTTTCATTGAATGTGGTTTTATCTCAACCTCCCACAAATCTCAGTCCACCTGCCCGTTGCCGGGTTTTTAACTCCATGTCTGCTAGTACATTTTCAGACCGTTTTAATGCTACTTCTTTAACTGCTTTTAATCCACTTTCTGATACAGAGGAGCTGGTCTCCCTTTTTAATCACACCTGTCAGACTGTCCTGGACTCTGTTGCTCCCTACAAGGTCAAAAAATCAAATAGAACACTACAGCCCTGGATAAATGAATCCACCCAAGAACTCAAGAGAGACTGTAGGAGAAATTAAAGAAAATGGAAAACAACTGGCTTACATGTATTTTATGAGATCTGGAAAGATGCAATGAAGAATTACCAAAAGGCAGTTAAAGAAGCAAGAGCTTCATTCTTTTCCAACTTAATTTTAGATAATCACTCGAACCCCAGAGTTTTATTCAAGGTCATAGACTCTGTCATAAACCCCTCCCCCTGTCAATTTACTGAGACCTCACAAGAGATGTGTGAGAAGTTCTTAAATTATTTTATTGATAAAGTAAAGGAAATAAGACAACAAATTACCCCCCCCCCCCCCCCCAACTCGTGTTTTACATGCCAGTAGGGACATACAAAGCTATTTTAGTAATTTTGAACCTGTATCGCTGTCCTCTTTATCTGAAATCATATCTCACATGAAATCAACCACGTGCAGCCTTGATTTTATTCCCACTAAATTTCTTAAAGAGGTTATCGGCACTGTAGGCCCTAGTATTTTATTGATTATAAATAGCTCCCTATTACATGGCACCTTCCCATCTATTTTTAAACATGCTATGGTCCAACCTCTTTTAAAGAAACCTAAGCTCGATCACTCAGTTTTATCCAATTTTAGGCCAATTTCTAAACTTTCATTTTTATCAAAAGTTTTAGAAAAAGTGGTTTCAACCCAACTCTTAGCTTTTATGAACCACAACAACATCTTCGAAAAATTTCAGTCAGGTTTTAGAGCTCTACACAGCACAGAAACTGCCCTCCTTAAGGTAACTAATGACCTCCTTTTAACAGCAGACAGGGGGGAGAGCGTAGTTTTAATTCTTTTAGACCTAAGCGCATCTTTTGACACCGTAGATCACGCCATTTTAATCGATCGCCTCAAAAGCTGGGTTGGCATCAAGGACACTGCACTTAGCTGGTTTTATTCATACCTTTTAGAACGAACCTTTTCGGTCACTATAGGTAACCACTCGTCCTCCACGACCCACATTACCTGTGGTGTACCACAAGGTTCAATGTTAGGCCCAATTTTATTTTCAATCTACATGCTTCCACTCGGTCAAATCCTCCAACGACACAAGGTATCTTTTCACTGCTATGCAGACGACACACAGATATACCTTCCGCTGAGACCTGGTGACCCAAAGAGCCTAGCTGCTGTCCTGGACTGTCTCTCTGACGTCAACTGTTGGATGGCACAAACCTTTTTACAACTCAACAATTCAAAATCAGAAGTCATATTATTCAACTCCCCAAACAATAACACTAGCCTCAGTCAGAGCAAACTTGGTCCCCTGTCTGCCTATATAAAACCTGTTGCAAGAAACCTGGGAGTAATGTTCGACACTCAACTAAACTTTGAAACACAGATTAAAACAACCGTCCGATCCTGCTTTTTTCAATTACGAACCATCTCCAGAATCAAACCCATACTGTCACACTCTGATCTGGAAAAAGTTATCCATGCACTCATCTTCTCAAGACTAGATTACTGCAACTCACTCCTCTCCGGCATTACCCAAAAATCTATCAATCGCCTCCAACTAGTCCAGAATGCAGCAGCTAGGCTTCTTACTGGTTTTAAGAGACGACATCACATTACTCCAGTTCTGGCTTCTCTCCACTGGCTCCCGGTTGATTTTAGAATTGATTTTAAGATTTTATTGATCACTTTTAAAGGCCCGCCTGGGTCTGGCCCCGAGTTACATTAGCGACATGCTAACTCAATACGAGCCAACTCGCAGCCTTAGATCCTCCGGTGGGGCCCTCCTGGCCGTTCCGAAGTCCAGGCTTAAATCAAAGGGGGACCGTGCTTTTGCCATCAGGGCCCCTCGACTTTGGAACGACCTACCGGAGGAGATAAGGCTGGCAGAATCAGTAACTTCTTTTAAATCACTTCTTAAAACCCATTTCTATAGAATTGCTTTTAAGTGATGTCGTCATTTTATGATCTATTATGCTGTTCTTTTATTCCCCTGGTTTTGTTTGTATATTTTATTTATTTGTCTGTTTTGATTGATTATTGTAGTATTCATTGCCCATGGTCCTTTGTGTTTACTGATATTTAAGTTATGTCTTCTTTGCTTCTATGTAGAGCACTTTGTGAACTTTGTTTTTAAAGGTGCTATATAAATAAAGTTATTATTATTATTATTATAATATACTGTGATGTGTCCTGCTTATACGCGCAGGATCCATTCCTACCGGCAGAATGCGTCTTTTTTATTTATTTATTATTAAATTCTGATTGTGACATCATTATAAAATAACCCGCAATATAAATATAGTTTCTCTTCATTACGTGTTGTAAAAAGTGTTTCCTCTCAGCTCTCTGATTTTAATTACATACATAATACAAGTTATTGAGGGAAACATCAGACAGTAGTTTCTGGTCCTTTTTTTGTTCAGACCTACAATGAACATATTTTAACCAGATGGTGAATAAGAAAACATAGCTTGAGTTTAATCTGTAATCGTCCTCAATCTGGTATGAAACTCCAGCGTTCAGTCCGCTCAGCTGCAGCATCCAATCACAAAAAAAAAAAACGTGTTAACGTGCGTTCATTATTTGATCATGCGTTAACTCGTTTTTTTGCTTTGGGAGGGGCTTAATGCTGCCGCACACAGGTGCTGCACTTCAAATCTCTCTCAGATGGCGTAGTTCAGACCTGGGCATCTTACGGGTCTCCCAGTCCGGCCTGCATGAGGTCAATCAAAAAAGAAAAAGAGAGAAATAAGATGCACGCCATAAATGCAATACAACGGCACTGCTTTTACTTTCAAGGCAATTTACGTATTCCGCAGCCTCAGCGACCGCAGTGTTGCCAACAGACTGAAGCCCGTCTTGGTCTGTAGTTTCTGTCCTCAGCGAGCAGTCAGTCTCACAGGAGCCTCGCGCTGCAGTCTCCAAAGTGAACATTAATCGCGCAAAGTCGCCGCTGAGATACCTGTCAGCTGTCCTTCAGATCTCCACCTCATTCTACCAGACTTCATGCTCTTGTTCAAGCCAACACAGACTGGACTTTTCTCACTGAGTAAGAACAACTGAACTGAACAAGATCAAAAGCACTGATTGCTTTTGTATGAAGTTAATCAATTGCTGGTCTTTAACATACATCTTTAAGGTAAGCAACAAACTGAACATGACAAAAGAAGGAGTGGCTTGTCCCTCACAGGGACCCTTACTACTGAACATGACACAATAAAGGAGTGGCTTGTCCCTCACAGGGACCCTTACTACTGAACATGACAAAAGAAGGAGTGGCTTGTCCCTCACAGGGACCCTTACTACTGAACATGACAAAAGAAGGAGTGGCTTGTCCCTCACAGGGACCCTTACTACTGAACAGACCGTTTATGTTGTTCCCTGATAAAAGACAAATGTTTCTTCTTCAGCATGATATTAAGCTGTTTTACATTAGAATAAAATAGTCTATAACATTGAATGACCAGTCATATAGAAGCATTAAAAAAATAAAATACATTTTTCAGGGGGCGGGGCGCTCCCCTGAAGAAACCCCCCGTCCCCCTGTAATTCACGCATTACAAAAAGTACAAGGACATACAACTAAGTCATTAATAAATACATGGAGAAATGCCCCCTAATATAACGGTAGGGGAAACACTGAAACGTCTGGACTTCCTGTCACTCGTAGTGCCGCTGCTGCACGACACACAGGACAAAGACGTAGAAAAAAAGCGTGAATCAAACTGGCTACGGGCACCCTAGTAGCCAGTGGCGGTGCGTCAATAGAGGGCGCTAGGGCGCCGCCCCTCCTAAAATTTTGGGATGAAAAAAAAAAAGAAGAAAAAAAATATATAATATATACTGTCAAAAAACATTATATATCAAATAATTTAAATAAGAAATATACCGTGTTGACGCGCTAAATGTGTCCGTAAGCCCCTGTCAACAACCACTTAAGTTAAATATAATATATCGCCATTCATCATTACTGAGAAAAGCCCCTCCCCTCTCGGGGCGCCGGCCAAATGTGTGTCTATGGAAAGCTAACAAACATTTCACCCTCGTGACGGCAAGGACAGCTTCTCATTGGCGGATGAAACGTGAATCTTCGGGCGCACGAATCTGCGCCCTAGCCAATGACATCGTTTCTTATTGCAACGTGGTTGGACTATTCGGCCAATCAGAGACCTTTATCATTCCCTCACATCCCATATAGCTCCCACGTAGCTACGCGAGCAACACAGCTAGCAGAGCCTTTGATTATGTTAGTATGGCGACTGAAAACTCTGTGGTATCTCTACGCGAAACACCTTTCAATCCACGATCAGATGTTGACAAGAAGAGGCTGAAAGAGTTGGGACCCGAACGTCCGGATTAAAAAATTCAGCAGCAAAGCAGTGAAGCTACATGCACCAAGCTACATGCTAACCGGAGCTGTTAGCTGGAGGCTCAGTGTGTCAAAATCAGCAGATGCCTGTGTTAGAGTTTAATGTTTTATCTTTCCCACAGCAGAACACATGTTGGACATTGTTAGATTTGGGTGGATATCATATCAGGCTATAACTTTATCTAAAATACCAATTCAACCCCCAACAAGTTAGTGTGTGTGTGTGCGTGTGTGTGTGTGTGTGTGTGTGTGTGTGTGTGAGTGATAGCTACAGCCATCAAGGTGGCTCCTGGCCTTTTGTCTATGTTGCTGAGCCATCAAGACACACAAAACATAGTTTTTTGTCTGTAGTATGAAGCCTGTTTGTAGTAGATATTTCCCCACAACTTATCTTACTGTCTCTGTCTCTCTCTCTATATATTTATCTGTAGGTTTGTGACACCATACTTGGACACACCAGGGAACGCTTTGCCTTCAAAGACCACCTCACCAGTGCCACCTTACTGCAGGGCCCCCAGTTTGAATGCTACGTCAATGTATTCCCTGAAGTTGCTCTGGCCACCACATTGAATGTTTCTTAAACCATTCTGCTCTGAACCTCTCATGCCCAAAGTTACAGTTTGTTGATAGTTGTTATTGGACAGTGTTGAGCACTGTGTTTTCTTGAAATAAAGCTTTGTTTTTTAGAATATTCTACTCCAAACCTCTTTTCTTCTCATTGTGGAGTGCTATTTAAACCGCGCCGCCCAACTGCGCCCCCCCCAAAAAAAAATTCACCAGCCGCCACTGCTAGTAGCGCTGGAAGCGGCCTTCATCCCAACACAGTTCCTGGAGAAGTCGGTGTCAAAATTAATGCTTTTTAGTTTTTTTTATCTGAATCATCGAAAAAATTATCAACTGATTAATTGATTATTAAAATAATCGGTAGTTGCAGCCCTACACTGCAGCCACTAATACTGATAAAACTCGATGGCTCACATCTGCACTAATTCTGTTTTGCAAAAAAAAAATAGCTTATTGTTTACCACAATAAGCTATTTAGTAGTAACTAAATATTAGTTATTTTTTGCACGGATACAACTTTATTTCCATTTTTCTAACAAAGTGATAGCACTTGTTTTTGTCTGATGGAGCGATCTGGTTTACTTGAAAGGATTGCAATGTTCTTGATTCAATTATTTATAAAAGCACAGATGGAGTTACTAGTAGTACTGTGAGGTATTACTTTGTAGTACTGAGAGTAGTACTGAGAGTAGTCCCCACCCCAAAGCTGTAAACCTAGGGGAAACACTGAGCATCATCTACTTTGCGGATGATACTACGGTCAATAGAATGATCACTGGTGGGCTGAGACGGCGTACAGAAGAGAGGTGGAGGAACTTGTGGCCTGGTGTCGGGATAATAATCTCTCAGAAGAGGGTTAGGGGAAGAAACAAACAGAACCAACCTGCTCTTTGTATCCGGACTTCCGGGTTGAAAACAGCGTCCAGTAGTCTCCGTTGTCGCTCGTTCTCCTCTTTTGAACTAGAAAGTTCCTCCTCGTACTCTGCTATCGTTCTTTCAAACAGCCCAAATATCTCTTGCGCAGCCGCAGTTAGTCGCTGGTTGACGAAAGATCTCAGCATTTGGACTTTAGACATTTTCTCCACAAACTCCGTCACAATCCTCGTGTCCTCTCCATTAAAGACGAGCTGTTGCTGACTTCCGTCCCCGTCTGTTTGCAGCATGCTAAGCTAACTTCAGTATCTCTGTAGGCTACCGGGAGATGAGTCACAGGAACAACATCCGGGAACAAAGGTGAACATCTAGAAGTCCATTCAGAAGGTTTATCCAGACATACAGAGACTCTGCTGGATCAGTACTGAAGGAGCTACCTGACGCTTTACCAACACAACAACGAGACGCTGCTATTGCTGCTGACGGTAGCCGCCATGTTGCTAACGGAACAACATCCGGGTCAGCTGCAGCTTGCGGAGTCACCTTCAAAATAAAAGCTTTGAGGATCTTCTATATTTCCCAGCACAGACTACTTCTTCTTCTTCTTCTTCTTCTTCTTCTTCTTCTTCTTCTTCTTCTTCTTCTTCTTCTTGTCGTTTTACGGCGGTTGGCATCCATATATTGGTCCATTACCGCCACCTTCTGCTCCGGAGTATGGACCAGACAGTAGGCTCTCTTTACCCCAGAAACAAAACCACCCCAAAAAATTAAATTAAATAAATAAATAATTAACCCCTGCACCTCATCCCTACATTTCAATTATACCCTATAAAAAACCCCTGTGTTCTTTAAGAATGCTAGTAGTACCCTAACCTGTGCTCTCCCACCCACGCTCAGTATTCCCTTCAGTGTACACTCATGCACCCCCAATTCCTTCAGATTCTTCCTCATCAACTCTCTCTGTGTCTCATGTGCCCTACAATTCACCACTACGTGCTCCACTGACTCCTCTTCTCCACACCCTTCACACAGCCCTGTCTGGTGTTTCCCCATCATCTTCAGTGTCTTATTGAGTGCCGTATGGCCCAACCGTAGCCTTGTCAACACTGTTTCCTCTCTCCTGTTCCCACTCCCCACCCTGGTTGCCTTAACGCTCCTCTGAATACCATACAGGTGTCTCCCTTTTTTCCCTCTGTCCCACCTCTTTTGCCACATTTGTTTGATGTTTTTCCAGTTAATACACTTGACCTCTGCTTTACTGATGCTAACCCTCATCTCTATGTTTCCTTTCTTTAACGCCCTCTTAGCCAACTTGTCCGCCCTCTCATTCCCACTCACCCCTATATGTGCTGGAACCCACATGAATTTAACCTGACCTCCCTGACTGGTTATGCGTGTGACCGACTGAAGGACCTCATAGAGTATGTCTTGACAACTGCCTGAACGAAAATATCTTATACTCGATAGGACTGAAGCTGCATCGGAGCATATCAATACCTTTCCCTGTTTTGCCTTTTCCACCCATCGCAATGCCACCAGCACTGCCACCATCTCCACTGTGTAGACCCCTAGACTATCAGATGTTCTTCTATTGATCCCTACTCCTTTGTCTGGTATTGCCACCCCAAATCCTGTCGCTCCTGTCTCAGGCTTCTTAGCACCATCCGTATATATTTTCGTATATTCACTGTATAGATTCATCACTCGATATTCAAACCCACTTAACAAATCCCCTGTGCCTTTCCCTTTTCTTTTGACATCTAACAGATACCAGTCAACTTCAGGCCACACCAGTGTCCATGGAGCCACCACCGGGTAAACCACAGAGGGGCTTATACACAGACCAAACACCTGAAACTCCCTTGCAATGTCATTGCCTACCCGACCAAAGTTATCTTTCTGACTCCTCCCATTCTCCCAGACCTCCTGCAACACTCCTTTTGCAGGGTGAGAATCATTGTGTCCCTGCAAATTAGTCCAGTAGTTTGCCCTTAGTTGTTTTCTCCTTAGATCTAGCGGCATTTCTCCCATTTCTACCTGCAGGGCAGGGATTGGCGATGTTTTAAAAGCTCCACTACATACTCTTAATGCCTGCGCCTGGACCACATCTAATTTACCAATTAGAGATTTGGCTGCTGACCCATATGCTATGCTTCCATAATCCAACACCGATCTTATCAAGGCCACATACATGGTTCTCAATGCTGAACAGCTGGCTCCCCACTCCCTCCCACTCACACATCTCATCACATTTATAACTTTTTTGCACTTTTCCTCTACCCTCCTAATGTGGTCTGCCCATGTTAACCGTGAATCAAAAAGCACCCCCAGAAATTTAAATGTTCCAACCCTTTCTATGTCTTTCCCATACATCGTTAGCTTCATCCCATCCGTGACTACTTTCCTGGTGAAAAAGACTGATTGTGTTTTTTCCACTGAAAATCTGAACCCCCAATCATATCCCCACTCCACCACCTCATCAATTGCTTCCTGTACTTTCCTGATTGCATGTTCGATGTTCCTTCCTTTCTTCCACAATGCCCCATCATCAGCAAACAGAGACATATCTACTGGCACCTTTGTGAATATGTCATTAATCATAATGATGAAGAGTAGTGGGCTAATCACACTGCCTTGAGGCATACCATTATCGACTAAGTATTGATTTGACATGTCTGACCCAATCCGTACTTGAATTTTCCTTCCAAACAGAAAATCCTTTACCCAGTTATACACTCTGCCACCAATTCCCATTTTGTGCATCTTGATTAGCAAACCATCCTTCCACATCATGTCATAGGCTTTTTCTATGTCAAAAAACACTGCAATGACTGACTCTTTATTTGCCTGGGCCTTTCTAATATCAGTCTCTAGCCTTATCACTGGGTCCATGGTACTTCTACCCTTCCTAAAACCACTCTGAAAACTTGCCACCATTCCCCTCTTCTTAAGCGTATATGAAAATCTTTCTGTTATCATCCTTTCCATTATCTTGCACATATTAGATGTTAGTGCTATTGGTCTGTAACTGGTGGGTTTAGAGGGATCTTTGCCAGGTTTTCTAATTGGGATCACTACTGCCTCCTTCCATATGCCCGGTAACTTTCCTTCCTCCCACACTCTGTTATAAAGGCACAGCAGCTTCAAGAGTGCTCCTTCTCCCAGATGCCTTAGCATGACGTAGCATACCTGATCATCCCCTGGCGATGTGGGTTTTGATCCATTTATTGCTCTCACCATCTCTGCCAGAGTAAAAGGTTCATCAATCGTATCATGCGTTTTCTCCCTCCTGTCTAACACACCTGGAAGCTGATTCATTCCGCTTTCCCTTCTTCTTCTTTCTTCTTCTGACAACTTATCTGAACCATGAATCTTCACAAATGCCTTTGCCATTATCTCTGCTTTTTCCCTATTGGAGACCACTGTTTCTTTGTCAGTCAAAACTGGGTATTCCCATTCCCTTCTATCTCCTCCCATCCTCTTTATCATCTCCCATACCTCTCCCACAGGAGTAGTTCTTCCTATTGTATTACAAAAGTGTCTCCAACTCTCTCTCTTAGCTTGTCGTACTGTTCTTCTCACCACTGCTTGTGCCTTTTTATATTGAATCAAATGCCTTGTTCCTGCTTCTAACAGCCTGGCAGCACTCCTCTGTCCACCATGGAACAAGTTTCTTACTTATCCTATTTTTAATCCTGGGTATAGATCCCTTGGCTGCCATAATAATTGCTGAAGTTACCTGCTTGTTTATGCCATCTATATCTCCAGAAATGTCGATCTTTGTCATTGTTCCCTCACTTAACTTTTGGAACTCCTCCCAGTTAGCTTTTTGAAATATCCATCTTGGGATTCCACCTCCTGGCCTAACTTCCACTTGTTCTCCTATCAAACATGATACTGGATAATGATCACTGCCTATTGTTGTAGCTACCAAAACTTCCCATTTACTTACTCCAGCCAATGCATTTGACACTAATGTGATGTCTAACGCTGACTCAGCACCTGTATTTATGTTTATCCTCGTTCCTCTACCATCATTCATACAGATCAGACCCCTGTCATCCATCAATTCTTCAATTACCCTTCCATTTGAATCAGTTTGCAGACCCCCCCACATTGTACTGTGAGCATTGAAATCAGCACACCATACTATTCTATATCCGTTTTGTCCTTGAATTTTTAGTAGGTTGTCCAAATCCAACCGTTTGCATGGATTGTAGTAGTTAATTATAACCACCTGCTCCGCTTCTTCCCACACTTCCACCACTATATACTCTTGACTATCTCCCTTTTCCAGTACCCTATATGGAATATTTTGTTTGATAAATGTAGCACATCCTCCCCCTACCCCAGCATCTCTGTCTTTCCTTATTACTGAATACCCATGTATTACAAAATCTAACGTAGGTTTCAACCACGTCTCCTGAACACACATTACATCTGGCTTTACACCCATTTCTTTAATGAAATGCTTGAATTCCTGGCCATTGGCCAGCAGACGTCTGGCGTTTCATTGTATTAGTATAACCATTAGCAGTGCTAACCAACCCATGGTGTTTCCTGGCTTGACTGATTAGTAAGGTTCTCCCTCACCTCTTCCCATGTCAGTCCCACCAATCCCAAGTGGTTCACTGCTGCTTTGACAATCAACTGGATTTTATAATTTTTTGACTTTACTTCTGCTGTGCTGTTAATCACTCCTGCAATGAATGTTACTAAATTATTTTTGTCCACATATATCCTGTCATTTACTTTCTGTAGCTCTTGTTCCCCTTCTCTTGCTTGAACCCTGGTAACATTGTTCCTTACTTTTGTTTCTCTTACAGCTTCTGCATAAGTGATCCTTCTTTCCACTCTTACTTTTTGGATTTCATTCTCCCGTCTCATCACTTCACACCCTCCGTATGCCACATTATGGGCTCCTCCACAGTTACAGCATTTTGGCTGAGTCCCTGTTCCACACTTTCCATACTCATGGTCGCCACCACAGCGAGCATATCTCCTCTTCTCTTTACAGTTGTTGGCTATATGCCCAAACCTCTGGCAATTAAAGCACCTCAGTGGCTTTGGCACATACACTCTCACTGGGTAACTCAGATAACCCAGGAATACCTTCTTTGGCACATTCTTTTCTTCAAACTCAATCAGTACTGATTCACTATCCCGTTTAACTCCATCTCTTGTCATTTTCAGTCTTTGAGCATTCACTACTTTTCCTCCTTTGAGATTCCTCTTTAGTTCCTCCATACCAACACTCACTGGCACCCCTGTGATAACTCCTTTACACCCACCATTTTGTGCTCCCACCCTCCCTGTGCTCAACACCTTCATTTTTCCTATTTCTTTTAGATTGAGTGCTTTCTCAAGTTGTTCTTCATTAGCACACCTCACCAGTAAATTGCCATCATTTAGGACCTTCGCATAGATAATCTCCCCTATTTTATTTGCCAGAGCTGTTGTTAGCACAAACGGACTAATTTTCTTCATGTTCTCTTGAGCCTTCTCATGGAACCTTACTATGACAATACATGTATCTGGTCTTTCTCTCTGCCCCTGCTCATCTCCTTCTCTCTCACTTTCCGAATTATAATTATTGCCAGTTTTTGTTTGTTTATTTGTCTGCCCATTATTGCCTCGACCTTTATTTTTCTGCCCCTTTAACTCCCCCTCACTCTCTTCTTCACTCCCATGACCACACTCCATTTCTGCCCAACTGCCTGATCCATTCACGGAGCAGTCACGTTCAACTGCCTCCAAAGAAGTTGCTTCTTCTTGATTTACATGTCGCGCATTTTGCCGATTAGTTTTTCCTCGTTCACATCCTGCAGATGTCGCCGCCGTCTCTTTCTCTCGAACACGGCTCCTACTTCGAGAACGCTCTCTCCGGTAACTTTGTGGGTTTGTGGAAATGTCACCTTCCTCGTCACAGAGCCTCCACCTCGGACCCACTTTGTTCCCAGCACAGACTTGATGCATGGAGCGCATTTTATCTAAATAATATTTAATCATTGTCATCTTAAGTTAGAGTTTGTTCACTTGGAAATTAAAGCTTAAAAACTATTTCACAACACAGATCAAACCTTGGCAATGAACAGGTTTCTAGAAATACAGACATCCAACAACTTTTCTTGATCTAAATGTGTGCATTTGAAATAATACGTTAATAAAGAATTAATAAAATAAAAAAAAAGTGTGTTTCATAAAAGTTGAACTGTTGAGTAACTCGAGGTACTCCTGCCTTCTGTTAATTTATAATGAAGTAATTTATAATTAAGTTTAAAATGATTTCCTCCCAGATGTGTTTCACACACATCTGAATATTGTAGAGAACCAGTCATAATAACTGGACTCATAACATCGTGTGTTTGACTCCCTCAGGGCTGCTACTCTGTGATGGTCGACTACTTTGAGATGTTCATCTACACAGCGGGCGCTCTGGCCATCGTGGTGCTGACCATTGAAGTACGTGCTGTGGTTTCTCTCCTTTATATTAAAATACTGACTCAAATATTGCTCTTTATGTTTTTCATGCGAGGGATTCAGGACAGGTATGTAGATTTAAAAATACATGTTTTACATGTCTAGAAAACAGTTAAACCGAGGTTGAAAATAGCAACAAAGTAATGTAGTGAATGTATTTTAATGAAGACGTGTTTTACCTCACAGGTTGGTTTTGGAGCTCCACTTTCACTCATTTGTGTACAATGTTGGCGTCATTAAAAAAAATCTGCTTTTATTCAAGTTTGGAGTCTTGTTGTCAAGATAAGAACATCAGGACGTACGTACCTGTTCAACAAGAGGATGAGCCTGAATCAGTGGTGACATCGTGTTCATCTACAAATATTCCACGTATTGTAAAAGCGTCAACATTTTATAATTCTTGTGTATTTAATTGTATCTCTGTTTTTATTTTATTTTATTTTTTAACATCTGTCTCTCAGGACTACGGATGGAAAATAGCCTCTTGGCGAACTCCGGCTCTTTAAACAGAAATGTTTTTATTAATCTGCACTGTCCCCTTATTAAATAACCCATTATAAAAAAATATTACTGCATTGCTTTACTGCTGTGTGGTGAGCAATTAGCGATCTTTCACTGCCACCTGGTGGATATTTTAGACATTTCAGCTCTTTAATAGGTAGATTCCTCTCTTTGAATTTCCTATAGGGAATAATTATTCTGCAGATCTAATTTATGGCTAAAAATAAACAAATGGAGAACGATTGTAAATCGCCACAGGATTGTTTGTTTGTGTTACAACATTTACAAAAGCACGTAGAACACATAGTAAAGTTTGATTGAACATTAAAACCACAACATATTTGTTATTATTTCATCATCCAGGATCGGCTTCTTGTAGTGTGAAATGCAAATTTGACAATAATAACATATTATAAAATAAAGCAAAAACACTTAAAATCATGTACAGTATGTTCTGGTAGCACTTTATAATAACTACACGCTATTTAGCAGTAGTTAAACAATACACAATTGTTTAACAATTCATGAGGACCAATGTTACAGATAAATGAGGACCACATCACTGCATTAACAAAAATGTAGGATGTTTGCAGCCACACGAAAGACCTCACAGATGTTTACACCAAAGTGGAGGCTAACATTTCAAAAGGAGAGGAAAGGGAAAGAGGAAATTGGCACAGGGGGACGATGACAGCCTGGTCGTGGGGACATAAAAAGTAATAAAGGAACCAACGCCGGCCATCTGAAAAAACATGTGGAACCAGAAGATCGAATACCCTTGAAATAGTTTGCCACCACTTCCACATCTCCTCCAGCACTGCAGCCCGGCCCCTTGAGGTCCCCTTCCATCCACATTGGTCCACAATCAGACACCTTGACCTCCAGTCTTAAGTCATGGAATGCACCCGCCTCCACAGAGGAATGAAATTATACTGTAGATGTCAATACAAATGACATTTAATGATGGCTTTGGTGACCTTTTGGAACTTGATACTGCATCAAATCACAAATGAGGTATTAGTAAACAACTCTGTCTTCTAGCAGACATCTGGGCGGGTAAACACAGAGCTGTGCTGTGGAGCAAAGTGGGGCCCTTTAAGATTTTTGCTACAGATCTGCAAAATGTTGCCCCCGGAAGGGAGCTAGAGAGCGAGGTACAGGCATTAAAAGCATGCGGTCCTTAATTTTTTATGGCCAAAACATGTTATACCCCACAACTACCACTTAAGGTTTTGAATGTATTCATTCATTCAATAATGACACGACACGAGGAAACGGACAGCAAAGTCCGTCTCATTGACTCCTTCCAAATGACTTCAATGTGGCAGGAGTCCGGTTTTATTGCTATTTATTGTAACTTAAAATATTCAAACAAACAAATAAACAAACAAAACATCCCATGCTGCCTCTCCTGTGCTGACCTGTCGCTGTCACTGGTGACGTGCTGTCGCTGGTAAAAAAAACATACGCCTACCCAGGTGCATCCCTTTCCTGTACCCGCCTACTCCATTAAGTACACCAGGTGCCCAGGTGCCCACAGTATTACCTAATTAACAAACTAAAGACTAAACAACTATAAATAAACAATACCACTTGTGAACAAAGATTACTTATAATATTAGTGAATAGCTCCTACAATAGCTATAATGCTTAGTTTCCAGCCCAGTGGTGACAAAGTTATCTGCTCCAAATCGTCTATCCTTTGTTCCAGCAGTTCAATCCTCTGGTACCTTTATTTGATTGTGGCCTTCAGCTCACGGACCTCCAAGAGACTCATGAGGTTACTTTGCCGTTTTACCACTTTGCTGATCTTCTCTGACATAAAATTGAAGATTGTTTTATCTCTCCTAATTCCAACGCCAGTTTTATGGTTGTAATCAAGATCCTTTTTGCTTGATCACAAAAGAAAACAATCACCGTGTGTTCTCGTGTTGTTAACCACACCAAGTTCCAAAATGTCCAAGAAGATGAAAACCCCCCAGCAATGAGCAATAGTTTAATCTTCAATGAATGGCCTTTTGTTTTGGAGATGCCTGAAGGATTGTAGAGAGTTTCTGAACGGGGAAAAGGAAGTGGCAGCCATCTTATCTTGTAACTGGTCGGTGAGACCATATGATCATGTCTATGCTGTTTTATTAGGCTCGTTCGAGAGGAGTCGGTCCTGTGCAGAATCGTTCACCTTCGATCGCCGCAAAACGCAGATTAGATTTGTGTCCGACTTGCTCTGACGCCATGCACATATGATCAATGATAACCTCACGAGAGCAAGGCGGACGCATATTTTAGAGCAGGTATGTATGATATATTGGTCAAGCTCAGGATATGATGGACTAAAATGTCCACCCTGTTACCGGACATTCACATCTCTATTAAAGTGTTTTTAATACACAGGTATTGGAATAATTACATTCTCTAAGAGTAAACATGTCCTTTACTTTAGCTTTGACATACATTTTAAACAGTATTTACAAACTAGCATTAATTTGAAAAAAAAGTTCTTCTGTAATTCCCCCAAT
>JBAMJR010000253.1:270000-320000 GCA_038501785.1 Myoxocephalus aenaeus | reverse complement strand
CTCCCTGTTGCTGCAACCCCCACCATCTGCACCCCCTGTGGATTACTGCCCCCCCTCTTCCTCCACCTCCCCATCTTCCACAGCACTCAGCTCCCCTTCACACCTCTCATACTCAGCACTCTACAACCAGCAACCCACTCCAACACCTCACAGCACCCCACCCCCCAGCGTGTCCCTTAACCAGGTGAGGAAGGAACTGAGGAGGATCAAGGTGAGGAAGGCCACGGGTCCAGACGGCATCAGCTCAAGGCTCCTCAAATCCTGCGCAGACCAGCTGTGCGGGATAGCGGAGCACATCTTCAACTTGAGCTTGAGGCTGGGGAAAGTACCACAACTATGGAAGACGTCCTGCGTGGTACCAGTACCAAAGACCCCGCGGCCCAAGGACCTCAACAGCTACCGGCCGGTGGCGTTGACAGCCCACCTGATGAAGACCCTGGAGAGGCTGGTCCTTGCCCATCTCCGCCCTCTGGTGAGTTCATCCCTGGACCCACTTCAGTCTGGCATCGGGGTGGACGACGCTGTCATCTTCCTGCTGCAGAGATGCCTCTCTCACCTGGAAAAGGCTGGAAGCACTGTGAGAGTCATGTTCTATGACTTCTCCAGTGCCTTCAACACCATCCAGCCTTTACTTCTGAGGGACAAGCTGGAGCAGACCGGGGTGGACCACCACCTGACTACATGGATCCTGGACTACCTCACCAACCGTCCACAGTATGTGCGGATACGGGAGTGTGAGTCAGATCGGGTGTCCTGCAGCATGGGAGCCCCACAGGGAACCGTTCTGGCTCCATTCCTCTTCTCCATTTACACCTCAGACTTCAACCACAACTCTGCCAACTGCCACCTACAAAAGTTCTCTGACGACTCTGCAATCGTCGGCCTCATTTCCGCAGATGATGACAGGGAATACAGAGAACTGAACCAGGACTTTTTAGGATGGTGCCAGCGGAACCGCCTCCAGATAAACTCCAGTAAGACCAAGGAGCTGGTGGTGGACTTCCGCCGGGGTAAACGCTCTCCTCCGGTACCGGTGAGCATCCAGGGACTGGACATTGAGATCGTTAAATCTTATAAGTACCTGGGTGTCCACTTGAACAACAAACTGGACTGGTCCGACCACGTACACGCTCTTTATAAAAAGGGACAGAGCAGACTCTTTCTGCTGAGGAGACTGAGGTCTTTTTGGGTGCAGGGAGCACTCCTGAAGACCTTCTTTGACTCTGTGGTGGCATCAGCCATCTTTTATGGAGTGGTCTTCTGGAGCAGCAGCATCACGGCAGCTGACAGGAGGAGACTGGACAAGCTGGTGAGGAAGGCCAGCAGCGTGCTGGGGCGTCCTCTGGATACCGTGGAGGTGGTGGGAGACAGGAGGATGATGAGTAAGCTCTCGTCCATGATAAGCCACGCCTCCCACCCCATGCAGGACACTCTAGCAGCGCTGCACAGCTCCTTCAGTCAACGGCTGATTCATCCCTGGTGTCTGAGGGAGAGGTACCGCAAGTCTTTTCTTCCCGCTGCGGTCAGACTGCACAACCAGCTGAGCTCCCAGTAGACAACTTTGACAACTGAACACTTGAACTGAACTTGGTCACTTTATCATTGAACTGAACTTGGTCACTTTATCATTCACCTGGTGCAATATTATTACTACGTATATTACGTGTATTTACATGCAATATGTTTAAGTACTTTTCTATTCAGTCTGTATATTAATATTTCTCTACTGTTTTACTGCTCATTTATATTTATTTATATTACTTGTTTCTATTGCATTATTCTTTTTATTCACTTGTGAGCAAGGCTGCTGTAATCCTGTAAGTTCCCCACTGAGGGACTAATAAAGGATTATCTTATTTTATCTTAAAAATGCACTTAAAATATTGATAAAAATCATCATATGTTTTTAGTTGATTGAATGGTGTTAAACTACTACTTATATTAATAAAGACAAAGTTGTTGTATTGCTTTTGTATGAAGTTAATCAATTGCTGGTCTTTAACATACATCTTTAAAAGGTAAGCAACAAACTGAACATGGACAAAAGAAGGCGTGGCTTGTCCCACACAGGGACCCTTACTACTGAACATGGACAAAAGAAGGCGTGGCTTGTCCCTCACAGGGACCCTTACTACTGAACATGACAAAAGAAGGCGTGGCTTGTCCCTCACAGGGACCCTTACTACTGAACATGGCCAAAAGAAGGCGTGGCTTGTCCCTCACAGGGACCAAACTGGCTACGGGCACCCTAGTAGCGTTGGAAGCGGCTTTCATACAGACACAGTTCCTGGAGAAGTCGGTGTCAAAATTAATCCTTTTTTGTTTTTACAAACTTGATGTCTCTCCCTGAACGCAGACAAGACCAAGGAGATGAATATCGACCCAAGGAGGAAGAGGGTGCAGCACACACGACCACTACTGGCAGCTCGTGGTACCTACCGACACCCAACCACATACAAGGAGAGGACCAGTGGAGAGATTATTAGACTTGCATTTAAAAACGTTTTAAATTATATTAAAAGGAAGATGTATTACTATTGTGTCTCTCAGAACTGGTTCCATCAGTGTAAAGTGATGAAGAAACAAACAGAACCAACCTGCTCTTTGTATCCGGACTTCCGGGTTGAAAACAGCGTCCAGTAGTCTCCGTTGTCGCTCGTTCTCCTCTTTTGAACTAGAAAGTTCCTCCTCGTACTCTGCTATCCATCTTTCAAACAGCCCAAATATCTCTTGCGCAGCCGCAGTTAGTCGCTGCTCGACTACAGATCTCAGCATTTGGACTTTAGACATTTTTTTCCACAAACTCCGTCACAAACCTTGTTTCCTCTCCTTTAAAGACGAGCTGTTGCTGACTTCCGTCCCCGTCTGTTTGCAGCATGCTAAGCTAACTTCAGTATCTCTGTAGGCTACCGGGAGATGAGTCACAGGAACAACATCCGGGAACAAAGGTGAACATCTAGAAGTCCATTCAGAAGGTTTATCCAGACATACAGAGACTCTGCTGGATCAGTACTGAAGGAGCTACCTGACGCTTTACCAACACAACAACGAGACGCTGCTATTGCTGCTGACGGTAGCCGCCATGTTGCTAACGGAACAACATCCGGGTCAGCTGCAGCTTGCGGAGTCACCTTCAAAATAAAAGCTTTTAGGATCTTCTGTATTTCCCAGCACAGACTTCTTCTTCTTCTTCTTCTTCTTCTTTGAGGTTTATTGGCGGTGGGCAAACAACTGTTTGGTGCATTACCGCCACCAACTGGTATGGAGTGTGGATCAGGATGTCTACAACTTGCCCTATCAACATATAACACTACTAAATAAAATAGCAAATGACAACAACAACCCACAACAAACAAAAACAAACAACAACAACAACAACAACAACAACAACAAACACATATGTATATATACGTATACATATATAGCTTCAACAAACCAAATCATAACTAACCAACCAAAATAAATAAACCTAGGGCTCATATTCTTTCAATAATCCTTGTCATCCTAAAATACTGCAATAGTGCTTTATAGCACCCACTGGAGTTTCCTTGCAGCACACACACCATATCCAACCATTTCCATCATGTCCACTACCCCATAATGTGCTGTGAGCATTAAAATCGCCACAACATATCAGTTTCCCTTCTAAATGTACTGCTAATTCCTCCAGTAATTCAATAGACAGTTTCTTACATGGGTTATAAAAGTTTACTATTCTGATCCTTCCTTCTCTTGTCCAAACTTCAATTATCACATATTCCAGCTGTGTTCCTTTCCCCAAAACTTTATACTGAATTCCTTGTTTTATAAATATTATGCAGCCTCCTCCTCCTCCATTATCCCCCGCTCTATCCCTGCGAATACTATTATATCCTTTAATAACAAACTCTAGTGCTGGTTTAAGCCAAGTTTCCTGAACACATATAATTTCTGGTTTCTTTTTTAGGTTTTTAATGAATCCTTTAAACTCTTGGCCATTCGATAACAAGCTTCTTGCGTTCCACTGTAGTACCATCATACTGTCCGATCCCCTGAGCCTCCTGGGTTCCCATCGTCTCCAAGTCTTTTGTTGATATCCTCCCAGGATGCCCCTTTTAAACCAAAAAATTTCTCCGCTCCCCTCACTATTATTTTAATTTTTTCCGTTTTGTGTTTGACTTGGTCGGTACAATTGATCACATATGCCATAAACAGGATCAATTTCTCCACCATCAGTGCTGTATCGGATTCCTCGGACAAACCTGCCTCTGTTCTTAAATCTTGGTTTGGTGTCTCATTCATTTCCATTCGTCCTTGTACCCTCTTCACAGCTTGATTGAACATTAAAACCACAACATATTTGTTATTATTTCATCATCCAGGATCGGCTTCTTGTAGTGTGAGATGAAAATTCTACAATAATAACATATTATTGTTAATGCGTATTAATTATTGGATGCCTGGTGTAGCCCTTGTAGAACTTAGTCAAACAACTTCTCTCGTTCTCTAAATGTATTTACTAAGTGATCACAAGTAAAGTAATAGTTGCAAAAGCAGGGAGTCGTCCAGTCAACACGCAGGTCGACCGTCCAAAAACACCCCGAACAGCCGGAAGTTCGGCTCTTTAATACACGGTTTTCCGTCATGAACATCTAACATTTCTATTGGCTCTATCCTGTCAAGAGGAGGAGAATCCTGTGTCCTCATCTTTTCTCACAAGACTGGAACGTGCAACGACCAGTCTGCTTCCATAATGTCAATATACTGATAAACAGTTGTGGGTGTTGAAGTGCGCAGGCGTGTGACTAACTTCCCTTGAGAACTGGACATTTCATAGACACAACCTAGCTGTGTTATACTGACCTTGCTAACCTGAACTCTATTAGACATGAAGAGTAATGCAGAATATAAGGATTTATATTATCAATCCCCCTTTTTACATAATTTATTATGTAAACTAAACAATAATATAAAGCTACAACAATGGACTATATCAGTTCATAACTATATGTGTTAATTATTTAACAGAGTGGAAATCTCTAACAGACATGGGCTATATCAGTTCATAACTCTATGTGTGTGTTACTTAACAGAGTGGAAATCTCTAAACAGACACAACAGCACACCTATGTTATAAATGTTTTCATAAGAAGCTAACATAAAAAAGTTATCAAAAGCTAACATAAAAAAGTTATAAAAAGCTAAGCTAAAACCACCTATATCCAGGAGCTTATATATCCCTCGTTAATCCTCTAAGCACATAATATGGCACAATCAAAAACAGTATAAAATCTCCCTATCACACGCCTTCTACGTGGGTGTGTGTGTGTGTGCATCTATATAGGATATGGTCAAACATTAGCAAGTTATGTGTACAGGAACGGTTGGTCTAACTCGGATCCATCGATGTCGAGTCTCACCTCCTCACCATTCTCCTCCATCAACTGTACCTGTTCTGCTAACTAACATGGTCAAATATGGTCAAACAAACGAGTATTAATAACAACAAAGTCACGTGTGACCTCGGGTGACTCCCAGCCGGGTATAACTTCCGGCATCTCCCCGAGACCAGTCCTTTTTCATCTTCTCGCTGCGCAGGCTAACTGTTAGGTTAGCATCAGCTAGAGCTGAGGCTCGTCGCTTGTAGCCTTATGACCACCGGTCGGAGTCGTGGGTTCCTCGCCCCCTCCAAAGGCTGCGAACGGAACCACACATGGCCAGAGGGCCTTCTTTATGCTTCCCCCCCATTTCCCCTGATCTACCTAACGCTCCTTCAGCAGGGCCACAGGCTGGTGCTGATGGCCCCCTCATGGCCCGCCAGGACTTGGTTTCCTCTGCTGCATAGACTCTGCTGCGGGACGCCATGGCGCCTCCCCGACAGGAGGGATCTCCTATCGCAGCTAGGGGGTCGGATCTGGCATCCCGACCCCAGCCGCCTTCAACTATGGGCCTGGCCGTTGCAGGGCCCGACCGGCTGCTGAGCGGCTGCACAGAACCAGTCAGGAGGACTATTCTGAATGCCAGAGTGCCATCTACCCGTCTACAGTACGAGTGTAGATGGAGACTGTTTTCTGACTGGTGTGGGGTTCACAACAAGGACCCAGTACAGTGCCCAGTGCATACTGTACTCGAGTTTCTGCAGTCCCTCCTAGATAAGGGCCGGTCTCCCTCTACCCTAAGGGTCTATGTAGCTGCTATCTCATGGCAGCATGCCAAGATCAACAACGACACTGTAGGGAGCCGCAACCCAGCCAGCATGTCCATGTGGGGCCCATAAGGTTTAAATTTGGGCTGCCGATAAGGGTCCCAAGTCGGTTTGTCCGCAGTTTCCACGGTGGCCTCACCTGTGTTTGCCCATACTTGGTTTATTCACCGGTTTATTCACCGACTTTAAGAGGGATCTGACTGGGCTTTAAGTGGGACCCAAATTGGCTACAAATTGGCCTCACCTGTGTTTGCCCAGTATGGGCAAACACAGGTGAGGCCACCGTGGAAACTGAGGACAAACCCACTTGGGACCCTTATCGGCAGCCCAAATTTAAACCTTATGGGCCCCACATGGACATGCTGGCTGGGAAGCTTGTGTCCTACTTCTTAAAAGGGGCTCAGCAACTGCGACCTCCCAGCACCCCGAGGGCTCCTCCATGGGACTTGTCCGTGGTACTGGACACCCTATGTTCACCTCCCTTTGAACCCTTGGCAGAGGCAGAGCTGCGATGTCTGTTGGCAAAGACGGTCTTTCTACTTGCCATCACTTCGGCAAAGCGAGTAGGCGAGCTACACGCCCTGTCGGTGAGTGAATCCTGTGAACATTAAAGGAAGGTCCGTGCCCTTTCTAAACAGCGCCTGTCCCATGGAGTGGAGTCCATTGCCTGTGCCAGAGAGATCGGCCATGCGCTGCCATCCGGAGTGAGGGGCCACTCTACCAGGAGTGTCTCCACGTCATGGGCGTGCACATGAGAGGTGTGCCCGTGGAGGATATATGTGCTGCTGCCTCATGGGCATCACCGAGCACATTCACCAGATACTACAGGGTGAACGTTGCCACCCCTCACCAACTGGGTGTGATTCTTCATCCAAATTCCTCCGCATGAGTCGGACGAGGTAGGTTCCTTGACGTTCCTCGTGACTTTGTTGATATAAGTCATCCAGTGTGAAACACTGCCTCTGGTGGTCAGTAAGGATGAAATAGAACGAAAGTTACGAAGGTAACTACGGTTCTATGAATCCTGGATGACCGCCGGTATCTCGTGATTTCGCGAGAAGAATCCGCAGGACTGGTCTCGGGGTGACGCCGGAAGTTATGGCCGGCTAGGAGTCACCCGAGGTCACACGTGACTTTGTTGTTATAAATACTCAAACTGTACAAGCGCGATACTGAATATATCCAGTGAAACACTGCCTCTGGCGTTAATCCAGGATTCATAGAACCGTAGTTACCTTTGTAACTTTCGTTTTATTAGGCTCGTTCGAGATGAGCCGGTCCTGTGCAGAATTGATCGCCGCCGCACAACGCATGCCGGTTAGATTTGTGTCCAACTTGCTCTGACGCCATGCACATATGGTCAATGATAACCTCACGAGAGCAAGGCGGACGCATATTTTAGAGCAGGTGTGTATGATATATTGGTCAAGCTCAGGATATGATGGACTACAATGTCCACCCTGTTACAGGACATTCACATCTCTATTAAAGTGTTTTTAATACACAGGTATTGGAATAATTACATTTTCTAAGAGTAAACATGTCCTTTACTTTAGCTTTGACATACATTTTAAACAGTATTTACAAACAAGCATTAAATTGAAAAAAATTCTTCTGTAATTTACATTCACATTTCACGTACAAATTATAAATGTAACTTCCATTAACAACCATTAATCATGAACACACAGATTTAGGTTAAAAAAATAAAAGGCTGCTGCATCTTAGCTAAAAACACTGGGCAAATATGGAACAGATTATTGTTTCATTACAACTATTAAAATAGTAGTAATTCAAAGACAAGGTTTCGGCAAACAAGAGGTAAAACAGTCACGTCCTAAAACAAAGGACAGAATCCTTAAATCTCAAAGAAGGATGGAGATAATTAACTACAATTCTTTTCTCAATTCAGTCATTCTTCAGTTATGGAACAAAACTGCAGTTTATGCAGTAAAACTAAATCAAGGAAGTAATGAGTTTAAACGGGAGAGAAAACGTTGCTGAAGAGAAAGAAGGTGGGAGGGGTACACGGAGTGGCGGGCGAGTCAGTGCCGAACAGCGTCACTCGTCGAGAAGCTGACAAACTATGATCATTATGGGATTTATTTCTTCTTTTGGCAATACCCAAGTGTACAAATATATATACACACTACCGTTCAAAGGTTTGGAGTCACCCAAACAAATTTTCTGTTTCTTCGCAATTTCTGGCATGGAATAGCCTTCATTTCTAAGAACAAGAACAGACTGGCGAGTTTCACATGAAAGTTCTCTTTTTCTAGCCATTTTGAGAGTATAATCGAACAGTTGTATAGCTTCTCTCACCAGCATAACTGTTTTCAGCTGTACTAACATAATTGCACAAGGGTTTTCAAGGGTTTTCTAATCATCCATTAGTCTTCTATGCGATTAGCAAACACAATGTACCATTAGAACACTGGAGTGATAGTGGCTGGAAACTTATTCTGCAGTCTATATCAGCCCGACAGTTTTTAAGTGTTTAACTATGTCTCATTTATTTCTGATGCTCTCATCAAAACACTTGTGATTTGATAAATATCAGAGACGAGAGAATCTTGTTGAGCAAACTCCACGACTAATTTGTTTCTCTAGTGTGGACTTTTGAATGTCGTTTCAGAGTTCGCTTGTGTGAAAATGTTTTACTACACAAGGAACAACGAAATGCTTTCACTCCTGTGTGGACAATCATGTGAATGTTCAGGTTTCTCTTTCCTGAAAATGTTTTACCACAAACTGAACAACTAAATGCTTTCACTCCTGTGTGGACCATCATGTGAACGTTCATGTTTCTCTCTTCTGAAAATGTTTGACTACACACGGAACAACTAAATGGTTTAACTCCTGTGTGGACAAGCATGTGACGTTTCAGAGTTTGCTTGAGTGAAAATGTTTTACTACAAACGGAACAACTAAATGGTTTCACTCCTGTGTGGACATACATGTGACGTTTCAGAGTTTGCTTGAGTGAAAATGTTTTACTACACACGGAACAACTAAATGCTTTCACTCCTGTGTGGATAGTCATGTGATCGGTCAGGGTTTTCTTATGTGAAAATGTTTTACTACACACGGAACAACTAAATGGTTTAACTCCTGTGTGGACCATCATGTGAACGTTCATGTTTCTCTCTTGTGAACGTGTGTGACTACACACAGAACCACTAAATGGTTTCACTCTTGTGTGGACAATCATGTGACGTTTCAGGTTTACCTTTCGAGAAAATGTTTTACCACAAACTGAACAACTGAATGCTTTCACTCCTGTGTGGATAGTCGCGTGAACTTTCATGTTTCTCTCTTGTGAAAATGTTTTACCACAAAATGAACAACTAAATGCTCTCACTCCTGTGTGGATAGTCATGTGATCGGTCAGGGTTCTCTTATGTGAAAATGTTTTACTACACACGGAACAACTAAATGGTTTAACTCCTGTGTGGACAATCATGTGAACGTTCATGTTTCTCTCTTGTGAACGTGTGGGACTACACACAGAACCACTAAATGGTTTCACTCTTGTGTGGACAATCATGTGACGTTTCAGGTTTACCTTTCGAGAAAATGTTTTACCACAAACTGAACAACTGAATGCTTTCACTCCTGTGTGGATAGTCGCGTGAACTTTCATGTTTCTCTCTTGTGAAAATGTTTTACCACAAAATGAACAACTAAATGCTCTCACTCCTGTGTGGATAGTCATGTGATCGGTCAGGGTTCTCTTATGTGAAAATGTTTTACTACACACGGAACAACTAAATGGTTTAACTCCTGTGTGGACAATCATGTGAACGTTCATGTTTCTCTCTTGTGAACGTGTGGGACTACTCACGGAACCACTAAATGGTTTCACTCTTGTGTGGACAATCATGTGACGTTTCAGGTTTACCTTTCGAGAAAATGTTTTACCACAAACTGAACAACTGAATGCTTTCACTCCTGTGTGGATAGTCACGTGAACTTTCATGTTTCTCTCTTGTGAAAATGTTTTACCACAAACTGAACAACTAAATGCTCTCACTCCTGTGTGGATAGTCATGTGATCGGTCAGGGTTCTCTTATGTGAAAATGTTTTACTACAGATGGAACAACTAAGTGGTTTCACTCCTGTTTTGGATCTAGTGTGTCTCTTCAGATGTCTCTTGTGGTCAGAGCTTCCAGCACATTCAGGAGAGCTGATTGATTTATTTCCCGTACTAAAGTTCACATCACTTACAGGTTCCTGAGTCTCCTTCCAATCTCTACTGTCATCAGTCTCAGGTTCAGACGAGTCTTCATTATCTGGTCTTAGGTGTCTTTCGGGATCTAACTTCCTGTCTGGTTCTGATCCTCCACAATCGGCTCCATCAGCGTCTGTTTCCATCTGTTCAGTTTGTCTTTGATGAAGCTGTGAGAACTGAGCTTCTTCTTCATCATCATCTTCACTCTTTACAGGAGCGAATGAAAACTTGATACCAGCCTCCTCCAGCCCTTGAAGCTGCTTTCCATCCTGACTGGTCCAGAGTTCCTCCTGTTCCTCTTTAATGTGTGGGGGCTCTGGGTCCTCCTGTTCCTCTTTAATGTGGGGGGGCTCTGGGTCCTCCTGTTCCTCTTTAATGTGTGGGGGCTCTAGGTCCTCCTGTTCCTCTTTAATGTGTGGGGGCTCTGGGTCCTCCTGTTCCTCTTTAATGTGTGGGGGCTCTGGGTTCTCCTGGTCCAGACTGGAGCTCCAGTCCTGCTGCTCAGGGGCAACCTCTTCTTTAACCACCAACAGCCGCTGGACGTCTGTGGAGAATAATAAAACACATTCATAAGTCTGAGAAATCTTATATTAAACTCTCTATATTTAAGAGGTTTATCACTGAAAAAGCGGTGTATTAGTTGTACATGAGAGAAGCATGACCCCTAAATAAAAACATGCTGCTGCTGTCGTAAACATCACACAGCAACTCGTGTTGCATTGACTGAACCACTCCCCACCGGCAGTGACAGACCCTCAGTAGCAGATGCAGACTACATGTTCCACCAACTGTAACTTGCTCCACTGACCGGCTACTTTTAGTTCCCCTCTAGTACACCAACAAAGGTCTTGTGTAGCTAATATAGTGAAAGAAGAAGTATATTTATATATCAGGGGTATTCAGCTAAAATTCAGCGAGGTCAAGTTAGAGAGAATTTCCTCATGCAAAGGTCCAGAACATCACAATAATGTCCAATTTGCGCTCTATGATGTTGTGCCATATGTATTGAGGTAGCTAACAGTTGTATTAACATTCATATGAAATATGTACCTCTCAGATAAAGTACAGTAAAGTGTACAATATGTACCTCTGAGATGTAAAAGTAAAAAGTACAATATGTACCTCTGAGCTGTATTACATTTCAGAGGTACAATATGCACCTCTGAGATGTAGTAAAGTAAAAAGTACAATATGTACCTCTGAGATGTAGTAAAGTAAAAAGTACAATATGTACCTCTGAGTAGGGGTGTGTGGTATACCGGTTTCGGATTTACGTACGGTATGAATTTCTGACATACCGTACAGGTTGCCGCTTTTTGGCAGACAACAACATTTAACATTCACAGCTTTAACCCTTGTATGGTGTTCGGGTCTGTGGGACCCGTTTTCATTTTTCATCAAAACAAAAATAATATGATTCATTATTTTTTTCAAATTCAGACTTATTGGCCTTGGCTCATTTTCTGCAGAGAACATATATCAGACAAAATTTTCATCGACCGCACACCGTAACCCCCCCTACACATTTATATTACATACAGGGTGTTCGGGTCCACTGCAAAATTCAAGCACTTACACCTGCCTGCTCTCACATTCCCACACTTTTTACCCTCTGTGTGTGTGTGTGTGTGTGTGTGTGTGTGTGTGTGTTCACGCGCCCATGTGTGTGTGTGTGTGTGTGTGTGTGTGGGCCTGCTGTAAATCAGTGTGTGTGTATGCACTCGCGCGCCGTTCCCCACACAAGTTTGCAACATTGATGCAAAAGTCAAGCACTTACACCTGCCTGCTCTCACATTCCCACACTTTTTACCCTCTGTGTGTGTGTGTGTGTTCACGCGCCCGTGCGTGTGTGTGTGTGTGTGTGTGTGTGTGTGTGTGTGTGTGTGTGTGTGTGTGTGTGTGTGTGTGTGTGGGCCTGTTGTAAATCAGTGTGTGTGTATGCACGTGCGCGTGCCGTTCCCACACAAGTTTGCAATATTGATGCAAAATTCAAACACCTGCACCTGCCTGCTCTCACATCCCCCCCCCCCCCCCCCCCCCCCCCCCCCCCCTCCGTCTCACGGGAACCAATCCTTATTTTCTAACCCAACTGAAAGTTTGGGGTGGGACACTATAAATATAGCGTTGCCAGTGTGGTTCCTTATCACAACTGATCAAGATGGCCAAAAGATTCTCTGCTGAGAGGGCCTTGGAAATGATTTTTGAAGAGAGAGAAGATGGTGATGAGGTAGATGAAGAAGTGTCAGAATATGAAGACCATATTTCTGAAAATTCAGAGTCTGAATGAGATTGAGCATCAGCCAAAAAGAAGACGAGCCACAGGACCAGCCCATCAGCAGCCAGCCCTATGTTGTGCTATGTAAAATTACCTCATTACTAATGAAATTCAATGAAATTCAAATAAATAAAAGTCAATAGTTATGAACAACCTTGCTTCATTTGTAAATTTGTTGAATTTTGTCCACTCATCTTGATTATAATTGATTTTATTGATTTTATCAACAAAAAACAAAGAAACGAGTAGCACTTTAATTCTTAAATGTGTTATAACAAAGGTAAACAGCAAATATTAACCATATTTGCTGTTTATATTGCTTCAAATTGGGATGAAGAAAACATCTGTTGAGTATTTTAACATAAAATTGTTTGATTGTGTTGAATAAAAAAACCCAAAATACAGCGGGTCCAACAGACCCACAACACCTGCTGAGTAACACAAAAATGAACACCATACAAGGGTTAAGTAGAACGAATAGCAGACGGCGCTAGTTACCTCTCATGGAGACTCACTTGACTTATGGTTTGTAAAGAAATGACATCGCCAAAGTGCATGCTGGGTAAATTACTTCGCTAAAATGCCCGCCCACACAGGAAGACTCTTCATGTGCAGGAAGAAGTCTCGTCCTGTGCGGCTGAGTGGGCGGGCTTTACCCAGAATGCATTTTGTTGTTGTCATTTCTTTGAACCCGTGAGTCAACCTCTATCCGTGAGACGTAAGTAGCTCAGACCGCTGGACACGCAGCTGTGACTATAAACATTAAATGTTGCTGCCTGCCGAAGAATGACAATAGTCGTTACGGCTGCGCATGCGCCACCAGTATGAAGGGATATGAGTTAACTACATTCCCCTGGGTCCTAAACCCCTCCAGGTTTAGCTTCCTAACACAACCTATGTACAAACAGCTGCCGGCCAGTTGCGAGCAAATGGTGAATAACGATGGCGGCGGCGGTCCTTTTCGGTCAATAAATTAATGTGTTTATTCGGAAAAAAAATACCGTGATATACCGTGAAACCGCCAGAATCTTACAAAATACCGTGATATGAATTTTTGGCCATACCGCCCAGCCCTACCTCTGAGATGTAGTAAAGTAAAAAGTACAACACACTTACATAATACAGAATGCACTTACATAATGTTGTGTCTATTTCTAGACACTACACGTTAAGGAACTGATGAAGGTAATTTATAAGATCCACTTCAGATGTAGTATGTTGATGCATGTTGTCTAGTGCCATACAATGGACAGGAAGTGGGGGACTGTTTGCAAAGCTCCACGCAGGAAAAAAAAACACCTCTAACTCGTGGACGCTTTGTCGGATGGTCACGGACATTCTCGGCGGCGTGAAGCGAGGACCCGCGAGCAGCTGCGAGCTGCTTTCATTATTATTGTGTCTCTCAGAACTGGTTCCATCAGTGTAAAGTGATGAAGAAACAAACAGAACCAACCTGCTCTTTGTATCCGGACTTCCGGGTTGAAAACAGCGTCCAGTAGTCTCCGTTGTCGCTCGTTCTCCTCTTTTGAACTAGAAAGTTCCTCCTCGTACTCTGCTATCGTTCTTTCAAACAGCACTTTAGACATTTTCACACAACGTTTCCTCACACACTCCGTTACAAACCTCGTTTCCTCTCCATTAAACCGGGACTAGCTGCTAAGCTAACTTCAGTATCTCTGTAGGCTACCGGGAGATGAGTCACAGGAACAACATCCGGGAACAAAGGTGAACATCTAGAAGTCCATTCAGAAGGTTTATCCAGACATACAGAGACTCTGCTGGATCAGTACTGAAGGAGCTACCTGACGCTTTACCAACACAACAACGAGACGCTGCTATTGCTGCTGACGGTAGCCGCCATGTTGCTAAGGGAACAACATCCGGGTCAGCTGCAGCTTGCGGAGTCACCTTCAAAATAAAAGCTTTTAGGATCTTCTATTTGGCTTTCATGTCAGACTTCATGCATAGAGCGCATTTTATCAAAATAATATGTAATCATTGTCATCTTAAGTTAGTGGTTATTCACTTGGAAATTAAAGCTGTAAAAACTATTTCCTAACACAGATCCAACCATGACCATTAACAGGTTTCTAGAAATACAGAGGTACAAAAACTGACCCCATTCATAAAGTGTATACTTTTCTTAATCTAAATATGTGCATTTGAAATAATAAGTTAATGAGTAAATAATAAAAAAAGTACATTTAAATCAAATACAAAACGAAATAAAAGATAGTTAAAAATAAAATTATATATGTATATATATATATATATATATATATAATTAAGTTAAAAATGATTTCCTCCCAGGTGTGTTTCAGATAAGAACATCAGGACGTACGTCCCTGTTCAACAAGAGGATGACCCTGAATCAGTGGTGACATCGTGTTCATCTACAATTATTTGACGTATTTTTTATTTTTTTTTAACATCTGCCTCTCGGGACTACGGATGGAAAATAGCCTCTCGGTGAACTCCGGCACTTTTAATAGAAATGTTTTTATTAATGTGCACTGTCCCCTTATTAAATAACCCATTATGAAAAAATTATTACTGCATTGCTGCACTGCTGTGTGGTGAGCAATTAGTGATCTTTCACTGCCACCTGCTGGATATCTTAGACATTTCAGCTCTTTAAGAGGTAGATTCCTCTCTTTGAATTTCCTTTAGGGAATAATTATTCTGCAGATCTAATTTATGGCTAAAAAGAAACAAATGGAGAATGATTGAACATCGCCACAGGATTGTTTGTTTGTGTTATAACATTTACAAAAGCACGTAGAAAACATAGTAAAGTTTGATTGAACATTAAAATCACAACATATTTGTTATTATTTCATCATCCAGGATCGGCTTCTTGTAGTGTGAAATGAAAATTCTACAATAATAACATATTATAAAATAAAGCAAAACCACTTAAAATATTGTACAGTTTTTTCTGGTAGCACTTTATAATAACTACACGCTATTTAGCATTAGTTAAACAATAAACAATTGTTTAACAATTCATGAGGATCAATGTTACAGATAAATGAGGACCACATCACTGCATTAACAAAAATTTAGGATGTTTGCAGCCACACGAAAGACCTCACAGATGTTTACACCAAAGTGGAGGCTAACATTTCAAAAGGAGAGGAAAGGGAAAGAGGAAATTGGCACAGGGGGACGATGACAGCCTGGTTATGGGGGACATAACAAGTCATAAAGGAACCAACGTGGGCCATCTGAAAAAATATGTGGAACCAGAAGATCGAATACCCTTGAAATAGTTTGCCACCACTTCCACATCTCCTCCAGCACTGCAGCTCGGCCCCTTGAGGTCCCCTTCCATCCACATTAGTCCACAATCAGACACCTTGACATCCAGTCTTAAGTCATAGAATGCACCCGCCTCCCCAGAGGAATGTAAGTATACTGTAGATGTCAATACTAATTACATTTAATGATGGCTTTGGTGACCTTTTGGAACTTGATACTGCATCAAATCTGAAATGATGTCTTGGTAAACAACTCTGTCTTCTAGCTGACATCTTGGCGGGTAAACACAGAGCTGTGCTGTGGAGCAAAGTGGGGCCCTTTAAGATTTTTGCTACAGATATGCAAAATGTTGCCCCGGAAGGGAGCTAGCCCTTCGTCCACTGAGCCCGCGGTTTCGCGTGGTGACACTTGAAACGTTTCTCTAAGTTTCTAAAATATTCACAGCACCCCGATAATACATCGCAGAAATATAATTTTACGTCTGGCGGAAAGAGACGGCTTCCTGCTTCCGGGTGCCTGCCCAGGCAGAGCCCAGCATAATTTTAACATCATCAAGCAAGCGAAAGGGCAGCAGTGTGTCATCTGACGCTGGTAAAAAAAACACGAAAATCCTTCTCTGTGATTTGTTGAGTCATATGTCCGTCGCCATTTCGTGAACTAAACAGCCAATGTACACTCAGGAAAATCTCAAAAGGACTACCCACTTGAGCATGTACATACACTACAGTTTTCAGTCAGAGAAAAGCGACATCATGACGACAAAGAGATTCAACACGGAGGAAGCAAAACGCATGATTCTGGAGAGCAGCGAGGAGGAGGACGAAATCACGTCAGAGCTCGACGGCTTTAGTTCTTCTGAGGAAGATGGGTAAGTGTTGTTACTAAACTTTGTTACGTGTCTGTAAGACTGCATGGTGCAAACTAGTAATGTGTACACTGTGCAGGAGAGCACGAGAGCCAGCCACGCGGTGCACACTGCTGCTCACGTTATACAGTCATGATCTGAGTAATATTTATACACAGTCTGCTTTGTAAAACACTCTGTCCACGTTACTACCACAGTTATGATCTAAGTAATGTTTATACACAGTCTGCTTTGTACAACACTCTGCTCACGTTACTACCACAGTCATGATCTGAATAATATTTACACATGGCATGCGGAGCACTCTGATCAATCGTTACGTCATCTTTCTTTCAACTGACTAGTCTTCATTTATTTTACAGAGAGGAGCACCAGCCGCCCCGACCAGCCTGGCCAGCAAAGCGTTGCACGACGACTACCACGACCAGCAAAGAGGCAGTGCGTTTCCCGACGACTAAAGACACCATCGCCGGCAAACAGGGCGCGTGCTGCCCGGCGACTACTTTCACCACAGGCCAGGTGGAGAAAGACGGCAGCGCGTGCACCACCTGCACCTACGCTGTCCTGGAGGACGGATGAAGACCCGGACACTGCTCCCCCCGCCATCAAGTTCCAGCCAGCCCGGACACCAGGTCCACACCGGCACCTGCAGGTCATGGTCCTGTCTCTGCTGCTGCTGCAGCCTGCCCCAAAACAAAGTCAACGGCGGGTCGCAGGGTTTGCGAGCTTTGCAGCATGAAGAAAGTGCGAAAAGACACGGCATGAAAGTGCGAGGCGTGTAACGTTCCCCTCTGCCTGCAGCTGAACAGAAACTGTTTCCGGGAATGGCATGCCATGGCATGAGGATATGCCATTGAAGCAAAGCATACTTGTATATTGTAAATAGTCTGACTAGTTTTTGTTCTGTTTTATATTTCTCAATATATATTCTGTAATTTAAAAAAAAATATAATACATATTTTTATTTCCAAAAAATAAAAGTGTTGTGATGGTAATTTTTCATTTGCACACACCTCATGAAGCTTTATCTGCACTATGAAGTCATTTCTCAGTCCCATTTTTATCATTTTGGTGAAAGGTGTAAAAGACCATATTTCTACTCAAAAAACAATAATAAAAAATTTAGTTTTAGACATTTATTTACATGTATCTACCATTTTATTCATATATTTCACTGCTTTTGGGAACCTAAAACCTTTGGTAAACCAATTGCCATCACCTAAACAGAGTCACCACCTGAGTAAAGTTGGGTTTTTCAAGCGATATGAAGAATTTCCAAAAATCGAGATTCCATTTTATGTCATATTATAAAGTTTTTCTCTTTACACTTTTGCCTCATTATATAGATAGCCGAGATTGTTCTGCAATTTATGATGTAAAACATGGGTATATATCTTATATGGAAGTGCCTTAAAAGGTGAATCTAAGAAAATTATGTCAAATCGAGAAAATCGACTGAAAATGACCTCCAGTGTCCAGTGAGCTAGAGAGCTAGGTACAGGCAGTAAAAGCATGCAGTCCTTAATTTTTTATGGCCAAAACATTTTATCCCCCACGACTATCACTTAGGGGTTTGAATGCATTCATTCAATAATGACACGACACGAGAAAATGGACAGCAAAGTCCGTCTCATTGACTCCTTCCAAATGACTTCAATGTGGCAAAGATCATTCAGAGGATTACAAAAGGTGACAGTTTTCCAAATCTGTTCAGACACAATGAAAGATACAAGCAGCATTTTCATTAATTATGTGTATATGTTTTCAGCTTGACCCAATGGCCTTCGAGGTCCTACTAGGACCGGTTTGTGACCAACGGCACTGGCACACTACCATAAAGAATTTTACAACCATGTGTAGGAGTGTCCAGACTTCTGTGTGGTAATATAGAGCCTCTTTTAATGTATTGTGAAGGTAATTTATCCAAAGGAGAAGCGGGTCCTGTACCCTGATCCTTTAGGTGAAACTTCTGATCACCTAAACAAATGCAAGATATGACATGGCAAGATATACATCAGCGGTTATAACATCATAACATGTTCTTTGTTACAAATAGAAACAATATGTTTCTATCCAACAGAGCTTTCATGAGACATACAAGTCTACACATTTCTTAGTTGTACATTAAGCATCCGAAGCAGGACTCTACATCCTGTGGAGCTCTTGTCTGCACAGTCAGAGTGCAGCTGACCCTTTGTTGCACACTGAATGTTGCCGATTAAACATCTTGTGTAGTTTGCAGAGCTTATTTTAACTGGTGGGATTCTAGATTTCTCTACGGATGAGGCTGCCATCACTCAGTTGAGGATATAAATAGCTTGCAGACTGGTCACTGATTCAGGTTGGTCTCTTTTTTAATGTTAATGTTTTGTCATATGCATTATAGATGTCAATGAAAAATCGATTACACTTGTGAATTGTTTATGAAAACGTGTCAGAACTATGCCGAGCATGCAGGAATGCATAGCAAAGTCCAGGGATAAAGAAAGATGGCCCTGATGACTGTGTAAGATTAAACTGACAGTTATGTAATCTTATAGATATTATATATTACTAATCTACTGCCATGTTTCTCCTCAGATCCAGTGTACAACATGCAGTCTCTAGTTTCACTTGATCTGTGTTGGCAAACCGCCACTGGAGCAGGACTTCTGCTGTCCAGCATGTTTTTCCGTCTTAACCGTTGTGTTATATTTTATTATGTATTGACTGTTTACAAATGTCTCCCGTACCTGTGCCTACGGTGTATGAATGTGTGATGAATCTGGTGACAGAGGCAGACAACCGCTGCAGCTGTTAAGTGAACACAGCGCACGCACGCGTCGGGAAACCAGTATGTAACCTGTGGCTCTATTTTAAATCATGTTAACTAAAGTTATGGACCAGGTACTAGGTTCAGCTACGGAGCCCAATTGTTGTAGAAAACACCAAGCCAGATACATTTTCAATCAAACAGTTTTTACTGTGTTACTTTCCAAGAACACAAATGCAATGCATACACAGAAACATATACATTGATAAAACTAATAACAATAATCAAACTTTGTGGATGTTGTGTAGACCATTAGGAGTCATAGGGAGTTCAGGGGGTTAAGTTCATGTGCAGGGAAAACTAAATTAATACTCCTACCACACCACTTGTGGCAAGGACGGGGGGACTCGGTTCTCTTCCTTAAATTGTAGCTCGCCATCCAATGTCCAGTGATCATCAAGGGATGATTGTAGATGCGGGAACGAGAAGGGTAGAGGGGGTCGTGACGAGAGGGTTGAAAGGGTGCGATGAGAGGCTGCTCACGGCGGGGGTGGAGACTCGTGAGTGGGGGTTAACTCTTCTGAAGCTCTGGCTTTGCAGAGTTCCCTGTTGGTCCTCTAGACCTGAGGGAGGGAGAGGGGGGGGGAGAGAGAGAGAAGAAGGTTGGGGAAGGGATGTCGGAACCGAGTCGAAGAGGAAGTGGACGGGTTCGATGCGTTTAAGTACGTAGAGCTCGGATGATTGGCCGAGTTCGGGGCGTGGTCTTCGCTCCTGAACTATGTTTTATAAAACACCATGCAGGAAGTGACCTGACTTGACCCAGATATTTATTTGAGTCTACGGTCCGGGATTGGCCTATAGTCATTCTTGCTGCAACAAGCCAATACATCGGCGGGTTACAAGTAGGTTTCAAAAGAAAGACACACACACACAGGGACAAACAAGAAGCACAAGGGACAAACAGTCTACTTTTTCCCCAGGGAATCAAAGAATTGATTTAGAAATAAGATTTGCAGACATTAAGTCTCTATGACAGGGCGTCCAGCTCCACATGACTTGACCAAAATAAAATAAAACAGATTTCAGGATGTTGGATTTTCTTGGTCTTGTTTTGGTTGCTGGGTTGAATGTGATGTTGTTTCCATCATGTCCTGGCCCGACCCCGGCTATAGAAGTGATCACTTGTATTGATCCAGTTCTCCCAGATTCTGTACCACAACCACATTGGCTTGCTCTGGTGGTCCATTAAACTGTATGAACACTTTTACATTCCTTGTCCATGTTGCTTGAGTTTGATTTTCGAGATGAGCCAGTCCTGTGCAAAATCGATCACTGCCGATCGCCGCAAAACGCAGATTAGATTTGTGTCCGACTTGCTCTGACGCCATGCACATATGGTCAATGATAACCTCACGAGAACAAGGCGGACGCATATTTTAGAGCAGGTATGTATGATATATTGGCCAAGCTCAGGATATGATGGACTAAAATGTCCACCCTGTTACAGGACATTCACATCTCTATTAAAGTGTTTTTAATACACAGGTATTGGAATAATTACATTTGCTAAGAGTAAACATGTCCTTTACTTTAGCTTTGACATACATTTTAAACAGTATTTACAAACTAGCATTAATTTGAAAAAAAAAGTTCTTCCGTAATTTTTAGGTTATTTTAATTTGAAAATTCATAACCTGCAAGTAATCACAGAGATATGCTTAATATTTGTTGATTTCATTTAAATATCATTACTCAGATAACAGGGTGGAAATCCTATAAGTAAACAATATATTTTATTAATGAAGGCAATTCATTCACATTTTACATACAAATTATAAATGTAACTTCAATTAACAACCATTAAATCAATAATCATGAACACACAGATTTAGTTATAAAATAAAAACAGGCTGCTGCAGTTTAGCTACAAACACTGGGGCAAATATGGAAGTACAACATTGAACTGAAGTCATTTTGGTGAAAACATTGGCTGAACTTTTCAACAGTTTGGGAGCCACCATGAAAACAAATAGAACAGATTACTGTTTTATTACAACTATTAAAATAGTCAAAGATAGTTTGGCAAACAAAAGGTAAAACATTCACGTCCTAAAACAAAGGACAGAATCCCTAAATCTCAAAGAGATGAGATCAGTAGAGGATGAGATTGAAGAAAGAAGATGGAGATAATTAACTACAATTATTTTCTCAATTCAGTTGTTCTTCAGTTATGAAACAAAACTGCAGTTTCTACAGTAAAACTAAATCAAGGAAGTAATACGTTTAAACTGGAGAAAATATTGCTGAAGAGAAAGAAGGTTAAATATTTCCCTCAGTTTCATCACCTATGATAATTCAGCTCAAACCATAGTGCTGCATAGGGGACATGGAATACTTTAACTGAAAACAATTATAATTAATATATACATGACAATACATAACACATGAAACAATATCATAGAAAAAAATACCCACATAATTTAAATTGATGTGTAGCTTTATCTTAGCTGAATAAACATATTTTACAGTCTGTATCAGCCCGACAGTTTTTAAGTGTTTAACTATGTCTCATTTATTTCTGATGCTCTCATCAATACACTTGTGATTTGATAAATATCAGAGACGAGAGAATCTTGTTGAGCAAACTCCACGACTAATTTGTTTCTCTAGTGTGGACTTTTGAATGTCGTTTCAGAGTTTGCTTGAGTGAAAATGTTTTACTACACACGGAACAACTAAATGCTTTCACTCCTGTGTGGACAATCATGTGAACGTTCAGGTTTCTCTTTTGTGAAAATGTTTTACTACACAAGGAACAACTAATTGGTTTCACTCTTGTGTGGATGGTCATGTGAACGTTCAGATTTCTCTTTAGTGAAAATGTTTTACTACACACGGAACAACTAAATGGTTTCACTCCTGTGTGGATCGTCATGTGAGCGTCTAGGGTTACCTTTTGTGAAAATGTTTGACTACACAAGGAACAACTAAATGGTTTCACTCCTGTGTGGAGAATCATGTGAATTTTCAAGTTTCTATTTTGTGAAAATGTTTTACTACACAAGGAACAACTGAATGCTTTCACTCCTGTGTGGCTAGTCATGTGATTGTTCAGGTGTACCTTTCGTGAAAATGTTTTACCACAAACTGAACAACTAAATGCTTTCACTCCTGTGTGGACAATCATGTGAATGTTCAGGTTTCTCTTGTGTGAAAATGTTTTACTACACACGGAACAACTAAATGCTTTCACTCCTGTGTGGACAATCTTGTGATCGTTCTGGTGTCCCTTATGTGAAAATGTTTTACTACACACGGAACAACTAAATGGTTTCACTCCTGTGTGGACAATCATGTGATAGTTCAGGTGTCCCTTATGTAAAAATATTTTACTACACATGGAACAACTAAATGATTTCACTCCTGTTTTGGCTTTAGTGTGTCTCTTCAGATGGCTCTTGTGGTCAGAGCTTCCAGCACATTCAGGAGAGCTGATTGATTTATTAACATTACTACAGTACACATCACTTACAGGTTCCTGAGTCTCCTTCCAATCTCTACGGTCATCAGTCTCAGGTTCAGACAAATCTTCATTATCTTGTCCTAGATGTCTTTCTGGATCTAACTTCCTGTCTGGTTCTGATCCTCCACAATCTGCTCCATCAGCTTCTGTTTCCATCTGTTCAGTTTGTCTTTGATGAAGCTGTGAGGACTGACCTTCTTCTTCATCATCTTCACTCTCTACAGGAGCGAATGAGAACTTGATACCAGCCTCCTCCAGCCCTTGAAGCTGCTCTCCCTCCTGACTGGTCCAGATTTCCTCCTGTTCCTCTTTAATGTGTGGGGGCTCTGGGTCCTCCTGTTCCTCTTTAATGTGTGGGGGCTCTGGGTCCTCCTGGTCCAGACTGGAGCTCCAGTCCTGCTGCTCAGGGGGAACCTCTTCTTTAACCACCAACAGCTGCTGGACGTCTGTGGAGAATAATAAAATACATTCATACGTCTGAGAAATCGTATATTAAACTCTATTATTTAAGAGGTTTATCACTGAAAAAGCGGTGAATTACTTGTAAATGAGAGAAGCATGACCCCTAAATAAAACCATGCTGCTGCTGTCATCACACAGCAACTTGTGTTGCATTGACTGAACCACTCCCCACCGGCAGTGACAGACCCTCAGTAGCAGATGCAGAGACTACATGTTCCACCAACTGTAACTTGCTCCACTGACCGGCTACTTTTAGTTCCCCTCTAGTACATCAACAAAGGTCATGTGTAGCTAATATAGTGAAAGAAGAAGCATGACATTTGGTGGAGTTGTTCTCCAGAGGTATTTGGTCAAATCTGCCCGATTGGCCATTCAAAAATCCAAGATGGCTGCCAATTGGGTCTCAAAAGATTTGTTTTCTTCATAAAACTATTGGTATTTCCCTGATTTGAATGATCTTGGGGTCTATTCATATGTTTCTAAGTATCTAAGTTACCCAGTACTCTGGAGCTAAATATGCTACTTTATTAGACTTCTGACAAAAAATGTACTAGATTTTGAAAATTTTGAAATTTTTTGATGATTTAGAAAAGAAAATCTAAGTTATTGATGTGCCAGTGTGGCACCCTGGACATTTTAATGGCTACAATTATTTGCAAAATTGTTATTGTATTAGTTTGTGTTATTACCTTGCCCCCCGCCACCATTATTTTCTGGTTATTATAATTTCAAACACTTTCACCTAAAGTAGCTGCAGGGTGATACTCATTTTCGCCAATAGGTGGCAGTAGCGGTTTTTGCCATGACTGGCTCTGTAATTCTTGTCGAAGACAAGCAAGTTAGACCAGAGGACTTCAGCGGACTTGGTGGATTTCACATAGAGATGGCTGCACTGAGATCTTTGGGAACTCTTCTACAGGACAGCGGTTGGACCATTGCCCTTGTGGAAGCAGGAGTGGCACAGCAGAGTACAGCTGGTACAGCAGAGTCCTTTCTGTCTGCATCAAGTGTTACCAGGACAAGATATGCTCATCAGATCGCAGCCTGTACCAACTAATGAAGGAAGCATTCCTTGACCACTGCTCTTCTGAGACTGATATTAGATCTTACCTTCGAAGACTGGTGTGAACAACGGAAGCTAGCAAGTCCACAGTTCAAGTTCTGTAGTCTGGTGCTGGACATGGAGCTCACCATTTTCACCCTGATCTGCTCATTCAGAGAAGGAAACTTCAACTTGTATCGTGAAGCTCTTTCAGAACTAGTTTCTTACTTCTTTATGAACAATAATGTCAACTATGGACGATGGGTCCAAATTCACCTTCGAGATATGATGTCCCTGGAGCATCAACATCCAGAAGTGGCCAAGGAGTTTCACAAGGGTAACTTTGTCATTCACAAATCCAGAATTTTCTGCACTGGCAATTGACCAAGCCCATGAGCAAAACAATGCAGTTATCAAAGGAGATGGTGGAGCAATTGGATTAACACAAGATCCTGTAGCCCATCGCAGAGTAATGGTAGCTGGACCTGAAATGAGTCGTCTTGTAGCTGAATATGAAACTATGTCCGGTGAAGATGTCACAAACAGTAGCAGACATCATGAGCAGACACAGAGTGCTCAGATATCTTTCTTTTTAAAGGTGAAAGCACTCATTGTTGTGTTACAAGAGATGAGCAACCCTTTCCAAGAGGAGTCAGCTGACCTAATAGCGCTTGACACAAAGAATGTTGCTGATCCCATTCATGCCAAAATGGTTGCTACACATCACCAGCGGGGCAAAGAGCAGTTACGGTCATTCATGAACGGGCTACAGAATGCTAACATTCTACCATCCAATTAAGAAGAAGCCAGTTTCTTTCTTCAAACAAGTCTTTCAAGAAGCTGGGGGAAATTCCAAAGAGAAGATACTGAAAGATGAGTGTCATCTGTTCTCACGACTCTTTATCTCATGCCAGAGTAGGCAGTGTGATTTGCAAGAATTCTTCATGCATGAGAATCAGTCATTTCCTGCATCACTTAGTGACAGTGGCAAACTTCATACATGTCAGAAGTCTTAACTGGTTGAAATTCTTCAAGCACAAGTGAGCATGCCAGACAGAGAACCATTAGGAGATGCAATCATCATAGATGGCTCAGCACTCATAAATACATTACCTCCACGACATTTAATGCATATGCCAGAGAAGATATCATCAAGAAGGTGGAATCCTATGGTGCCAAGTACAAAAGGGTGGATGTGGTGTTTGATGTGTACAATAAGTCAAGTCTGAAATCAGAAGCCAGGTCAAATCGTGGGCAGGGAATGAGAAGAAGGGTCTCAGGAATCAGCAAGACACCAAATAACTGGAGGAGTTTTCTTCGAGATGACAACAAGACCGAGCTGTTTCACTTCCTAACAGATAAGATATGTGATGCACAGACGACAAGTACAATTATTGTCACAAAAGAAGATGTCATTAGCAATACAAGGAAATGCCTGGATGCTATGTCCCCATGCTCTCATGAGGAAGCAGACACCCGCATATGTGTACATGCCAGGGATGCAGCAATGGAAGGCATCAAGTCCCTCATCATCAAGGCTAATGACACTGATATCCTTGTCATAGCGATATCTATACTGCCATCCTTACAGGCCATTGGACTTGAGAGTATGTGGATTATGTTTGGCCAAGGAGCCAGTGTTCGATGGATTCTAGTCCATGAAGTAATAGCTGCAATTGGGACTGACAAAGCCAGTGGATTACCATACGTTCATGCATTCACAGGCTGTGACAATGTGTCTGCATTTCATGGGAAAGGAAAGAAGACAGCATGGCAGACATGGAATATCTGTGATGAAGTTTCTGAAACATTCACCAATCTCAGCCAGCATCCAACATCAATTAGTGACCTGGACCTGCAACAGTTAGAGAGATGTGTTGTCCTCATGTATGATAGATCAAGCGCAGTTACTGGTATGGATGAAGCGAGACTTGATCTCTTTGCTCGCAAACAAAAGCCCTACAACTCGATTCCACCAACTCAGGCAGCCCTGAGAGAACATGCAAAGTGCGATGCTTATCAAGCTGGGATCATCTGGGGCCAGACAACTATCTCTAGGCCAGACATCGGCAGTCCTGCTGATAGGGTGTGGACACAGAAAGGAGAGAAATGGCGGTATGTTGGTCGACGTTACCCACCCATCGCAGCCAGTTGTCAGGAACTGGCCAAGTGTTCCTGTAAGAAAAGTTGCCATGGGAGGTGCAAGTGCTTTCAGTTCGGACTTCTGGATATGTGAGCAGTAGCAGTTGGAAGATGAAAGCGCCCGATGACCGTACCTTTGTGTGGTGTTACTGCAGACATTCAGATTGAAATGATACCCCCTGAACAGTGACATTGACATGAATGCACCAACATTTCGTGCTACATATTAGTCTGAGGCTATGTCCTCAGCAATTGCAAGTCAAATTGCATTTAAAGAACTAAAAAACGATAAATAAATAAAAACAAAATGTTCATGTTACATTTGGTTATAATCACTTTACTGCAAAATTGTTGATTTTCATATCAGTTCAGTATCTAGTGCTGTACAATAAATTGGTTCCGTCCAGATTGACTAGTCTAGCAATGTTTAAATTAATATGTTATAGAGTTACAAGTTTTTGTTTGCCATCCATGCCGACTAGACTAGTCTGGCAATGTTTATCTTTAATATCAAATGTATTATTGTTAGATTAATTAAGTGTCCAGTGCCATACAGTTTGTTTTGTTCAGTTTGATATAGGGTTGTCACGATACCAAAATTATGACTTTGATACGATACCTGCCATAAGTATCACGATACTCGATACTTTCGATACGATACCAGAATACGATACAATACTGGTATATTTATCTATAATAGTAATAAATAAAACGTCTGTATGGTTCCCTTTTTTACCAGCTTGTTCCTGCCCAGCTTTTTAAACTCTTAAAAAATGGCATTAATATTAGTCTCCAGCAAGATATTAATGAAAACTACATGGTGCCATCATAGTATTGATTATATACGGCTATGTAGGCCTGTTGTCCGTATCTGTCCAGGCGACTACATAGTTATTTCCATAAGTATGAGACATTGCCTAAGAAAATGATGGTGCATTTCTACACTGCCATCGTTGAGTCCATCCTCTGCGCCTCCATCACCGTCTGGCATGCTGCAGCCACTGCCAAGGACAAGGCCAGGCTGCAGCGCATCATCCGCTCTGCTGAGAGGTGATTGGCTGCAATCTGCCATCCCTCCAGGACTTGTTCGCTTCCAGGACTTTGAAGCGAGCTAGGAAGATTGTGGCTGACCCCTCACCCTGGACACATACTGTTCGAGTCCCTCCCCTCTGGCAGGAGGTTGAGGTCCATCAGGACTAACACCTCACGCCACACCAACAGCTTCTTCCCGTCGGCAGTCGGGCTCATCAACAGGGCTCGGGTCCCCCACTGACTGTCTCTGTCACCCCCAGACTATTCTTATTTTATTTTTAATTGTATTTCTTCTTTCCAGTCACTCCTCTGCACACTTCATATTTAAACACTCATGCCACTTAACATACACTTTAACTTAGACACACATGTCACTTTAAAGTACACTTGAATTAACGTATCGGTTTGTATCGGTTTGTCTGAGCACTTTATCTGATACTTATTTTAATTACCCATTGCACTGTTGTTGTTGTTGACTGTCTCGTCTCATGTCTAATGTATGCACCTTCAACCAAGAAAAATTCCTCGTCTGTGTAAACATTCCTGGCAATAAACGGTTTCTGATTCTGAGTTACATAATTTTACAGATCTGTGTTTGAGATGAAAAAAAAACTAAAGCTATGCTAATTAAAGGGTAATTGCTGTCTGGCAGAACTGTGAATATTCACACTTGGTGCAACTATTGCACTTGTTTATGCACTTATTACAACTATTTACTATTTAGTGAGTTTGATATTTTCACTTCATATTTTATCTCAATTCATCTAAGTTATTTTTCCTTAACTAAAAATAATTAGCTCAAGATCCACCCTCATGTCAACAGTTTGCATCAATTGTGTTTCATTTGGAACACTTGTGTGTGCATTCTGACCTCATGATCATATGCTGGTCATCAAACTAGGCTGAGGCTACTCATGTTAGGCTGTATATGGTGAGCTTGGGGGTTTTCACGTTTATAATCACTAGTGCTGTCAAACGATTAAAATATTTAATCGCATTCATGTCATAGTTAACTCGCGATTAATCGCAATTTTTCTTCTTCATTTTAATGCTCTTATCAACATGAAAAAGTGGATTGGCTTGCTTTATGCAAATGTTTTATTTGATTGAAAAACAACTGCCAAACAAGGCGGTACAAAATAAAATGATAAAGTGCACATTTCAGGTGAAGAAGGGCTAGAGAGAGAGAGAGAGAGAGAGAGAGAGAGAGAGAGAGAGAGAGAGAGAGAGAGCTGTGAACATAGCAGTCAAAGAAATGGGCTGTGACCCCGAGGTAGTTGTGATTACTGAGGGACGTCCAGTAATCACCAGTGAGCTCCTGCTCTTGTCTTCTCCAATGCCTGCTGTACCTCAGCCTTCTCAGTTTCGTGCAACTTCTGAACGCGTCTTGTAATGGTGGCTCTCGAAGGCAAATCGTAGGTCCTGTCGTTGGATGCGATGCGTATTATATCAGCTAGACCAGGGGTGGGCAAACTTTTTGACTCGCGGGCCACAATGGGTTCTAAAATTTGACAGAGGGGCCGGGCCAGGACCAGATGGATGGAGTGTTTGTGTGAACTAATATAAATGACATGTAAAAATCATTACATGAAAGGATTTGGCCTTTAACAGGTAGCAAAGCATTTATTTGCAAGGCAATTTAACAAATTGCACGGATTGCAACTAACGATTATTTTAATAATCGATTAATCGGTTGATTATTTTTTCGATTAATCGGATAAAAACATCAAAAAAGCATTAATTTCCAATCCTTTATTCAAAAACAGAACTGACAGTTCACAGTGCAAAACATCTTCAGAAAGCACAAACAGGTTGCTCCTTGAACATCCCTGAGCTGTTAATTAAAAAAAATAAACACTACCACTAAAAACATACACATGTATGCTTTACATTTGCCAAATTTGAGCCCCTTTTACTGTAATGATCTCCTTGGAGCAGAGGCTGCATTTAGCATGCCCTGCTTTATCAATATATATGAAACACTGGACAGAGGAAGCTGTACTGCTCCTCTCACGTCTGTTTTCACCTCTTCATCTCAGCTCTGCATCAAGCTGCGCTGCATAGAGCGTCCTCTTCCTTAAACCATTTCATTCTGGGTCTCTTACGACCACGACATCACGTTGTTGGCTAAGCCCAACTACGTGATTTGATTCATTCTACTTTGAGTAAAAAAAAAACCTGCAGCCAGATCCTCCGGTGTGCCGGTTTAACGTTAACGAGTGACTGGTGAACTGAACCAGACCGGGGGTTACGGCATGTTTCATCACGTTATGTTTTTTTACAAGCAAGACTGAACTGTAACGGAACATAAAGTAACTTTAACAACAATACACAACCCAAACACGCTAGCTAACGTGATAGCAAGCCGACTAGCTTCCATTAAAAAACAAGTTTGAGGGAAATGAAGACGCTGTCGACATCTTAACGCTGATTGGCCAAGACTCGACACATCCAAGATGTTCTATTTTGTCTCCGTTTCTCACTCCAATCTCAGAAACGCTGCCGGCCAGTTGATCTGCTCCGCTCTTCTTTTTTCTCCGTGACTTATTGACTGGCGTAATAATCGCGCGACACAACGAATCGATAATGAAATTCGTTGCCAACACTTTTGATAATCGATTCGTTGTTGCAGCCCTAATAATAATAATATTTGGACAAGTTCGGCGGTCCGGATTAAAAAGCCCAACGGGCCGTATACTACATCCGGCGTGGTGCTCGTGAGAAAAAATTTGAAAAATTAAAATGCGTTAACGCCGTTAATAAAATTGACGGCGTTAAAATTGGTTTGCGTTAACGCCGTTAATAACGCGCTAATATGACAGCACTAATAATCACATTACCTGTCGTTCGTTGAACTCTTTAAAAAGTGCGGGGTGTCTGCCTGAAAGGTGCTTTGCCATGTTCGACGTGTTACTCCCTTAGTCTGTGTGGCTTTAAAACACGTTGTGCAGACGGGTCTTTGTGTTAGACGGTCGGCACGAGCTCCTGAACTCGAGGACATGTCTCCCCGATCTCTCTCTGAGCTCTGCTGCTGTGTGAGTGCGGGGCAGCCCCGCCTCCTTGAGCTTCGTCTGCATGCAGTCAATGCATGCAGAGAGCATGAGAGAGACGAGCGGAGCAGTTTTACGGAAGCGCGCTATTTTGAGGAAGTATCGATACTTAAAATATGCAAAATCGTATCGTTTTTAACGTACGGGTACCGCGGTACCTTTGTAGTATCTGTATACCGTGCAACATTAGTTTGATATCATATAGTTGTAATGTTCAATTTGAACATTTTAATAAAAGAGTTGAATTATCAATTGAAACTTATATTCGTTAATTTTTCCACTCAATGTCCAATTACATCAGCACATTCATTATTCTAGTGTTATAGTTTTTGATAATTATTAAAGCATATTTTATTACCTATAAATAGACACCAAGATCATTTAAAATCAAGGAAATACAAACAGCTATATGAATACCAACAGTTTTATGAAGAAAACTAATTTTGGGAGACCCAATTGGCGGCCATCTTGAAAAATAGCCGCAATCTTGGATTTTTAAATGGCCAATCGGGCAGATTTGACCAAATACCTCTGAAGAATAACTCCACCAAATATCATGCTTGTATCAACATTTGCATTATTCTACTATCTGCCCCACTAATGATGTTGTGCCATATGTATTGAGGTAGCTAACAGTTGTATTAACATCTGTATAAAGTGTGTACCTCTGTCTGAGATAAAGTACAGTGAAGTGTACAAAATGTACCTCTGAGATGAAGTAAAGTAAAAAGTACAATATGTACATCTGAGATGTAGTAAAGTAAAAAGTACAATATGTACATCTGAGATGTAGTAAAGTAAAAAGTACAATATGTACATCTGAGATGTAGTAAAGTAAAACGTACAATATGTACCTCTGAGATGTAGTACAGTAAAAAGTGTGATATTATTCGACTTGTATTTAAAAACGTTTTAATAAAGTTTTAAATTATATTAAATGGAAGATGTATTGTAATGTTGTCTCTCAGAACTGGTTCCATCAGTGTAAAGTGATGAAGAAACAAACAGAACCAACCTGCTCTTTGTATCCGGACTTCCGGGTTGAAAACAGCGTCCAGTAGTCTCCGTTGTCGCTCGTTCTCCTCTTTTGAACTAGAAAGTTCCTCCTCGTACTCTGCTATCGTTCTTTCAAACTGCCCAAATATCTCTTGCGCAGCCGCAGTTAGTCGCTGGTTGACGAAACATCTCAGCATTTGGACTTTAGACATTTTCTCCACAAACTCCGTCACAAACCTCGTGTCCTCTCCTTTAAAGACGAGCTGTTGCTGACTTCCGTCCCCGTCTGTTTGCAGCATGCTAAGCTAACTTCAGTATCTCTGTAGGCTACCGGGAGATGAGTCACAGGAACAACATCCGGGAACAAAGGTGAACATCTAGAAGTCCATTCAGAAGGTTTATCCAGACATACAGAGACTCTGCTGGATCAGTACTGAAGGAGCTACCTGACGCTTTACCAACACAACAACGAGACGCTGCTATTGCTGCTGACGGTAGCCGCCATGTTGCTAACGGAACAACATCCGGGTCAGCTGCAGCTTGCGGAGTCACCTTCAAAATAAAAGCTTTTAGGATCTTCTATATTTCGCAACACAGACTTAGGTGCCGTTCACACCAGACGTGATTCTTAAAAGCGCAGCCGCTTCAAAAACGCCTCGGAAAAAATGCACCGGGCACCACAGCCCGGTGCATTTGTGGAGCGGGCCTGCGTGCGCAACCTCACTGACATTGATGAGCTGTGCGACTCCACGCAAGGCTTCAAAACTCTTGTTATATATACAGGCCCGGCGCCAGGCACTGATTTGCGGGGGGGCCTTACGTTGCTTGGGGGGGGGCACGTTTTTTGTTTAGTTTTTTTACAGCCTATGGTAGCATAGTAGTTCAATGTTTCACCTATAATCCAACTCCGGCACAAAAAGGTGACAGACGGTATTATTTAGAATCTCACAAGCTAATAAATAGGCCAGCTGAGCAGGTAGCCTACCGAATAGAATTAGACATGGACCATAGGCCTAAGGCAACCAAGCCACACAGCAATCAAGCAACACATAAGTCCCAAAAGATATTGTATTGAAAGATCAGCAGATAGCAGATTCAGCCACAACAAGACATTTAAAAAAAATAGGCCTGAAAAGGTCTAAAATGATTAGGCTAACACATCCAGCAACAACATTAACAACAACAATAATGATAACAACACACTCAACATCAACACACTATCCGGTGTTTGTTCAAAACGGAGCGCAGCATAGCAGCAGCGCAGCATGCAGCAGCGACGGAAAGGGCCTACCAATAGCTAGCCTACAACAGAAATTAAAAAAAAACTTTGCTTTGCATTACATGTTTGTTTGTTTTTCCAATAAAGAACAAACACATAGGCCTACAACCAATCATTTAGCCTAGTCCATAGGGCCAGCAGGCTGGATAAAACCAGACAACTCACCATTAGTAGAGCGGGAGACGTTGGTTGGCCACCAAGTGAAATCTGCGTCCCTCCATTCATTCCTGAACTTCTTTGTTAAGTCCTTCTCGAAAGCATAATCAGGTTGGCCTTTCGTTTGTGGAGCATCGACTATCTGATCAAAATGATTTTGCTCCTTTTTTCAGGAGAAATGTAAAAATCTGGCAAGTATTTGTCATTATTATATGTTATAAAGGCTTAAAGCACTGTGTAAAAAGTAAAAGGTTAAGAAATGTATTTTAATTTTCATCATATTTCTCTACTAAACAATTGAAGATGAACATGAGCAAAGCTTTTGAGATTACAGAAATGAAATGTAACCTATTTTACATCTTCTCAAACAGTTTTGTTTGCATAGAGCATTCAGTGTCCATGTTATAGGCTTTTATATCTGTCCATGTCCAGGCATTTTAGAGATTTCTTTATCTCCCTGAAGCAGTTCCTGTCCAGCTGAAGACAGAACCCAGTATTGCCCTCCTCACACATCCAGACAGGCTTTTACAGGCAGCTAGTACACTGTCTCCTCCACAAAATGACTTTCTGCCTGTCCTTTTCCCAGTGTCCTTCTTTGTGTTTGTGTGGACAGAAAAGTGGCCTTTAGTGGGGTTTAGGTGGGCAGAACTCTCAGAAACTATACTAATACTATTATTTACAACCACAACATATTATTTCCAAAGAAAACGCCACTCAAAAGGCAGTGAAAAGCAGTGAAAGCCAGTCAAACTCTCTTCCCTGCTCTCTCGCCTGCTCTCTGCTGCTGTTCTGCCCTGCTCTCTTCCACCCCTCCCCCACAGACAAGATCGTCGCCGTTTTTCTATACCATTACCGTGATGGCGTTCAGAATCCGTTGGAATTACGTTGATGGCGTAAATATTCGAGGAGTTACGCTAATCTTAGTTTTGCATCCTGTTTGCATATTACTTCCTGTGACAGCTCCTGTCGCCGGCGACAGAGAGTTGCGCTCTTTTACGTGCGATAAGTGACTGACAGGCTTGTCCGTCCAGGGCGGGCCCAACCGAGTCCGAGGGCGGGCCCGGCCCCCCAAGACCCGCCCATAGCGCCGGGTCTGTATATATACACCTTGTTTAAACACAGTCTATGGGTCAGATTCACCAAAGTCACACAATAACACAAACTAACAGGTGGATTCAGCAGGAGACCAGAAACTCCTGTGTTCTGAGAGGTTAAATTACTGTTTTGTCAATGGAGTCTGGTGTGTTTGTAGAGAGTATAGATAACGGCTTCAGTTCCTGGTCAGAAAGAGAAAGAGGTGAAGATATTCTAAATATAGTCTTCATTTAAACTGATATAATTTATTTTAGTGTCTAAAATACGTCAAAGCAGAACATTACTTTGCTCCATCTACTGCAGTAAAACTCATAGAAGAAGAACTTCATACAAACACACTTCTAAACATCGCTACTGTCTCTTTTAATTTGCCAACTTAGTCTGAAAACCCTGGAAAAGAAGCCGTGATGTTTCTCTATTCGTGTAATTATTCCATAAATGTTTTAACAGCCATTCATGAATGTTGTTGATATTTTGTAAACGTGAATCACCGGAATTTCAGATTTGATTCATTCCTGTTCCAGATGTGACAGTTGACTGTAGAAAGCGTTCACAGCACTGAATGACAGCGTCCTTCAGGAAGACAATGACCACGTGTCTGATGTCGTCTGTCTTTTCAAACAATATCTAATAAACTTTGAGAAATCCAAAATCTCCTCATGCGACCATGTTAAAGATTTGATCACCTTGATCACGCTTTCCATTCAGTGAGCTCTTAACCCAAATCTTAAAGACACACAAAACAGTTTCAGTATCAGAAAGTCACCTAAAAAACTACTGTTAATAATAATTCCACTACTCAGCCTTCAGCCAGATCTCATGGACTTCATCAGAGTTGAGTTTGCTCAACTTATACATTGATTTCACTTGGTCTTCAAGAAACACAAATATCATGACACAAGTTTAAGTACAAGGCGAGTATTTGTAAGTATTTCTACATTCAAATTAACTTGTGGATCAACTTTGGTGATGCAACGTAATATATGTTAAATATCATGTTGGAGCATTACTGCACTGCTGTGTTGAGCAATTAGTGATCTTTCACTGCCACCTGCTGGATATCTTAGACATTTCAGCTCTTTAAGAGGTAGATTCCTCTCTTTGAACTTCCTTTAGGTAATAATTATTCTGCAGATCTAATTTATGGCTAAAAAGAAACAAATGGAGAACGATTGTAAATCTCCACAGGATTGTTTGTTTGTGTCACAACATTTACAAAAGCACATAGAAAACATAGTAAAGTTTGATTGAACATTAAAACCACAACATATTTGTTATTATTTCATCATCCAGGATCGGCTTCTTGTCGTGTGATAAAGAACATTAATATGATGGTGATGGGGGCGATGCCCGTCAGTGGTGGGTATGTTTTATATCATCCTTAATAAGGTTATCAAATAAATCGTTTTTGTTATCAAGCTCAACTATTTTGTTGGCCAGAGTAGTTCCAACACCAACAAAATAATCATTGAAATCATCAAGAATGCTTTTTTTTTTTTAAATCGTCATCATCAGAGCTGTTTAGAAAATATCATTGAAACATTCATTCCATTTCAACAGATCAATATTAACATCACCACAAACAAAAAGTGATTTCTTACTAACTTTACCAAAAATATCAACTACGGTATTCATGAAGTCAATGCAGGAACCAGGCGTTCTATAAATGCAACTCAAGAATATTATCTTCAATTTAGTAGAATTAATTTAAATCGTCAAACTCTCCATAATATCATCGCCAACTGTGCTATCGATTACCTTACATTGAAAGTCTTTCTGTCCAAAAAATGCTACACCACCACCTCTCTCTTATTGATCCGGTTTCCTCTGAACATATCGTACCCTTGTAGGACAAAGTCAACAGCCTTTTCATTTGTTAACCAAGTCTCACTCATAGCAATAACTTCAAATGTATGTTTTAATTATTTTAAATAGTCTTTGATCTGACAATATTTAATACATGTTGATTATTAAACTGATTCTCAGTATAGTATTCAGAATTTGATTTATAATCATGATACAAATTTGCCTCAGGATCAGTTATTTTCAAAACTAAATAATTTATGATTTATGTAAATGTTTTAAACTTAGATTTGACTATTTTGGTTACAGCTAGGGAATTTTCATTTTCTGAAAGATCGATACAAACTCAGTTTCTGCTGATAAATAGTTATCTGTCATTTTAGTGTAGCGCCTGTGGGGTCTCCGGCCTTCTCTGAGGCGCGTCCCCGGTCAAGAGGTCTGTCAAGAAAATCAAGCCGAATCGATGGTTCCGGTTATAATAAAAATAATTTATATTAAAAAGTGTAGCAAACACTAGTTCCAAAAACCAAGTTCCAAAATTTCCAAGAAGATGGAAAAAAAACATGACAATTTTTTCAGCAAATATTTATTCTTGAATGAATGTCCTTTTGTTTTGGTGATCCCTGAAGGATTGTAGAGAGATTCTGAACAGGAAAAGGCAGTGGCAGCCATCTTATCTTGGCATAGGTCGGTGAGACCATATGATCATGTCTATGCTGTTTTAATAGGCTCGTTCGAGATGAGCCAGTCCTGATCAGAATCGATCACCGCCGATCGCCGCACAATGCATGCCGGTTAGATTTGTGTCCGACTTGCTCTGACGCCATGCACATATGGTCAATGATAATCTCACGAGAGCAAGGCGGACGCATATTTTAGAGCAGGTATGTATGATATAGTGGTCAAGCTCATGATATGGACTAAAATGTCCACCCTATTACAGGACATTCACATCTTTATTAATGTGTTTTTAATACACAGTTATTGGAATAATTACATTCTCTAAGAGTAAACATGTCCTTTACTTTAGCTTTGAAATACATTTTAAACAGTATTTACAAACAAGCATTAATTTGAAAAAAGTTCTTCTGTATTTCACCCACATTTCTTTTAGAATAATCTTTTAAGTATTTTATATCAATGTGCTTACATCGCTGTCTGCTGACTGGATTCTTGGCTAATGCAATTGTACCTTGGTTATCTTCAAAAATCTTAGGTACATCATACAGACAGTCATCAAGATGTTCAAGTAGTTGAGATAAGTAAAGACACTCTTGTGTGGTGGCGGCCAACGCCATATACTCTGCCTCACAAGTTGACAGTGCATGTAAGTAGGCGGTTAGTTGTTGGCTGCTTCTTGGTCTTCCAGGAAATCAGAGGACCATTCTCACTCAGACTAACACAATAACCAGTTGTACTGCGTCTGTCAGTTGCATCACCTGCCCAATCTGCATCACTGTAAGCAAACAACCTCAGCTCATCACATTTTCTGTAACACAACATCTTGTCATTTGTGCCCTTCAAATATTTCAGTACATGCTTAACAGTTGTCCACTGCTCTTCTGTCGGCTCACTGAAATGCTGTGACAGTTTGCTTACAACAAAGCTCAGATCAGGTCTGGTGCATGAGGTTAGGTAGATTAGGCTCTATATCATGACACAAGTTTAAGTACAAGGCGAGTATTTGTAAGTATTTCTACATTCAAATTAACTTGTGGATCAACTTTGGTGATGCAACGTAATATATGTTAAATATCATGTTGGAGCATTACTGCACTGCTGTGTTGAGCAATTAGTGATCTTTCACTGCCACCTGCTGGATATCTTAGACATTTCAGCTCTTTAAGAGGTAGATTCCTCTCTTTGAACTTCCTTTAGGTAATAATTATTCTGCAGATCTAATTTATGGCTAAAAAGAAACAAATGGAGAACGATTGTAAATCTCCACAGGATTGTTTGTTTGTGTCACAACATTTACAAAAGCACATAGAAAACATAGTAAAGTTTGATTGAACATTAAAACCACAACATATTTGTTATTATTTCATCATCCAGGATCGGCTTCTTGTCGTGTGATAAAGAACATTAATATGATGGTGATGGGGGCGATGCCCGTCAGTGGTGGGTATGTTTTATATCATCCTTAATAAGGTTATCAAATAAATCGTTTTTGTTATCAAGCTCAACTATTTTGTTGGCCAGAGTAGTTCCAACACCAACAAAATAATCATTGAAATCATCAAGAATGCTTTTTTTTTTTTAAATCGTCATCATCAGAGCTGTTTAGAAAATATCATTGAAACATTCATTCCATTTCAACAGATCAATATTAACATCACCACAAACAAAAAGTGATTTCTTACTAACTTTACCAAAAATATCAACTACGGTATTCATGAAGTCAATGCAGGAACCAGGCGTTCTATAAATGCAACTCAAGAATATTATCTTCAATTTAGTAGAATTAATTTAAATCGTCAAACTCTCCATAATATCATCGCCAACTGTGCTATCGATTACCTTACATTGAAAGTCTTTCTGTCCAAAAAATGCTACACCACCACCTCTCTCTTATTGATCCGGTTTCCTCTGAACATATCGTACCCTTGTAGGACAAAGTCAACAGCCTTTTCATTTGTTAACCAAGTCTCACTCATAGCAATAACTTCAAATGTATGTTTTAATTATTTTAAATAGTCTTTGATCTGACAATATTTAATACATGTTGATTATTAAACTGATTCTCAGTATAGTATTCAGAATTTGATTTATAATCATGATACAAATTTGCCTCAGGATCAGTTATTTTCAAAACTAAATAATTTATGATTTATGTAAATGTTTTAAACTTAGATTTGACTATTTTGGTTACAGCTAGGGAATTTTCATTTTCTGAAAGATCGATACAAACTCAGTTTCTGCTGATAAATAGTTATCTGTCATTTTAGTGTAGCGCCTGTGGGGTCTCCGGCCTTCTCTGAGGCGCGTCCCCGGTCAAGAGGTCTGTCAAGAAAATCAAGCCGAATCGATGGTTCCGGTTATAATAAAAATAATTTATATTAAAAAGTGTAGCAAACACTAGTTCCAAAAACCAAGTTCCAAAATTTCCAAGAAGATGGAAAAAAAACATGACAATTTTTTCAGCAAATATTTATTCTTGAATGAATGTCCTTTTGTTTTGGTGATCCCTGAAGGATTGTAGAGAGATTCTGAACAGGAAAAGGCAGTGGCAGCCATCTTATCTTGGCATAGGTCGGTGAGACCATATGATCATGTCTATGCTGTTTTAATAGGCTCGTTCGAGATGAGCCAGTCCTGATCAGAATCGATCACCGCCGATCGCCGCACAATGCATGCCGGTTAGATTTGTGTCCGACTTGCTCTGACGCCATGCACATATGGTCAATGATAATCTCACGAGAGCAAGGCGGACGCATATTTTAGAGCAGGTATGTATGATATAGTGGTCAAGCTCATGATATGGACTAAAATGTCCACCCTATTACAGGACATTCACATCTTTATTAATGTGTTTTTAATACACAGTTATTGGAATAATTACATTCTCTAAGAGTAAACATGTCCTTTACTTTAGCTTTGAAATACATTTTAAACAGTATTTACAAACAAGCATTAATTTGAAAAAAGTTCTTCTGTATTTCACCCACATTTCTTTTAGAATAATCTTTTAAGTATTTTATATCAATGTGCTTACATCGCTGTCTGCTGACTGGATTCTTGGCTAATGCAATTGTACCTTGGTTATCTTCAAAAATCTTAGGTACATCATACAGACAGTCATCAAGATGTTCAAGTAGTTGAGATAAGTAAAGACACTCTTGTGTGGTGGCGGCCAACGCCATATACTCTGCCTCACAAGTTGACAGTGCATGTAAGTAGGCGGTTAGTTGTTGGCTGCTTCTTGGTCTTCCAGGAAATCAGAGGACCATTCTCACTCAGACTAACACAATAACCAGTTGTACTGCGTCTGTCAGTTGCATCACCTGCCCAATCTGCATCACTGTAAGCAAACAACCTCAGCTCATCACATTTTCTGTAACACAACATCTTGTCATTTGTGCCCTTCAAATATTTCAGTACATGCTTAACAGTTGTCCACTGCTCTTCTGTCGGCTCACTGAAATGCTGTGACAGTTTGCTTACAACAAAGCTCAGATCAGGTCTGGTGCATGAGGTTAGGTAGATTAGGCTACCCACTGCCTCTCTGTATTTTCTGGGGTCACCTAGCTTCTCATCAGTGTAATGCAGCTTTGGTTCACAAGGTGTTGACCTGGGTTTACAATCCTGCATATCAAACTTGTCAAGCAGCTTGTCAACATAGCTCTGCTGTGACATGGTCACACATCCATTACACTGGTCAAGAGTGATACCAAGAAAATTCTTCAGTTTGCCCAAATCTTTCATCTGGAACTTCACAGCAAGCATCTATTTTACTGCTTTTAAAGCACTCTCATCACTGGCTGCAATAACCAGGTCATCAACCTTGTCATGTTCCGTTTCTCTCTCATAAACACAGTGATCGGCTGGATTCTGTACAAACATGTTTTCACATAGATAGTCGTGCAACATTCTGTTCCAGTTTCGACCTGATTGTTTAAGCTCATATAGTGACTTCTCTAGTCTACACACCATCTTCTCATTTGTCTGAGATTTTACATCATAACCCTCTGGCTGTTCCATGTAAATCTCACAATCAATTGGTGCATGTAAGTAGGCGGTTTTAACATCCATCTGATGTAGGATCAGATCCTCCTGGGCAGCTTTCTGCATCAACACTCTCACACTAGTCAGGTCGGCAGTAGGAGAAAACATTTCTCCATAATCTACACCCATTTGTTGACTGTATCCCTTGGCTACATAGCGGGCCTTGTATTTGTCAGATCCATCAACATTGGTTTTGAGAGTATACACCCATCTACCCCCCACTGCTTTCTTGCCCTCAGGTAAGGTGGTCAGAGTAAATGTGTTGTTATCCCTCAGTGCCTTCATCGCCTCATCCATTGCATCTACCCACTCTCTTGAGTTGGATGAAGTCACAGCATCTCTGAACGTCTGAGGTACATTACAAACCATCCTGTAGCAATAATCAATGTTGATCTGAGCCTGATCACTCTCCATCCCATAGAAGTCTGGCCTCCTCCTCTCTCTAGCAGGGTATCTCCGTGGAGACTGGGATTCAGGCTTGACTTCACCTGTCTGTAGGCCTATCTGGCTTGGACCTGGCCTAGCCTCTGGGATGTCGTTCTGCTCGGGTTTGTCAGGGTCAGGTCTGGTTGTGTTAGACTGCACACCACTGTCATCGTCGGACATGTCATCAGTCTGCTGCCCCTCAACACAGGACATGAACCTCACCAGTCTGTGCTTCATCACCTTCCTGCTGTCAGGGTAGTAGACCATATAGGCTGGACTGTTCCTGTTATAACCAATGAAGATGCCTTTGTCAGACCTTGACTCTAGCTTCTTCCTGTCCTGCCTGTAGGCGTAACACACAGTACCAAACTTCTGCATCCTGAAGACATTAAGTCTCCTTCCTGTCAGCATAAAGTAAGGTGTCTCTCTGGTGCGGTTGTTGAAACATCTATTCCTCACCACTGCTGCTGTCTGGACCGCATACGGCCATAGCTCCTTGGCTAACTGGCTCTCCAAGAGCATACATCTAGCCATGTCAAAAAGGGTTCTCCAGTTACGCTCAGCAGTGCCATTCTGGTGTGGTGAGTATGGTGCTGATGTTTCATGTCTGATTCTATTCCTACGCAGTAGAGCTTGGTAACCCTGCCCTGTGAACTCTGTACCATTGTCAGACCTGATACACTTCACTTTCCCATATGGGGCTGTGTCGGCTAGAAACCTCTCTGTGGCTTCTACAGTGTCACTCTTGTGCTTTAGACAGTACACAAACACTGCACTTGAATGGTCATCAGTAAAGGAAAGTGCATACCTATACCCTTCCTTGGACTCTGGGTCAATGGGGCCTGCCAAGTCAGTGTGAACCAGCTCTAAGGCTGATTTGGCCCTCACATCAGGCTTCCTGTTTCTGCTCTGAGTGAACTTGCCCTGAGTACACACTTCACATATCATCGATTTGGACGCTTTACCCCTGATTGACATTCCATCCACAACATTCTCCAACTTCATGACATCATCAAAATTACAGTGCCCCAAAATCTCGTGCCACGTCTGAATATCATGACAGCTCATACATTGATCATCACAGTCATTGTTTACTGACACAGTAGGCAAATAGAACAGTCGGTTATGCTCATGAATGAGGAAGCGCGTACCGTCTATACTGCAAGACGTCTTCTCCTTCCTTGAAGATCACCGTTGCCCCACTTTAAGTTGCAGCTCTCACGGAGAAGATGTCTTGGGGATAAGAGGGGATGTACAGCGCCTGCTTCGGTGTGGCACTGAGGTGCCGCCCCCTGCTGTCGATCAGACACACCTCGGCGTCTCCTCTGCGCTCCGCGACCCCCGTGCAGCTTGTGCCATCGGCCAGCTCCACGCAGTGCGTCTCGGACTGGAATCGGTCATCGAAGTTCTTGAACTTCGCCAGGTCAGTGATGATATGCGCCGTCGCACCGGTGTCCACCATCAAGCCTTTTCTGGTGACACCGCTTCCTGGCTCGCTGGTCACCAGCTTGAACATGAAGATGTTGTCATCCGTCTCCTCGGACACTCCGCGCGCGTTGTCCCGCTGCCACTGTCGCCATCCTCCTTGCCGTCCGGTACTCTCGCCCTGGCTGTACCACTGTTGACCACGCTGACAGTCTCTTACCTTGTGACCTCTCTGGCCACAACGGAAACACACAATGTCCCCGCTCTCGGTGCTGCGAGCACTTGCGCCTGCTGGGGCAGCCCTCCTTGGATGCGCATGGGCCCCCATGACATTGTCGTCGGCCGCAGCTGTGCGCATACCTTCAGTGCTCTCATAACTGCGCAACTTAATCTTGAACTCCGCAAAAGAGAGAGTCTCATAACTTTGAGTGACAAAAATGGAAAAAGGCTTAAATGAGTCTGCCAGGCCCTTCAAAATCATTGCAACCAATAGTCCATCGCTTAAAACCTCTCCAGCATTACGCAGCGCTGTGATCGAAGTCTCGGCACGTATGACGTCAGTCACACTCTCACTACTCATCTTTTGCAAAGAAGTCAGTTCTGTATACAGGCATACAATGCGGGGCTTACCCTTGCCGGCCTAATAGTTGCGCAAAATCCTGAGCGCTCTACGCCCGTCATCCGCTGCCTCTCGCATGACCAGAGACAAACTTTTGTCATCAAGGAATTGGATCAGTTCCGCGTACGCTTCCGCGTTCTTCGGCGCATCCTCAGCCAGTGCGTTTTCTTCTGCGCCATCGGCGGGCTGATTCAAAATGGTGTCCTTCAGTTTCTGCAACCGCAGATGTCCCAAAAACTTTGTCTCCCACAGTTCATAGTTCTTTTCGTCCCCATTAAAAACAAGACGAGACCAACGTGAACTCGCTCATGGTGCTGGCACTCCAATCCGTGAGATACGCACACAAGCAAATGTCTCTCGGTGGCTACTCACGCCGGATATCTCTTCGCACAAACGTCTAACGCATCTGGGCCCACAAGCTGTTAAACAGAGCTTGACTGCCAGATATACCGACTCAACACATGCAAACCTGGGACAACAAACAACCTGCAGCAACTGGATCAAGTTCTGAGAAAACACCCACTTTATTTTGTGCAGGTGCATCAGCTTATATAGACAGTCACATGACACACTCACACCTGAAATGCATCGGCAATAATTGGGAGCACAATCAGTTGCTTCAATTAACACATGTAATTATCATTAAAAAGATGTAAATCATATCAGTGAACAATATATTTTATTATTGAAGGCAATTCATTCACATACAAATTAGTCGGCTGATTGGGCCGGCAGGTATAGAAGAGGCGGGGAAGCCGGCCAGAGGGCGGAGACCCACGGCAGGACGAGGGCCGCGGGCGTGCAGGCTGGCGCTGTGGCTATGTTCTATCGCTTCCCCACGTTTGGGGGAAGTAGCTATTGTTTGTGTTTTGGTTAATAAAACCCCCGTTTCATTTACTCTTTCGTTGCCTTGTTGTTTACAGTCACTGTTACGCCTCGGCTCCCCTAGGCGTAAATCGGGGAACGTAACACATGAACACACAGATTTAGTTTAAAAATAAAAACAGGCTGCTGCAGCTCACTGGGGCAAATATGGAAGTACAACATTGAACTGAAGTCATTTTGGTGAAAGCATTGGCTGAAATTTTCAACAGTTTGAGATCCACCATGAAAACAATTAGAACATATTACTATTTCATTAAAACTATTACAATAGTCAAAGATAAAGTTTGGCAAACAAAAGGTAAAACATTCACGTCCTAAAACAAAGGACAGAATCCCTAAATCTCAAAGAGATGAGATCAGTAGAGGATGAGGTTGAAGAAAGAAGATGGAGATAATTATTACAATTCTTTTCTCAATTCAGTCCTTCAGTTATGGAACAAAACTGCAGTTTCTACAGTCAAATTAAATCAAGGAAGTAATGAGTTTAAACTGGAGAGAAAATGTTGCTGAAGAGAAAGAAGGTTAAATATTTCCCTCAGTTTCTTCACATATAATTCAGCTGCAGTGCTGCATAGGGGACATGGAATACTTTAACTGAAAACAATTATAAGTAATATATACATGACAATACGTAACACATGAGACAATATCATAGAAACAAATACCAACAGAATTTAAATTGATGTGTAGCTTCATCTTAGCTGAATAAACTTATTTTGCAGTCTGTATCATGACAGTTTTTAAGTGTTTAACTATGTCTCATTTATTTCTGATGCTCTCATCAATACACTTGTGATTTGATGAACATCAGAGACGAGATAATCTTGTTGAGCAAACTCCACCACTAATTTGTTTCTCTAGTGTGGACTTTTGAATGGTGTGTCAGAGTTTCTTTGCGTGAAAACGTTTTACTACACACGGAACAACCAAATGCTTTCACTCCTGTGTGGACAGATAGGTGACGATTCAGGGTTCCCTTTTGTGTAAATGTTTTACTACACAAGGAACAACTAAATGCTTTAACTCCTGTGTGGACAATCATGTGAATGTTCAGGTTTCTCTCTTGTGGAAATGTTTTACTACACACGGAACAACTAAACTCCTGTGGTTTAACTCCTGTGTGGATAGTCATGTGAACGTTCAGGTTTCTCTCTTGTGAAAATGTTTTACTACACACGGAGCAACTAAATGGTTTCACTCCTGTGTGGACAGTTATGTGACGATTCAGGTGTCCCTTTTGTGAAAATGTTTGACTACACAAGGAACAACTAAATGCTTTAACTCCTGTGTGGACAAGCATGTGACCTTTCAGATTTTGCTTGTGTGTAAATGTTTTACTACACACGGAACAACTAAATGGTTTCACTCCTGAGTGGACAAGCATGTGAATGTTCAGGTTTCTCTTTTGTGGAAATGTTTTACTACACACGGAACAACTAAATGGTTTCACTCCTGAGTGGATAGTCATGTGAAGGTTCAGGTTTCTCTCTTGTGAAAATGTTTTACTACACACGGAACAACTAAATGGTTTCACTCCTGTGTGGACATTCATGTGACGTTTCAGGTGTCCCTTTCGTGGAAATATTTTACCACAAACTGAACAACTAAATGCTTTCACTCCTGTATGGACATTCATGCGAACATTCAGGCTTTCCTTATGTGAAAATGTTTTCCTACACACGGAACTACTAAATGGTTTCACTCCTGTTTCGGATCTAGTGTGTCTCTTCAGATGTCTCTTGTGGTCAGAGCTTCCAGCACATTCAGGAGAGCTGATTGATTTATTTCCAGTACTACAGTTCACATCACTTACAGGTACTTCATTGTTTTGCAGAATGTTTAAATCTGACTGAGTTTCTTGATTCTCCTTCCAATCTCTACTGTCATCAGTCTCATCAGTATCTGAACCTGGATGTCTTTCTGGATCTAACTTCCTGTCTGGTTCTGATCCTCCACAATCCGCTCCATCAGCTTCTGTTTCCATCAGTTCAGTTTGTCTTTGATGAAGCTGTGAGGACTGAGCTTCTTCTTCATCTTCACTCTTTACAGGCTCGAATGGGAACTTGATACCAGCCTCTTCCAGCCCTTGAAGCTGCTCTCCCTCCAGACTGGTCCAGAGTTCCCCATGTTCCTCTTCAATGTGTGGGGGCTCTGTGTCCTCCTGTTCAAATATAATGTGTGGGGGCTCTGTGTCCTCCTGTTCAAATATAATGTGTGGGGGATCTGCATCCTCCTGTTCAAATATAATGTGTGGGGGCTCTGCATCCTCCTGTTCAAATATAATGTGTGGGGGCTCTGCATCCTCCTGTTCCTCTTTAATGTGTGGGGGCTCTGCGTCCTCCTGTTCCTCTTTAATGTGGGGGGGCTCTGCATCCTCCTGTTCCTCTTTAATGTGTGGGGGCTCTGCGTCCTCCTGTTCCTCTTTAATGTGTGGGGGCTCTGCGTCCTCCTGTTCCTCTTTAATGTGTGGGGGCTCTGCATCCTCCTGTTCCTCTTTAATGTGTGGGGGCTCTGCGTCCTCCTGTTCCTCTTTAATGTGTGGGGGCTCTGGGTCCTCCTGGTCCTGCTGCTCAGGGGGAACCTCTTCTTTATCCACCAACAGCTGCTGGACGTCTGTGGAGAATAATAAAATACATTCATACGTCTGAGAAATCGCATATTAAACTCTCTATATTTAAGAGGTTTATCACTGAAAAGGCGGTGAATTACTTGTAAATGAGAGAAGCATGACCCCTAAATAAAAACATGCTGTCGTAAACATCACACAGCAACTCCCCACTGGCAGTGACAGACCCTCAGTAGCAGATGCAGAGACTACATGTTGCACCAACTGTAACTTGCTCCACTACTACTTTTAGTTAATTCTAGTGAAAACCAAATGTCATAGTGTCCCTCATAACACTATTGTACCGGTATATCATCTAATTCATTGACCAGATGGATATAAGAAGATTCTTTAGCAGAGGTGGCAGCTTCGCCCAGTCAGATGAGGGAGAGAGAGAAGCAGGAGACTGATAGGGCTGAAGGAGCCGGTGTGATGGAGGTTAGTGGTCGAGTGGAGTTTTAAAAAATAAATAAAAATTCTACTGTGGTAGAAATATATAGGCATTTGTTGTCAGGCCTAGGCTACTCCAAGGTATAGCCTAAACTAGATTTCATGATATTGTCATGTCAAGTCATAAAATTCGCTTCAGGATTTCGATCAGTTAATGTTTCAATGTTTGAACTTTTCTTAAAAGGGTCATGCAGAAGGAGAGGCTGAGACAGAAAAGGAAAGCTGTTCAAGCAGCTGCAGCGACAACTAATGATTTAGGTGAAAAAGACACAGGGCCCAGACAGGTTAAGCTGAAGAGCTACCCACAGGACAGCTTTGGTGCTCAGAACAGGTCATTTCACCACAGCTGGTTTGAGAAGCACAGTTGGTTGGAATATTCAGTCAACCATAATGCAGCTTTCTGCTTTCCATGTAGATTGTTTGGCAAAACATCAAACATGATGCTTTGGTCAGTAGTGGTTGCAAGAACTGGAAGAAAGCATTGCTTATTTTTGGCAAGCACAAGATGGCACAAACACATAGGGACAGTGGTGTTGCATGGCAAAGCTACCAGGCAACTAGCCGACAGGGAAACGTTGCACAGCTGATAGCATCTGCACATGCAAGTGACATAGTAGAGAGAAGGGAGTATCTTAGGCGAATTGTTGCAGTCACCTCCATGTTAGGGAGACAGGGACTCCCTTTTCGTGGCAGTGATGAAGGCCAAGACAGCACAAACAGAGGCAACTTTCTTGCTTGCATGGAACTTTTGAAGGAGTTTGATCCTTTCCTTCAAAAATATAACCCACCCTCAATGCTACCTATATATCGCCAACATCTCTGAATGAGATGATTGAGTGTTGTGCTCAAGAAGTTACCAGTGTCATTGTATCTGAGATGACAAAGTCCAAAATGTATGCCATTATGGCAGATGAGGCAAGGGATGCACGGTCAGAGCAGCTGGCTGTTTGTGTTAGGTACGTGTCAGAGGGGGCAGTGAAGGAACGTTTTTTAAAACTTACAGAGATAATGTCATTCGATGCCCAGTCTATTGCAAACGAGCTGCAGCAGCAGATCCAAAAGAATGGTCTTGCAGAGCTTAAGTGTGTAGCACAGACATATGATGGTGCAGCTGTTATGAGTGGGTCCACTGGAGGTGTGCAAGTACATTTTAGAAGGCTCCATCCTGAGGCTATATACAGTCAGGTCCATAACTATTTGGACATTGACACATTTTTCATTATTTTGGCTTTGTACACCACAGCAATGGAGTTGAAATGACATTTTTTTTTACATCCAAATCAGGTGAACGGTGCAGGAACTACAACAAATTCAAATGTGGCCACCCTCTTTTTAAAAAGGGACCAAAAGTAATTGGACAATTGGCTGCTCAGCTGTTCCAAGGTCAGGTGTGTGTAATTCCCTTGTTATTTCATTTACAAGGAGTAGATAAAAGGTCTAGAGTTCATTCCAGGTGTGGTATTTGTGTTTGGAATCTGTTGCGGTCAACTCAATATGAAGTCCAAAGAGCTGTCACTATCAGTGAAGTAAGCCATCATTAGGATGAAAAAACAAAACAAAACCATCAGAGAGATAGCAAATACATTAGGTGTGGCCAAATCAACTGTTTGGTACATTCTTAAGAAAAAGAACGCACTGGTGAGCTCAGCAACACCAAAAGACCCGGAAAACCACAGAAGACAACTGTGGTGGATGACAGAAGAATCATTTCCCTGGTGAAGAAAAACCCCTTCACAACAGTTGGCCAGATCAAGAACACTCTCCAGGAGGTAGGTGCATTTGTGTCAAAGTCGACAATCAAGAGAAGACTTCAGAGTAAATACAGAGGGTTCACCACAAGATGTAAACTATTGGTGAGCCTAAAAAAACAGGAAGACCAGATTAGAGTTTGCCAAAAAACATCTAAAAGAGCCTGTACAGTTCTGGAAGAACATCCTATGGACAGATGAGACAAAGATAAACTTGTACCAGAATGATGGGAAGAGAAGAGTATGGAGAAGGAAAGGAACTGCTCATGATCCAAAGCATACCACCTCATCAGTGAAGCATGGTGGAGGTAGTGTTATGGCGTGGGCACGTATGGCTGCCAATGGAACTGGTTCCCTTGTATTTATTGATGATGTGACTTGGTGACAAAAGCAGCAGCATGAATTTGGAAGTGTTTCGGGCAATATTATCTGCTCATATTCTGCCAAATGCTTCAGAACTCATTGGATGGCGCTTCACAGTGCAGATGGACAATGACCCGAAGCATACTGCGAAAGCAACCAAGGAGTTTTTTAAGGCAAAGAAGTGGAATGTTCTGCAATGGCCAAGTCAATCACCTGACCTGAATCCAATTGAGCATGCATTTCACTTGCTGAACACAAAACTGAAGGGAAAATGCCCCAAGAAGCAGCAGGAACTGAAGACGGTTGCAGTAGAGGCCTGGCAGAGCATCACCAGGGACGAAACCCAGCATCTGGTGATGTCTATGGAATCCAGACTTCAGGCTGTCATTGACTGCAAAGGATTTTCAACAAAGTATTAAAAGTGAAAATTTGATTTGTGATTATATTAATTTGTCCAATTACTTTTGGTCCCTTAAAAAGAGGGTGGCCACATTTGAATTTGTTGTAGTTCCTACACCGTTCACCTGATTTCGATAAATGATAAATGTTTACGTTATAGTTAACAGCTTACGCTTGCGCATGCGCATGCGCATAGCGACTCGCCG